>JAJMEJ010000005.1:197521-744777 GCA_030574075.1 Clavispora opuntiae
AAAAAAAAAAAAAAAAAAAAAAAAAAAAAAAAAAAAAAAAAAAAAAAAAAAAAAAAAAAAAAAAAAAAAAAAAAAAAAAAAAAAAAAAAAAAAAAAAACAATAGGATTAGAGAATGCCATAAAAAAAAATCGTTAACCCATACGAAAAAGAAAAAGAAATTCAAACATACCTTCCTTCCCCTTTCCTAGCCTACTTACACAATTATGGATGTTGAGTCCATTATTTATCACATTTCAAACTTTTCAATTGATTACAGTGACTAAACGTCCAGCAGCAAAATGATTTGGAAAACCACTTTGGTGGGGAATACAAAGCCTATAATGGGCGAAAAAATATATATTGTTCCAGTAAAGATTCTCAGCTTTGCATAGACATAGAACTAAATAATTGGGCGAATAAGCACGAAGAAATATAAGCAGTTCTGTATAAAACAGTTTTTGCAAGAATTGTGCAGGATGTTTTGTTTAGCACATACTCCATATGCATTATTATGCGGTGTTTTACGGTTTCTCACTTTACGCTGGTTCTATCAGACATATAGGCTTTTCAACGGGTTCGTCTAGTTAGGTTATTCAATGAGTTTGTAGTATGAAAGTCGATTTTGGATGTGAGTAAAGTGAGATATATGTTGTGTTCCTAAATTGTCATAACGACACCTTATGTGCATGAACTGATCAGGTACTCTCTCCCTGAGGGCAAGAATATTCTGCACCGAATGTATTGCGGGAAAGCCCCGCAGTATCAATTCTTTACTAGCAATTTCTTATAGAGAGCACAAAAAGCGTATTAAAAAGAAAAGAAAAGGGAATAAAGTAGCCAGATATGTTCTGACAATTAGTGCTGCCGATTAATTGGAGTAAAAAGAATAGACTAACGGAAACAACATATGCGGCCGAATGTCCAGAATAAAAGAAATGTTGTTCAGGACGTTCTCTGACGTCGCATTTCCAATTGATTTAATTCTAGTGATGTTCTCCTCATTCTTTTTCCCCTCGTTTTCCCCTCTTCGCTTATTCGTGCTCTTATCTGGTAATATTGTTCCTTTTCGCTGAAATCCCTAGATTTCTTTTTTCATAAGTTCTATGCTATTGAAACATGCGTGAACTTCTCTAGTGATATGATTGTCACGTGATACACATATTGGTAAAGAACAATCTACATTCTTCACTTTTCTCATATATGCTAAAACGTTGGACCACAGTTGCGCTCTTCCTCTCAACACTATGTCTTGCATCAATAGGTGATCAGCTTCCTGAATTTCAAGCATGTTTGACTGATTGTCGGGAAACCGTTTGTGTTCAAGGGGTCCATACATCTAAATATGACCAGGACTCCATACACCCGATGTTAGCCAGCTTCTTTCACTGGGATTGTGATCTGGATTGTGATTACAAATGTCAACAAATAGTCACACATTCGCTCAGGAAGGATGGAAAGCCAATTGTTCAATTCTATGGTAAATGGCCATTCAAAAGAGTGCTTGGTGTCACTGAGTTTTTTTCTACCATCTTCTCGATTGGAAATTTGATTGTTTGTTATACCAATTATAAAAAAATCAAGAGACAATATAAGTTGACAGCATTTCGTAATCCTGAAAAATCGATGATGCTCTGGCAATACAAGTTCCTCTTGTTAGTATCCATCTTTGGATGGATATGCAGCTCTATTTTCCACACCCGAGACTTTTCAATGACAGAATCCTTGGACTATTTGGGAGCAGGTGCAATTATCATGGCCAACTTCAACTCAATCGTGATACGCAAATTCGATCTTTATCGTATCAATAAAAGAAAGCAATGCTATCTCTTTCAAATTGGTCTTCTCCTCGTGTTGGCCATACATTACATCAAATTGTGGAAAAAATGGGATTACGCATATAACATGAAGTTTAACATTATTATTGGCTTGATGACACTGTTTCTATGGATTCTTCATTCGTTCGCAGTACTGAAACAATATCGGAAACGTCCTTTTTTCTATAACAACTCCATTCAGCTATTACCTTACGAGACCAGAATTTTGTCAAGGCTCCGTTACTTGGGATTCTTCAAAACAAAACACATCCCAATGATCCCGCTTTATTTGAACTTATTCCTCATGAGCACTGTATTTTTTGAAATTATTGACTTTGAGCCGTGGGGTTTGTTGGTGGATGGACATTCATTATGGCATTTATGTACAATATTTCCGCCAATCATTTGGTATGACTGGAATATTTGGGACATTGAAATGGCCAGCCTAGAAGTGAAAAGTAAACAGAGTGGGCCAAACAAAATCTGAGAGGCATTGTGTGTATAATCGGCGATTAGCCTTTATATATGCTGGTTATAGGAAAAATAGAAGAAAGCTTTCGAATACATAGAACTAACATTTCGTCTGTGTATCTGATGTCTGCTTTATGATGTGGCCTAGAGTTGATGATGTGGGTAGAATTAAATGGAACTGGAGTTCAATTTCCGCTGATAGTAATTGATGAAGTGGAACAAAACGAGGCATGCTATACTTGGTCCTCGGGAGACAAATTAATTTTTTCGTGATCAAACGCTTCGTCATCAACCGCTTCGTCTTTTACTTTTATAACACATAATTTGATAAGTATTATGGCGCTGAGGCAACCAGCGAAAAAGAAACCGAAAACAAACAAAAAGGGATGTTGGATCTCGTCCGATGTTTTCTGCAAGCCAGATTCATAGTAAGCATGCTCTTGCATTAGGGCGTTATCATATGAGGCAGGGTGAAGCATTGGTGAGAGGTTGGGTAAAAGAAGCGAATGTGTGTCTAGGAGATGAACAGGGACATAGTTCTCCTTTATATTGATTCCTCGGGTGTGGTCACTCTTCAGATGCGCTACCAAAAATAGACTATAGGTACACAAGTATACATCGGGCAAGAAACGAAAAAGAAGGAAAATAAAGAATTCTTCGCACTCCATGACGTCTACCCCTCATGCAGCTGGCCAAATACACCATCGATTGGCATTCACTGATAAACCAATCTAGTTTCTATGGAAACCTCAACAGATGTGAATACTCGTGAATTAGTCCTAAACCGGAAAACTAATAGGGACCTTTCCCTTGCACAAATCAAAGCTCCGTGATTGATTTCGCTGGATGACTCCTTTAGTACACACCCGCGCATAAAATACATGACGTATTACATGTTTCTGTATATGAAGGATGGCTTGTTTATTGAAAAGAAAGAATGTATCGAAGGAAGAAGGATACCCCAAGTAATTGTATCATTGGATCTAAATAATACAGGCAGAAAAATGAAGAGAAGTTGCTGCGACTGCTGGCAGCAATTTAGCGTTGCATCTGGTTTCTTAATTTGCGTGCACATGAGCGTAAGAAGCCTTTCTTTTTAGGCTTACAAGTTTGTTCAGATGGGGCAACCGATTCACATTCATCCCTTTGGGCCAACACAGTGCTGCCAAGAGTACGTGTTGAATGGCGGGATAAGTAGTAGTCAAACACTGAGCTCTGAGCAGAAACGGTGCTCGTTTCTGAGTTTTGCCGACCTCCAAGGTCACCATTTGGTGAGTTTGCAAGTACGAGCAGAATCGACGTACGCAAAAGATCAGCATACATTTGCAATAACGTTTCCTTCTGGGAGCGTCCGTGGAACAGAATTCTAAGGTTATCAGTAATCCCTTCTATGACTATGTTCAAGAGTTCGTGTAACTCTTTCGTGTCGGCTTCGGTATATCTTTGTCCTTCTTGACCAGCAAATTTGCGACATAGATACGAATTTAGATACTCAAAGATCGGTATCACACTTTCGTTGAAATAGTAATAGTTTTGTTTGTTCAACTCGTATAATTCGTCCGAAGTTAACTTTTTGATATCCTGTGTTGCGAGGGGACATTGGACGCTAACAAGGTTCAACAAAACAGTATCCATAAGTTCAACAAAAAAATGCTGACATATCTTGCGATTTGGGAGTAATGCGTATAGGTTCTTCTCTGAACCTTCGTATCGAATGTCTTGGTATACATCATTCCAGAAGCTGTTGTCTATGAATTGTTCTCTGATTCCTGAGGATTCGGAGAAGGGTGTGAATTCAAGTCGGTCCAATCTTACTTGCAAGTCATGCACAACGTCTGGCCCAAGGGATGTGAGTTCTCCGGTATTAAAGGACATAGAGCTGCGTGTTTTCTTGATCTTTTTGGATGACTTAGACATAGACACAGTTGATAATATATCCAGGTTGGTATTGTGTCTTTGAAGTCCGAGATCTTTGCTCTTTTTCAAAAACGACTCGGCAATTTCCTCCTGGATACTAACTGTTCCAATATAATCTGGTGGCGAGTTCCTTATGTTTGTTAGCACTGTCGAATATCTTGTTTCGAAGTTTTCAAAATAGGCATATCTTAAATGCTCTATGCTCTGAGGTGTGAATAATGGGACAAGTTTATCCTCAATCTTTGTCATGGTCTGGTTGATTATTTCTTGGTTATTGGAGTCTTTCTCGATAGTCTTGACCTTTTTCACCATAACATTGTACTGAAATAGTTTCCATTGAAACAAAGACATCGTCTCTTTGAACTCAATGTACTTCAAAGTTTTCGGATCAAATATTTTCTTGCCGACTTGTGTCGTTGACTGATTGGGGTTGGAAACCATTGAGACTGCGATGGATTGCGCCGTGGACTGGGTGGTAGATTGGGCCGTGGATTGCGCCGTGGATTGCGCCGTAGATTTGGTCGTGGATTGGGCCGTGGATTGGGCCGTAGATTTGGTCGTGGATTGGGTCGTGGACTGGTTTGTGGAAGAAGTGTTTGTTTTATTTATTTCTTTCGACCCTTGTTTTACCCTCGTGCGTGCATGAGACGAGACTCTAGAAGAGTTCGAACCGCCCTTTGTATGCGCCTGATTGACGATTTGAGGCGTTAACAAGAGGAATCCGCTCATTTCTAATGGATGGAGAAAATTACATCTCTTGCGAAATAATGCGATATCAAGAATAAATAAACTTCTGAAAAAATGCATTATGATACCCTGGCGCAGCTTGTGCTGCAGATCCGGTGCCTATCACACTTCTAGGTTGAGCCTTAACACTGTTTGGCTTGCAAAAATACGACACTAGAAAAACGATACTCGGATGCATAAGCGATATTATGCACACAAGGACCTTGCAATATACAATACTACCTAGGCACTGGTTGCACGGCGGCTTTTTAAATAGGCAACTACTTTTGAAACATGAGCTTTGATTCTCCGCACATTCCTCCCTCTGATGGGAATTGATTTATTGTGGTAGCTATGACTTTTTATCAGCGTTTCATGTCACATCTTCCTTCCACAATTCCACAATATACTTTATCACTGTGCATGTAAGTTCCTGTAACAGCTGTTGTGCGTCGGGTTTTATGTTCCTGCATATAACCTCATATGCGACTTGTAAATTAGTATATTTTTCAAGTGGCTATCGACTCCTTCTCCTATACTTTTTTTGTCTGTAAATGGATGAGCCGCTTATGTGAATTGGCACTCTCTTTATTTGTATGCATATTTGATAGCCATATGTGTTTCTTGTCGTCTGTTGTAAAATAAATTGAACATGTTCAGACGACAGTGCTGCTCAATGCAGGTACAGAGAGAGGGGATAAGACTAAAGTATAGTTCTCCGCTCGCATCATTCCCGAAATAGTTACATAATAGAGTAGAACTATTTATCAAGCTAGCTTCATTAAGTCTGATACCTCCATTGTTTTTCTTTATCTTCTATGTTTTATTTCCCTTGCTTTTCAGCCGTTTCATCAATTTAGCCAAGAGGTTCAGAAGATTCTAAGTTTCTACACGATAACCACATACGAACCTGCAATATAGTCCGAGTACAAAAACCTAATATCTTAGCCGCATCTCTAATTATTGGCTGATTTTTCCCCAATATTCACCGGCAACTGGTAGATGTGTCAATCTTCTAATAACCCCGTACATAATCTGCATGCCTGGTGATGTTGCAGGACGATGTACCATACATTTTCGTGAATCAAAACTGGCGTCGCTTATGCGATTATGTACAGCACAAGTACACACGCGTTGCAAAACAGTCGGACTCTTCAAAGTCTTCCCCCATGATTAGCAAATTAAGTTGTTTTTTTTTTTTTTTTTTTTTTTTTTTTTTTTTTTTTTTTTTTTTTTTTTTTTTTTTTTTTTTTTTTTTTTTCTCATATGCTTACATGATTTTATTGTCTATATTTGTACCCATAAGTAGTTTAGTGACAAAAGAATATCAATTGCTGTTAAGCCAAAATAGTTGAGATAAGTTTTTGCGGAACGCGTCTAAAGAACGCATCTAAGCAAGGTGGATCCCGTGTAGGTTGTTAAATGGTCCTTTGTTACTTGAAAATCATCGTAGGTAAAAAGTGGAGTCAAGGTGAGGTGAAGCCGCAGCATCATGATTACTAAACGCCAACCAAATCCTAGCCTTGTCGCCTATGTCCTGTACGCAATTTTCGCGAGGAATGTTGAGAGATGCATTTACGTTCTCAATTATTCGGAAAGCAGCTGAAAGCGAAAGCCTAGAAAGTCAAGGTTTGCGACAAGCTCTGGATCTTATACTAGTGCGGTCGCAGTAATCACGACATACTGGCTTATTGTTCACTTGTCAGGAACCACATTCTAGGACAAAACGGTTTTCATTGTGTTTTGCATATATACGCATATTTTTCAGTGCTCAGGTTAGGTTATTCTCTTTTCGGAAGCATCTTAATGTGCGTTATCCTAAATTGAAAAGTGTACCTTTTCTGGCATTGTATTGCCAAAAGGAGAGACGTATCATGCGCATAATTATAGGCCCCCCACAGTGCAAAAAAGCTTTAAAAAAACTCCGACACCGGGAATCGAACCCGGATTTGCCCGGTGAGAGCGGACGGTGATAGCCATTACACTATATCGGATGTCTTATACAATGAAGGTAGTACTTTGAACTATATAATAGTTCTGAATTATAAGTACCAATTGGCCAATTTTTTCTTTTATATCGAGTTTATTGGTGATTATGTTTTGTGTGCTATATTTTTGTAACATATGCATTCTTTGGCTATTCTTAATATTCCCGGGTTATGCTTATCACATGTCATTACAATAGCACATGTATAAATCTTCGGATGATTTCTTTTATCTTTGTATTTATTATAATTCGACAATCTATCTGTATGAATTTTCAGAATTTTCCAAATTAGTCTTAATGTCCCTTTTGATCTGAAAATACGAATTAACGTAGTCGAACTATGCGACATATTTTCGCTTTTATGAAGAATATTACTCTCAACTACATTTCTCAACATTTGAAAAGTTCACAAAATATACCCAAACGACGAATCAGACACCATAGGTATATGATTAGTCTATTAACACAATCTTTACAAAATTCAAAGTTTCTACTCAACAGTTTGACAATTAAGGGGAGGCGTAGAGTGACTCTTTAGTCTGTGTGGCTCCGGCTGCGACACGTCAACGATGCCGGTCCCAACCAAAATGAATGCGCTGCAGCATATATATGACGACTTTAAGTGTTACATTTTTCAATTTCTTTAATGGATATTAGCCTTGCATGTGCTTGTCATAAACATTTGAAAGGCTATTTGAACCCGTCTGCCAAATACCAAGAATTGTATGCCGTTATGGTCGGGCTACAGCTTATTCCCCTTGGAATAGTGGTTTATCAGTGCACGCATCTTGGCTGCAGGCGCGCAGCTATCGCCCGTAAACGGAATTGATGAGAGTACCTATAGGGGAACTACAAGAGGACGTAGAAACAACTTAAAGCAAACGAAAATAGTTTGAAACCAAATAATTAGATGAAGATAAACCATGCAGAAGAGGTAAATAGATAAAACCCTCTGCGTTAAGTATTCAACTCATCTTTTAAGTTATCGGCAGGGGGAGACAATTTTTCAGTACGATATTCTGCCAGTGCACGCAACCCTTACGCCCGTACGAAAACCATGCAAGCACTTCCAATTGGAGGAATTCTATCGCTCCTGTTTATTTTTTTCAAACTGTTCTCAGTCCAACACTCAATCTTTGCTTCTAGGCTCAGAAACAACCGTGTCCCTTAGCACAACATTTTGTCTGCAAATTTGTTTGAAAGCTGTTGTGCAGATCATGGAATGGTCTAACATTGAAGAAGCGTTAGATGAGTTTGACTCGCGCTATCTTGAATGTTATCAGCAAGTGACCATGACAGCCCTGGCGACTCGCCCCAAGCTGAGTCAACTTTCGTCACCACTTGTTGGGCCACAGGATCCACTGGAGGCTATTCAGGTTATGCTTATTTCTAGCTCAGACGATCAGGCTTTCAAGTCTTCCCATTATAATCACCCCAACACGCACTATGTGCGACCCATGAATACAGTATCCGACTGCAGAAGCGAATGCGCAGGCTCATGTTCGTGCGAAAGTGATGCCTACCGGAGAAGCCACACGACTGGCGCGCAGTCGAACTCCGCCCAATCTCATGCACCTTCCGACCAACGAGTGAACCAGGCGTCTGTACTGGCTCACCCATTACGATTCCGACTGCTTCTGACTCTGTCATTAGTGCCCAAGTCTGTAACAGGTAGACGTAGAGGTACTACCGTCGCTACAACTTATGTCGGCAACCCATTCTACCGGCCGGTCCGGCGTGGGTCTACCGAATAGCAGGGTTACTCCTGAATTTAACGATTTCATGGTTGAAAATATTGAGTTTTCATAGGGAAATATATTCTTTTTGTATATCTTTTCAAGAGTTACAAAATAGACGAGTAACTCAAGCAATGAAATAAAGTGCTATATTGAACAAATCTGTGAGTGTATTTTCTCATTAATCAAGAAATCTTACCAATAAGCGGCTCCAATGCCAACGGGAGCAACTCGGCTGCATCACCAAGAAATCCCCATGTCTTCTCCACCTTTCCATCAAGGACTTCCTGCTGAATGTCTGTATTAAAGATCGCAACGTGTCCGCCACGTTGTCTTACCAAATCCACATACCCGTTGGCAGGATACACAGTTCCAGACGTGCCAATTACCAACACCAAGTCCACGTGTCCCGCTTCTAAAAAGTCATCGATCGCATCTATAGTCCGCAACGGAAGAGACTCGCCAAACCACACAACACCGGGTCGCATGAGCGAATGACACACAGGACATTGTGGCAATTCGTCTTCACTCAACTCCTTAGTTGGGGCAAACTGAGGAGAACAATCAGGTTGGTCTTGATCAGTGATGATATGTTCTTCAGCGATCTCCAACTGTGGCGTAAGAGGGCAATTCGTATTGCATTTATCCACATATGTACACGTGAAACTGGTACATCGGAGTTCAAAAAGCGAACCATGAATCTCGTAGAGTGTTTTTGGATTGTGACCTGCTCGTGTCAGAAGCCCATCGACATTTTGAGTTATGGTAATGAATTGTCGTTCTGTCTGTTGCGAAAGCTTCGCTAGGGCTAAATGGCCATTGTTGGGCCTTGCCTCAAGAGCTTTATAACGACGCCACAGATAGAATTGCCACACCAAACCAGGATCGATGTAGAACGCATCTGGTGTTGCTAAGTCAATCATGTTGAAGTTTTTCCAAAGGCCCTGCGACCCTCGAAACGTTGGAAGTCCAGAGTAAACCGAGAGCCCTGCTCCAACCAAGGCTACTATACGCTTTGACGATCGGAGTATTTCATGGAACTCCGAAAGCTGCGAAGTCATGAAGGATCACCTTAACTTTGGAGTGTTTCTGCCTCATATCTGATTTTTCCCCGCGCTTATCCCACCTCAATCTGCAGGCGAGGACAAAGTCTTCGGTATGCATAGTAAGCTTGGTTCATTTTCTAATTGTACACAGGATATATAATTGGGGGAAACTAGACTCTTCCCTTTTTGAGTTTCCATGCTAGATATTTGGCAGAGTGACCAATATCAGTAGCCAAACGGTCGGTGATCATCATGGGTGGCGCACGGAACCACACTGCCTCACCTCTCGATGTGACGAGCAGTTTGCTTACATCCTCGATCGGATTCGCACTCTCATCATCATCGTCCTCTTCCTTTTTTCTGACGTAGGAAACAACACCACCAAGAAGGACGTTTGAGTATATCGATGTAGTAGGATGCCCACTTCCGTTGGTTGGTGTGTACACAGCATTCGTTACTGGTGGGGTACCACGTGTTCCAACACTAGGCGAGTACTCCCTTTGCGGCTTTGCAACGTACGGCTTGTACACAGTTGCTGGCGAGTATGCTGCAGGCGTGCCCAATTGCTGTTGGGCAACCGGAGGGTACGCCAGCTTATAAGCCAAGCTATCTGAGGATGGTGAATGATTAAGTGAGTAACTCTCATCGACTTGTGAAGGGTTGTAGGTAGGTGGAACAGACCGAGTACCAGACGACGAATAGATGCCTGAGCCTGCCACAATTTTCAATTGAGAAGCCGGAGTGAAAATGTAAGCTTGTCTTCCTGTAGTATGATCATCAAGTTCGGGTGCTCTCACAACATTAGGCGAAGTAGAACATTGACCTAATTCGTCATTGTAATAAGGTGGCTTACGGTAGACAGCACCTACAACTGGTGGACCATTAGCATTTGGTCCCGGAGTTGGAGCCACAGGATGCAGATTGCTTTGCGCATCTTTTGGTAGTAAATTCTTGATGGGAGAGTCATATTTGACAAGCTTTCTCGGTTCATTAATAGGAACAATAGGTTGGTCAAGATGTCTAATCTCGTCCGGTAGACACGCTTTCCAGGTGCGAATCCTGTTGAACGCATATGTGTTGACATTGTATCTAAATTCGCAGATGAACCACTCTGTTCCTTCAGGAAGTAAGTTAGGTGGAATATCACCCTTTTGATAATAGGTTAAGAATATCACGTAACATGGCGCTAAGATATCCTCTGCCAAATGGTCCCTATATTCACCAGTTTTGCATACCTCATTGATATAGAAGAGTCTATCATCACGGTGACACGTCTGCTCAGGCCGAATATACCAACAAACATTGGTATATTCAACGCCATCAGCGACCCATAAACGGAATATTTGTCCGCAAATTGGCTTGTTGCTATCGTTGGCATTTCGGATGAGCACCCAGTCTCCAACCCTGTACGTGTGGTTGTGTACAGTTACCATATCTAATGGGGTCTTCAATGACTCGGAGCCAGGTGTACCTGAGATCATGAAATCAGACTCGGGACGCAGCATCTCCTTAGAAATGATCTGTTCCGCCTCTTTCTCGAATAAAGTTACAACATTCATCATATCAGGATTAGGAGCATTGTAGAGTTTGGCATTGCTGATCATGAGGGATAAGTCGTCCAAGAATTGCTGAACAGTTGAATACTTCCGCGAACGAACCTTTGCTCTGATTTCGTGCAAGCTGATGGGATTAGCGATCATATCATAGTAGTCAGTAGCCGATTTATCTGGCAAACGCTCGAAATACGAAGTGAGGATATGGTTTTCATCATCCGGGTGACGAATCTTTTTCATAAGTTTCAAAATAGACTTGATCCTAGATTCATAGGGTCTATCGATGATTGGAGGTCTTCCACGTCTTACACCCCCATCAGCAGGTTTGCCAGATGGTGCTGTAACTCTTGAAGGATATCCATAGTTCACAATAGAATGCTCTTCTTCGTCGTAATCTTCATTTTTTGGAAAAGGACTTGCAGAAGCACCATCATCCTCGAAACGAGATGCACTATAATCTTCCAATGGACCCAAATCTGGGTAATATATGGATGAACTATTGGCAATCTTAGGATCTGTTGCAAGCTTTGGGATTACTGTTTCCTTGATGTACTTGTCTAACAAGAGAGCGTTGTCATAAATTTCAGATGATGGCTCATTGTAATGACGGGCATTCCAAGTAATCTGAGCCAAGTCATCAACAAACCCCTGGGCGTCCTTATATGACAACCTTTTGATGGTTCTGCCAATAGTGTGGAGAGAAATGGGTCGGGTGATGAACTTGTAGTAGTCTGTCCCTGTACGTGAGGGGAGTCTCTGGAAATCAGCATATATGGGCTTTCCCTGCTTATTTTTAAGATGGTATATACCATCATAGAGGTTATTGAGCCTTGTCGCCAATTTTTTTGCTTCTCTCTCTGACATTACCCAATGGCTGTGAGATAGAAGGTGCGAATGTTTTGATGGTGGGTTACTCTGCGAGTACGTGTATGACACGACCTATGTATCTGAAGGGATATGAAACCCAATGGGATCAGTTTTAGAACAATCTGTGTAACAAGTACTTTAAAGTAATTTGGTTTATTCAAAAGTTTACGTGAATTGAATTCTACTAATAAAACCGCAGAAGCTAGAAGTTTGACAGGCCAGGTTATGTATATGCTAGGAACGTTGTTGCGCGTTCGCGTGTTAGACTACCAGCTTTTGTTTTGCAGTATCGCCATGAAATAAAGGAAAAACTCTGGTCTAAATCCACTGTCCTTTAGGGTATACAAAATTAAGCAGATGGATCACCATAAATTCCCCATCTCTGCTCAACGTTGTAGGGTCCAGGTTCTTTCCAGTAGTCGTTGTAGGTAGTAAACATAATTACCTGGTCGCCCATGACCTGACCCAAGTTTTTGATTGCTAAGTATTGATTTTGTTGCGAGGGCACAGCTTGACCCAAGACATTTCCCGAGTTGGGCCAGCCGCTCTCGGTGATGAGGATATTTTTATTGTTGTTGCAATGTTTCTGTAACATTTGTGTCTGTTGCTTCAACCAAGTACCAGAGGTCAGTGCCTCAATGCCACTAAAGTAAGGATGACAGTTGACTGCCAAGTAATCACTAATATCACACATGGAAGAGTCTGCCATCACAGCAGCCAATGTGTCCACTGAAACAATAGCGCCTGAGTAGTCAGGTGCATTGTTGGCAAACCATTGGCGAGCTTGCTGCACTGAACTACGTATCTGGCTCGGAGTACCACGACCAGAATTCACCACCTCATTCCCGATGGATACAGTGTGAACTGCACCCCATCCACGTGAACCCGTGCCAACTTGTTGGGCCATGTTAGGTAAATCTGTATCAAGGTTGTTGATATCCCAAACACCCAAAAAGAGCTTCTGACGAGGCAGCATAGCACTAATCACGTTCTTGATTCCCAGGCAGTCCACAGAGTACAACCTAATTAGAGCATACGACCGGAGCATGGAAATGTCCTGTGCTACCTGGCTTGCTGATTTACACTGGCCTGATTTGGTATAAGGGGAATAGGTGATCCCTGCACCCATTTCAGCGTATGGTGCAATTTTGGCAACTTCTTGGTTCAGAGCTACGCTGCCGGACTCTGTAGATTCTGTTCCAGTATCACTACCGCCTCCTGCTCCCTCCACAGCCACAAGCCCTGTAAACCCAGGGGTTTCAGAAGTTGTGGAACCGCTGGCAAAACCTCCTGACGAACCTGCAGAACCCAACGATCCTAACAGGCCTGCCCCAGAGGATGATGGCGAGGAACCAACCCCACTAGGATTCAGAAAAGTCCCACTCAGAGTCGATCCAGAGCCTCCTAAGCCATTTAACAAGCTAGACAAAAGAGATCTCCATCCTCCTCCTGGAGACGAAGAAGGCGTGGAAGAGGGTATGGATGAAGATGTGGTAGCACCACTATTCTCGAAAAACGACCTGAAGAGATTCAGCCAGATCCCTCCAGTTCCCCCGGTTGGTGTTGTGGCTACCGGCGTCGACGTAGGCGTAGGTGTAGATACTCCTGGTGAATCATTTTCGAAGAGCCCGAGAATCCGATTCAATAAGCCTTCCAGTGGTTGGGCAGCCGGAGCTGGGACAGGCTGGACCGGGGTGGGAGAAAAGGGAGGGAGTACCGGGGCGGCTATAGTCGTTGGTATAGTAGCTGGAACAACGGGGGTTGCTGACGTCGTGGGTGAGAGCCCGAGAAGCTGTGCCCAGCCGATATTTTGTGTAGTTGTGGCATATACATCGCGCTCGGCCACTTTGATTGGTAACGCAGCCGCCAAAGTGACCACGAAGAAAAGATTTAACTTCATGGTCTATGTATTATAATGAAGGTTTGTGGAGCGTATGTTGACATTTCAATAGCCTTGGGGAATTGGATACTTATAAGTGATGGTTTGGCAATATCATTGCCCAAACCGGTAATGACATATTTCGCAGCCGCAATTTCAATTGCCTAATCGGGTAACACTGTTGAAATTTCACCACTATCAACTTCTTCGATCATTTTCCTTTTTGGGAAGATATCCTATATCATCTTCACGTCTAATAGTGTTAATTTCCTTTTCAGGTTGCCTCTAGTATGCCCGCTTCGGGTACGCAGGCTCCACGCCTGTTTCTCTCGGCTCCACCTCTATAGTCCCCCGCCCATTATACAACAAAGCAACTCCTGCGGGCTATACCAGTATTGTGAGGAGCTAAATGAATCTACTGAAAATGCTTGCTATGGTCGGAAAGAGGTTCCCCACTATATTGTAATCTAGACCTTTTGACTTAAATGGCTATATATGTCCGCTAGTATTAATGCGCAGGAATGTCTGTTATTAACCTCATGTAATACACATGTGGGCACAATGATTATGGATTGAAAAAAATTTAGTATCAAATCTCGAATAATATCAATCATTAAATCTAAGAATGTGATAATGTATCTGATGCGTCTCCGAAATTGTATGTGATATTTCTGGATGAATGGTTTGTGAGTTCCTCGCCAATTTGTTCTTGTTGACCAGGAAGAGCGTAAACTCAAAAATGCACACTCCAATTAGATATTAAGTATTATCTACCTAGTGAAACCATTTGATGATGTAGTAACATGCAACTATCATGAAGAGTACTGCTCCCCAAAAAATCCATTTGTCCTGTTTCGCTCGTCTTTCAACCTTACGTATTGTGTTTCGACTAATACCAAGCGTTACAAGACTCAGCTCGAAGGTCTGGCCCAAGCGTTGCAAAGTCTCGTTCTGTTCTACCAAGTCGTCGAATGCGTTTTGCCCCATTTCCAATATCATATCAAGCTGCTTACTTCCTCTGCCTAATGATTGTTTTTCCTTGTACAACCCCTCTGAGTACGACATCAGAGATTGGTTCACAGGATTGTTTGCCGGCTGGTTGGCGTCGTATGGATTATCTGTGCTGACGTGCCGCCTTCCCATCAATTCTTGATGTGATTCTGCCTGTAATAGTGTTTCTCTCTGCTGTCTCAATGAGTCAAACTTGGATGTAAATCCTGCAAGATCGTTCTGGAACTTTTCCAATCGAACCTGGTGCTTCTCCTCTGTGAAATTGTTCAGTTTTACCATGTCGTTGTACTCTTTGATTGTCTTCTTGAATGCTGTTAGGGACGTCATAATTGATCCCTGTAATGACATCGGAGAAGTGCTCAAATTCTTTTCAAACGAAGCTAAATCTCGAGTTAGGAGCTGTGTTTGCTTTAGCCCATGGTTGTAAAGAGAATTCATTGTGTTGCCCTGTAATGTCAATGATGGAGCAACCCAAATAATGGTGATCTGCGTAAACATTGAATAATGGTGGTCACGTGGTCAAAACACAAAGTTACAGTTTTCAGTAACAAGTTGTCTCTTGTAGTGCCAGATAACCAGCTAATGGAGATAAAGAAATGACTTTACAATTATGTCAGAAAATTAGAGGAAATAGAAAAAAAGAGAGACATTTCATTTCCATTCCCTGTATTATACATTTTGCTTCTGATTTAAATACTTTTCTCGTTTCTTTGGATCAACCAAAGAACCTCACAAACGCCAACAATAAGGCAGCAGTACCAGAACTAACACCGATCAACCATTGCATGACTTGAGTTTTGACAGATTTGATCTGCATCTGCATATTAGCAATCTCTTCATCAATACGTGTGTATGTGTCTTCAATCTTCAGCTCATGAATAGAACTTTCCTCTCTAATCCTACCCTTTTCCAAATTTAAATCGAGTCTGACGCCGGCAGAATTTTTGGTTATCTCTTCTTTAAGTCTATTTTGTAAATTTGCCAAGTTAATACGTAGCTGTTCCTGTTCCTTTCTTAAATTTGTGAACTCAGACTTATCCAGAGTCTGTAGTTCTCCTTTCAATTTGGCGAAATCGACTTTTTGCTGGTAGGCAACTGAATTGAGCTTTTCTTTAGTTACCAAGTTCCTCGTGATTTGGCTGATACCGTCGTTTACAGCCTTGTTAACCACATTTACGGCTGCTTCAGCTTGCTCAGTAGTAAAGCCTCCATTTTCTTGTAATGACTGAACAAACTTCTTGGTATCAAACTTAGTAATGGAATTTAAGTTCCTCTTGGGCACGTAAATACCGAACTTCCACATGGGTGATAAGCAATCTAGAATAAAGAGGATTGTAGTTTGGCGCGATTACTTCTAAATTGTCCATCGCACGACAATCAAAGATATAGTGGGAGATCACAGTCGTCGCCCGTTGTTATAATATTGCACAGTCAAATTGGTATGAATAGTGAAAGCATGTAATATACGGAATTCTGGTTTATAACATTTATGGCATGATCCAGAAGCCAAATCCTAGCAACCATAAAATAAACATTTTTGCTGTGGTGAAGACAGAGTAGTGGTATTCAAAGTGTTGGCCCAGTGCACAAAGTTTACTTTTTTGAATTGAGTTTAATTCGTTATAGGAAAGGTACTAGTTATTCGGAAATTAGCGGAATATTCTGAACTTATTTCCCAGTTGACTAATGTTCAGCCATTGTACTGATGTTCAGACCAATCTCGTCCCCGGCATTAAAAATGTTGCAAGGTAGTGTATATAAAGATTACAATTTGATTCCATCAAGCTTGTAAGCATAACTCCAAGGAAGACAGCATGCTGATGAAACTATTACAAGCGTCTTCAAGGATTGCCATATCTCATCCCATAATAAGGATTTGCCTGAGGGCAGCACACAAGTCATCTCTTCCGTTAACTCGAAATTATCTGTCTATCGATGACTACAACAAAAAGAAGAAAGACTTCAAGTTTGGATACGACCTTGATGACTTAAATAAGGAAGAAGCCCAACATGAATCTAAGAAATTTAGTCCAATGTATGAGATTGAAAAGACCGATTTTGATATAAGCACTCATCCTAGGCTTAAAGGATTAAAGCCCAATTCGCCAGACTATAAGGCTCAACTTCACTTAATTCATCAGGAGTTTCAGGCCAAGCAGGAGAAACAAAGAACCCAATGGGAACGCAGAGAGCGTTTAAAAGGATTTGCTGTAGGTGCAGCAGCGCTTATATCAATTGTTTCTGTTTATCTGTTTTTGTTGAACTACAAATTGGTGAAAGGATATTTGTACAACAAATGGACATTTGATATTGACGACTCTACCGTCCAGGATCTTAACGACCCCAAAGAGAACTTGAAGAGCCAGGCGAAAATGGTCGAGAGAATGACTGGCGAGTTAAGTAAAGAGTTTGTGGCTAATTTGAAGAATTCCAATGATGTCACCGGTATTTATCTTTTTGGAGCTCTAACCGGAAAGAAATTACCCGCTCGGGTGAAGGATTTTGATGGGAAAACCTTCTCCGATATTCTTATCGAGAAAGATTTTCTTGTTGCTGTGGATGAGGAGGGAAAAGTCTATCATTATTCGAGTAAATTCGACAAGCCAGTACAATTCTCACTTCCTCAACCAGTTAAAAAAGTAGTTTCTTCGAGTGGGAAATACTACTATTTGACTGAAAATGGTAAAGAGGTGTATGTTGGCCGCAGAATTGATCCGAAGAAATTGACTTACAATAGCTCATGGTTTAACTCGACACCGAAGTATGATGTCACCAAACTCTCAATTCCTGATTTCAGTAGGAACGAAAGGATAAAACAAATCTCTTCAGGAAAGAATCATTTACTTGTTCTTTCCGATAAGGGACGTTTGTTTGAGACGAGTACAAGTGTGGATCCAACAAATATGGGACAATTCGGTTTACCTGAGTATTCGCCTTATATTGACACGAGTACAATCCCTTGTGATTCATTGTATGAGTTGATTAACATGAACAACGAAATTGTTTCAAAGAAGGACGAAAAGAAAGTGCAGCCTAGAACGTTTACTAGTATTGCAACAGGAAATTTCTACAACATTGCTAGTGATTCAAATGGGAACATTTGGACTTGGGGAGAAAATACAAATGGCCAGTGCGGTAGAGAAGTTACGACGTCTACAAAAATCCAACAGCTTCCAATAATGGCCTTTAGCTTATCTGATTTGACTAGATTAGTTAAACATGTCATTCCTAACAAATTGACGGAAGGAATCCTTTCGGTGGAGAAAGTTCAGGCATCTGGTGAAACCTCTTTTCTCCAGCTAAGATATGAAAATGAAGAGAACCCGTCTGAGAACCAAACTCTTTTATTAAGTTTTGGAAATGGAATCAAAGGTCAATTAGGATTATCTCGATATCTTCAGTCTCGTGCACAGCCATCGGTAATCAAACAGTTTATTGGATTGACTGAATTTGACGAAAAAAATAATACTACCCGTAATGTGGGAATCAAAGACATTAGCATGGGAGATGAACATGTGTTTATTACGCTTGATAATAGTGGCGATTCGAAGGATGTAATCGCCTTCGGTGACAACGAAAAGGGACAACTTGGAAATGGCAAAGCTATCAAGACATCGAAACCACTCCAGTTACCCAAGCTAGTTGAGCCTGCAGACTTTGAAGGTCCAGAGCATGCAGCAAGAAAAAATTTAGCCAAGAAGTTATGTGATCAGACTACTAGCAGACTTCAATTGACAAACAACAAAATCAATGGAAAAAATGTGGAGCAAGTTATTGTTGCAGGAGAGGAAGGTTCAGCCATCTTTTACCGTAAGATTTGAATAATTACTCTGTGATTGTCATTACTTATATTACGACTATATTAATCTAAACGTCCAAGTTGAACAATTCCTTCAAGATTCTCATAGTATCTTCTGGAGAGTTGACGGCGTGTCCAATAGTTCTTGGATCGTTGTAAATTTCGTAATCGTTACCACCCTTGTACGACTTGTCACCGAAAAAGTGAATTTCCTTGAAGTGCTCGTCAGCAACGTGTTGCAAACAGTAGGTCTTGTCCCAACCAGTTGGGAAAACATCAAAGGAAATCTGACCACCAATGGAGTAAGTCAAACCGTAGTCAGGGAAGTTCTCTTTCAAAGCATTAACAAGCTTCTCTCTAACCTTGTGTTCCTTGTCGTAAACCTCGTAGTCGTTACGCTCTTGGGTGGAAGCGTTTCTACCGATGGGGGAAACGTTGATCATACCGTTTCTGAATTCAATGAAGGTACCTCTTCTGACTGGGAGATCAATGTCAGACAAGTAACGCAAGATGAACTTAGCAAGCTTGTTGTACTTTTCCTCACCGATCCAGTTGATGAAAGACTGGGAAGCAAGTTCCTGGCCGAGCTTGTAAGCAGTCAAACCGTTCTCAGAGAAACAGTAATCAAAGTCAGCAAGGACAGTCTCGCCAAGTTGCTCGACTTGCTTAGAAAGGTCAGAACCTCCGACGAAACCGACAACAACCTTCTTTCTCAAAGCCTCCAAAGTGGCCTTCATCTCTGGAGAAATGGTCAATCTGGCTGGGGTCAAAGTTCCATCAACGTCAAACAACACCAAAGTGTCAGGCTTTTCCTTATGAGCGAAAGACATTATTAAAGTTAACTAAGTTGAATACAAGTCGTAAAAAAAAAAAAAAAAAACGTCAACGAAAAAAGGACAACCGCGACATTTATACATCTGAACGCGTAGAAAACGTGCAACGGACAACGAAGAGTTACGCGAGATTTTGTCGCACACAGGTTTGTCATAAACGTCTAAACGGCATTCCTGTGGGCGCGTTCTGGATGCTGATTTCTGCTATACTCTAGAATCAGCCACATACTTGGACATTGTTGCTGGAAACTAAAACATCAAACTTTCAGTACAAGTAAACAAAATCATGAACAAGAATTAGCGGAGTATTTCTATGCGTGTGAATACCGCCGACGCAGGTCTTGCTTGTCCTCGTATGCACGCCAAGACAACGAGATGTCAAACACTCAAAACTGATCAGGTCGACGTCAGAACCTAAAAAAAAAAAAACAAATAAAAATCAAAAACTCTACTGGTTTACAAACAACTTTTCAGCTTCAGCGATTAGATTTCAAAATACATAAATCAACTTAAACTTGGTATTGGTAGTCTGGGAATTGAGACAAGTTCTCTTCCAACTTACCCTTTCTAGACAAGAACTTGACGTAAGCACCATCGTCCTTGACCTCACCGTTGTTCTTCTTAGCAACGTATTGGTCTCTGTCAAGAGGAGTGAAACCCCACTTCTTAGAGATAATGATTCTTTGTTGACCTGGGAACTTGTATCTAGCTCTTCTCAAACCTTCAATGACAACATCCTTGTTGCTGTCCTTGGTTCTGACAGACATAAGAATTTGGCCAATGGAGACTCTGGCAGCCAAACCGTGAGGCTTACCCCAAGCACCTCTCATACCTTGTTGCAATCTATCAGCACCGGCACACGACAACATCTTGTTGATTCTCAAAACGTGGAATGGGTGGACTCTGATTCTCAAGTGGAAAGAGTCTCTACCAGAGATCTTGGTGATGTACTTGTTAGCACAGATACGAGCAGCTTCCATAGCTTCGGAAGACAATTGTTCGATTTCGTTGGAGACCAAGTGGACACACAATGGGAACTCGTCGACAGAGGCCTTCTTTCTACCCAAGTCGTAGATTCTAATCTTAGCGTCTGGGACAGCTCTGTTGTATCTAGACTTTGGGTAAGGCTTGTTCTTACAGTATCTGTAACATCTAGCTGGTCTTCTAGCCATTTTTGCTGTAAGAGTTAGTAACTATGTCCGAAAAATTTTCTGTGCGAATGCAAAATTTATATAGTGAGATGCTGACTAATGTGAAATGCAGGATCAAGGGGAATGAGGGCAAATGGTCACTGAACAACAATAATGTATAATATGAGTATAGTTAACAAGCCTGGTTTAGTAGCCTTGTTATCTTACGTTAAAAATCATATCAAACTCGATTCTCTTCAAATATGGACATCTCTGGGTAGATTTGATAAATAATCAGTTCTTTACCCCATTGGAGGAGCTGCAAGCTTATATGTAAGGATGGATCAACCGGGCATTCAATTATCAAGTTTCTGCACAAACACAAACACAAATATGGGGGTCTGTTTGAACATACCTTTTGTGAACGATGTCTGAAGAAAAAAAAACCTGGCTGTTTTCGCTATCTTTTTTTTTCACAGTGCGAGTGTCGCGCAAGCGACGTGCATATAGATTACTAAATATCGAGCATGCCTCACTTTAAACCCCATATCACGTGCTCATTGTGACTGTCTTTCCTCGGAACCTAGCAACTAAGTAAATGGACGTTACACTCTATGTTTGATTAATTTACAGACTGTAGTATGATGTATGCTCTCCCTCTGATATGTGGTTATTTTTTAAGTAAAAAAAGACTTCTCCGGAGGTACTACTCAATGCTAAGTTCGGACGAAGCTCAGATTCTCTGCAAAGAACAATTTCTTCACTTAATGTAACGGATAACATACTAAAAATATACATCACTTCTTGTAAATTGTACACAAATTATATAACGATTGCTAAACTCTCAATTACTGCAAGTCCACTGTTCTGTGGAACAGACAAGGGTTGATATCTTTGTGCAGTCCAAATCGAAATTTATGCTCATCGCATAGCATATCGATAAGCTTCAATTCTATATCGTAAAGGACAAAAACAAAATGGGTAGATACAGTGTGAAAAGATATAAAACCAAGAGGAGAACCAGAGATCTTGATCTTGTTTACAGTGATCTCTCATCCAAGGATAGTGTGAGAGCTTTGAAGAATCAGCCATTAGATGAGACCAAGCCAGGCTTGGGTCAATACTATTGCGTTGAATGTGCCAAATACTTTGAAAATCAACCTACCTTAGATCGTCATACAAAGGGAAAGGTTCATAAGAGAAGATTAAAGGACCTTAAACAAAGACCATACACACCGTTGGAGAGTGAAGCATGTGCTGGTTACAACGTGCAGAAGTTTTTGGATGCAGTGGAGAAGTATAAGAATATTGAAACCTATAAACAAGAGAACAAAGAGGAATTGGATGCTATCAAGAACGAGAAAAAGGATACATTGGATGCCATCATCACTGGTATTCCATCTGATCAAGCTCAAGCCGAGCTACAGAGGTCTGAAGGAGAAGTGGAAATGGCTGACTAAAATATGTTACACCTAAATCCGTCCCACTCGATTAATAAGTAACAGAGTGGGAATATTCTTGGTCATGTTCCTCTGCTTCGAAGACAAGTTACAAATTTATGAACAGATGTCGCTATATTTTATGGTTTGCTCATCGCATTCGATGTAAATGTATAAAATCATTTACTTGTACATTAGAATAAATATCATTTTGTCCCTCTTACTGTCTGATGCTTGGACCGTAAGAATATAATACATTTGGTGCACCCATACAAATCGGACAATTTGGTGTATGGGTGTTCAACGCCATGTATTAGAGATAATTCCCTAATGAAGTTAAAAGTCAAGTCGGAGATCAGCAGCTGCATAATCGAAGTGGACGAGAATTGGTCTGTAGCACAATTGGTGCAGCATATTTCCTCTAGATCTGAGCTTCTTGATGGAAAGCTGATCAAAGTTATCACTTTTGGTTTCCCACCTAAAACCCTTGATTGCCACTCGTCGCTTAGCCTAAAAGATGCTGGGCTTCGAATGAATGAACAACTTCGATTACAAGTCTCGGACAATGGATCAGATAAAAATCAAAGCCAAAAACATTCGGAAAACCAGAGGCTGGCTGACTCAGATCGAATTGCCAATGTGTTCAACGGAGCTATTCGAAAATACATCTTGTTGCGAAATGTGCCTGACGATAATTCGTGTCTTTTCAATGCCGTAACGTACGCTCTTCAAGGTACGTACAAATGGCCTGATATGGATTTACGTGATATTGTGTCGCAGATCATTTTGTCAGATCCTGAAATGTACTCTGAGTCAGTTCTTGGTCGACCTCCCTCAGTATATTGCAATTGGATCAAAAAAAGCGATTCGTGGGGTGGAGCAATTGAGCTTGGTATTTTAGCTGAATTCCTCGGTGTAAGAATCAACTGCTATGACGTGGAGCTGGGAAATAGGATAGTATTTCAAAACGAGAAGGACAAGCCACAGAAGTTCATAGTACTCATCTATTCAGGCATTCACTATGACTGCTTTGTCACTAATAATGAACTAACCGAAAATCGGGCTAACGATGTCGGGAACTGGGTCTGTGATGAGAAAGAGGTCTTGAAGTCGAGTGAGGAGTTGGTTAAGCTTCTTCAGAAACGCAACTATGTTACTAACACTACTACGTTCCGCGTTCGGTGCCTCGAGTGCTACGACGTTCTAGTTGGTGAGATGGGTGCACAACGCCATGCAGAAAGTACCGGCCATGTACGTTTCGGTGAAGTTCAGTAAATAAGAAGTCCCTCTTTGTGAAGAATTACTTATAGGCCTACTCTCTCGCTTTATATTGTGAAATCGTCCATCTCTACTGGAAAATTATGTAAGCGCACTATAGTCAGAAGGTAGTGAGAGGCTTGCGCGGGTCCTGCGCGCACTGCACCCCAATTAAAAAATGTGAGATGAGCATCTAAAACACTCTAATTCACCAAAGTCATGGCAAAGAAGTCGTTAGCGGAGCAGATCGCCGATCTCAGTAAACCGAAAAATGACTTTGATATCGAAGACAATGATTTAGCTGATCCCTTCTCCCATAGCCAAGACGAAGAGGGTCCCTCAGAAGATGAACAAGATTACCACAGAAACGAGCACTATGTTTCAATGCCCAAGTCTAAGTTAAGGAGCGAAAATGAAAAGCTCGTCAACGATGCTAAATATAAAGGAAAGCTCACTTCAAGAAAGGATTTCTATAATGATAGCGCTGATGTTGAAATAGGAACTGCTGACGAGGATGCTAATGAAGAAAGTGAGAGTGATCAGGAAGGGGAAGAAAGCGACTCCGGAATTTCTCTTTCAGATGCCCGTGATAGTGAAGATGAGGAGAGCAACACTGACGAGGAGAATGAGCACGAAGATGATAGTGAGAGCGAAGTGGACGAAGCTGAAGCTGAAGCAAAGAGAAACAAGATCAAGAGCATGATTGCCAAAGAGCGGAAGCATATTGTCAATAGACTCTCGGAGGCGGTTACACAAGACGCTTTAAAAGGTTATGCTATTGTTCAGCAACACAAAGCTTTCGATGCTATTATTGATTCCAGGTTGAAAATCCAAAAGGCTTTAACTAACTCCAATTTATTGCCAGTCAATACTGAAACATTAAAGGCGGAGAGTTTGGGCACTAAGAAAAGCAACAAATACTTGAAGAAGGCCACGTCTAAGTGTTATGATTTGCTAGATGCAATTCTCGAATTGAGAACCAAGCTATACAACAAAGAAAAGGTCGTAACTGAAGAATTCAAAGAACAACCAAAAAAGAGAGGTTTAGAGCAGTACTTGGAGGTTACTCAAAAGTATGATAACGTTTTGAATCAGTACAGATCAACAGTGTTGACCAAATGGCTGGCCAAGATTCAGAATTCTTCTGGTTCTAGTGCCATGAATGCTAATAAATTCAAGGCATTGAACCAGTCTGCAGAGCAGCAAGTTATGAACAATTTGTCTGATATGGACCGTCTCATAAAGAGAACAAAACTCAATAGGAGACAAGTTAAACCACTAGGCTATGATTATTACTTGGAGCACTTTGTTCATAAGAATGACCAGGATAAGCAGGTGGAACAAGAAGATAATGAGAACGAGGATGTTCCGCAATCCCAGACACAAGAGAGAGGACTCAACACTCAAGAAATGGACCTGATCTTTGACGATGAGGATTTTTATCGTGTTCTTCTCAACGATTTGGTGGACAAGAAGATCCAATCCAGTGACCCTACTTCCGGTCTACAATTTGCATTAAGAGGAGCAGCTTCAACGAAGTTGAAAAAGAATGTTGACAACAAAGCTTCCAAGGGAAGAAAATTGAGATATCATGTACAAGAGCCTATTGCTAACTTCGAAACCCCACGTAACACATTAAAATGGGATGATGGCCAAATTGATGAATTCTTTGCGTCTCTCTTGGGACAAAAAGTTAACATGAAAGAAGAGGAAGACGAAGATAAGAACAATTCCGACGATGACAATGTCGAGGACGATGTCGTTGTTGGAGGAGAGGGTGACATTCAACTTTTTGGTTGACCGTGTATGCATTCATTTATATATATACAAGAAAGACTAATCCCCAGCAATGGTCTTGTTAGCGTAGACAGCTAGTAATTCATTTGCCTTTTTCCTATTGTTTTCTCATTCCAACAGATTATAATTTTCTATCGAGTCTGTTCAATCTCTTCGCAGTAGAAGCATTGTTTCTAGTTCTTTGACCCCGAACAGGCAATCCAGCAGCATGTCTGTTACCAGCATAAGAACCAATATCCCTCTTCTGCTGAATGTTTTCCAAGATTCTTTGCTTCAAATGACCTTCAATAGTCAAGTCTGATAATTCTTTGTTGATTGCCATGATCTGGGGCTCATTCAATTGGTTCATTCTCATCCTTGGGTAAATGCCGACCTTGGCGCAGATTCGTTCAGCAGTTTTGTAACCGATACCAAAGATCCGCTTAGCCAAGCCTATTCTTACCAAAGCGTTGTGCTTGATAGACTTACCAAAAATGTGAACACCCATGACTGTCTTGAGAGGCTATTTTTTTTTTTTCTTTCAGTGAAGTATATAGCGCGCACATACACACCCAAAGTAAAGGAACAGAAACTACAAGAAATTATACGCAAAGTGAACAAGTTTGAAGGCATAAGTATTGGAAGATTACCAGACAGCCACGTACCCAGCTAAGGATTGAAATTAGTATTTATGGAGTGTGTTCAGATTTGCAAGTCACTAAATCCAAGGTATTGGAAGACAAAAGGTCTGTCATATAAGGCGCTGCAGGTCAATGTCCAAGCGAAGAATTAAAAGGGCCCGTAATAGAATTATAGTGGTGATGAAGCTCGCCAATCCCACAGGGACAACGGCAAATACGGCAATATTATAAAAGTCGAAAAATCGTGCGCGTCTGTTACCCTTGGAGTCAATATTGGATGTGAAAAAGTTCTGGGCAATGTAGAGAATTGTAAGCACACAACTGATCAAGATCCAAGTATGAAGCTGATATGTATAGCCTTCTGCAGAAAAGGCAGCAACCAAATATTGCTCAATGACAACCATAATAGCCGACATCGAGAGCATTCGTACAATGGCTCCAGTTGTCGAATATGTCACTATCCATCTTACCATTAGTCCCTCTAGCACGGAATACAGTAGGTACCCTGCAACAATGCACCACACACCGGTGAGAAAATGTTCAGATAGACGAGCAGAAGTGATACCTTGAGAACCATTGGGTAGATTGCCTGGGCCCCTAAGGATAACCCACCACGACTGGAATAACCCAACAATACAAGGGATCAAGGAAATGTCTCTACTGGCAGCTAGAAGAAAATGTTGGCGAGCATCTAGAAATTGGAGTCCAAGCAGCTTAAGTGAGCGACGACCTGAATGTGCTGGGCTATGCAGATCTCTTTCCCGAACTCGAGGGAGATGTGACACAAAGGCCGATCGCGAGTGTATGTTTGTAGTTGTTATTATAGGAGGTACCTCAGAAGTTCTTGCCCCTGCTCTCGGAGTCAGTAATGGCAGTGCTCTCACACGATGCTGCGATTGTGAATGTTGTTCTTGTGACAGCTCGTAGGATGGAATTCTTTCGCCAGGATCGAAAGCATCGTAATGAACGGGCATTACTGAACGTGTTGTAATGTCTTCCTCATCATCTGGTTCATTTATTTCTCTGGAGGAGTCTCGTAGACGTCGTGGCATCACGTAATCCTCTTCTAGTTGGTGTGTCATTGGTGGGTTCAGCGCGAACCTCTGCTGAAGCTGATCTAACATGATTGAGCTTCCAAGTTAGACCCAAGTTTGATAATAAATGCTTCCGGCGTTTGTTCTTAGTGTAGGCCTGCACTTGCAGCTTTAGCTTTGTTTCGGTGTGTCCTGGTAAAATCGGTTTCTTTATCAGTGATATGCGGTAGTTTTTCTAACGTGCTTCAAACCCGCGAAGATGGCGCAGTCTAATCGTAGCACTTACAATCATATAGCACGTCTACACAGAACATGGAATGAATGATAGTAAATGTAATTGTCCAATGGTTGAAGGACATTCAATTAGAAAAGAGTCAAACCAATGAAATTATCATGATGTTCATGACTGTTTACCTCTATCATACGTAGATAGGCCATTCCTTCCCAATTCTGGAAAGAGGCATGGATACTCTACACCTTCTATAAAATCAGTATTAAATCCTGCTTCTTGATGTTTAGCTGCAGAAATAAACAATAATATTCCTGGAAAAAAAAAATGAATTACGTATCGTATAATGGTATCAATTAAATTATTCACACAACAGGCGTTCTTAGATAGCTTCCAATTGTTGGCTAATCTCGTCCAACTCGGACTTGGCAGCGTTGTATTTTTCAGACAACTCTTCATATTTCTTTTCCCAGTCGTCCTTTTCTGACTCCAAAGAGGCAACCTTCCTTTCCAATTGCTCAGCCTTAATGTCAGTCTCTCTCAACTTGGCTGTGGTTTCCTTCAAGTTCTTGTCTGCCTCCTCCAATTCTTCCTCCAAAACTTGGTTCTTCTTAGTGTAGTTCTCGTTAGAAGTTTTCAAAGAGTGGGATTGGTCAGCGGTTTCCTTGATTTCTGACATGTCAGCTTCCAATTTCTCAACTTGCTCTTCCAAAACTTGGTTCTTTCTGGTCAAAGCTTGGATTTGGTGGTCCTTTTCCATGTTCTCCTGCTCCAACTCCTTAATACGCTCGGCCAATTCATCGGATTTTTCTTGCCATTTTTCGGCGTCCAACTTCAAACTGTTGAGCTTCTATTGGGCGTTAGTATGCATGGTTGATCCGGATCAATCTAAGTGAATAAATTATTTTAACCCACTGAGATCTTAACAATTCCATAAATGTCATATAAATTTGGAATTGAAGTTACGTACTTCCTTGAGCTTGTCCATTGTCGATAATTACCTCAAATCAATAAAAGAAAAGGAGAGATTCAGGACCTTTTGTACTTTTTTCGGTGACGGGCCACCTCGCGTAAACAAACGTCACGTGCGCGTGCTTCGTCTAGTTCCACAACGTTCGTTAGTATGGGGATATACTACTTGTGGCTAAGAGTGATTATTGTCATTTTTGTTCCCACCGATGGTACCGATGATCTTTTTGAGAACCCTCTATTCAAGGTAATCACTAAAGTAAAAGCATGGAAGATTTTTACAACGCTTGACTAGGCCCTTGTGTGTGTGCTGTAGTGCACATAAGGCAATATCCGTTATCTACCTGTCCCGAAGGCACTGCGTGGCGGAGGCTGTCTCAGGTATCCCTTAAACTATATTAATATAGTCAATATGTCAATTGAGCACTCCTTATTTTGGACATAACATTCGGTAGAGGTTTAGTGTGTTTATTGTAAGGATTGTACATATGTACTTGTCCAGGTTAGAATAAGCTCCAGGATTTCTGCCTCCTGCACGACTTTTTCATACTACCCTCGCAAATGAACCATTGGTGGTCTCCAACGAACCTTAAACGACATGTCTTTAGAGGAGCAACAGAAAACGGATCCAACAAAATTCCTCAGCTCTATTATCGGAAGTACAGTCACAGTCAGACTCCATAATGGTGTGGAATATCAAGGTGGCTTGCAGAGCATTGATGGTTACATGAATGTCGTTTTGAATTCAGCAAACGAATCCATCGGCAATGTGCCAAGCAAAAGCTACGGCGATGTCTTTATTAGAGGAAATAACGGTACGTATTCAAACTATGACACATATTTCATAGCAAACAAACTAACAGTTCAGTGTTGTATATTAGTGAGATCTAAGGAAATGTATAGTAATATAATGATGGAAGAACATATTGACATAGCTTCGTTTAGACCAATACAAATCAAACGAAATTGTAGACTTCGAACGTGGCGTAGCGACTGGATACGTAGCATGATCAGTGATGATGGTGCTTGGACTTTGATTAGGCTTCAAGTTGTACTACTGGTGACGGTCAATTCTTTTTACATCTTGGGATTCAAACTATCTACTTCATTAACCACCATCTTATCCTGGCATTCCTTTTACTATTCATTGAATTGTCCTACAGTCCATCCACAGGGTCAGATAGGTCACGTCACGTGATTTCATATTTTTGTGTAAGAAAAAAAATACGATAGTAGTTTAATAGGTCATACGAAGCAGATATGATTAACCCATTTCCGTTATTCTTATTTATTTCTGTTAATCGTGTGTGCTTCCATCTACACCTCTCTCACCGTAGTAGGTTCATTACTACGGCTTCCTGCATTTAGCTGAGCGAATGAGAATGCGAGCTCAAATCGAAAAAAAACCGAGCCCGAAAAAACACACTCAACTTCTCCTGAAGCAACATTACCATCATGTCGTTCGTCATCAGAAGACAATTGTCTACATTGATCCCACCAAAGATCGCTTCTGCTAAGGTATGTCATATTTTATGAGAGTTGGCTCCTTCGTTGTTTGTGTTTCTTGATTTCATATGTGTTTTCAATAGCGTCCTTATCACCAAGTTTCTACCACACAATAAATGCACCAAATGGATTAGCAAGAGTCTCAGGGAAATTAGGTTCGTTACAAAACGTCCTTCTGAATTTGTCCTATCCTAATCTTTCCCGAAGGCTGAATTTTGACCAATCGATTGCGTCTTTTTGGAAGCATTATAAATTGACAACCAGCACACCCAACAGTTCCATTATCGAGAAATAAATACTAACAAATAGAACATTGGCTCTAACCCTAACGCCAAGAGAATGGCCGAGGTTGTTTCTTTCTACAAGAAGTTGCCAACTGGCCCAGCTCCAGCAGCAAAGAAGCCAACCACTCCTTGGGGTAAGTACAAGGCTGCTTTCTTTGATGGCGACAATGCCTCTGGTAAGCCATTGATCCATCTTGCCGTTTTTATCATCATTGCTGGTTACACTTGGGAGTACCAATCTCACTTGAAGCACCACAAGCACTAAGTTATAGAAAATGAAGCTTAGATGTAATTAACATAGGTGACATCGACTCACTGTATATTCCATTTATGAAATAAAAGAACGATAAAGATGAAATAGTAAAGCGACTTCCTATATACGAAAATCTGAGCGAATCTTGTTAACGGCATTGTATACCAAATGCGCTTCCAGACGACGCAGTATCACTGGGTGTATCTATTGTTTCATTTGGATGTAGAATCATTTTCCAAGTGAAGTAGATATGCCAATCTATATTATTAACTAGACAACATATCTAATCTTCCGTAGTACTGTCCACTAAGGTGATGGTCGATTTTTTTTCTTCTAATCTTTTTTTTTTTCATTATTTTCTAACTTCTACCCTGGTTGGAAGAACGGTTATGATACATAGATTAATCTATTTTGCTTGCGAATGGTTGCGATATGAGAAAATCATAAAAACAAGCTTACATCAAATTTATCCACAAATATTTCTAAATTTTTCTGTTTTCACAGTTTAGATTGAAAGCATCCACTCCCACTTATGTCCGTGGAACTGAACAAGATCCAATTCAGCGGAAAGTCCAAACATACTATGCTTACATAAAAAAAGACATATGCGTACCCCCTACATTAAAGAGTGTGCGATGCCCAAAAAAAGAGGGACGAGCCTTTATTCGAAACTTCGCCATTTTCTTCGGGTAAAGACCAATTGACTGATTCTATAATTGGTTACAATCTAATAGCGAAGTGCCGTATACGCTAACTCACGATTTGGTATAATTGGTATCCAGTGTTAGTGAAAATTGTGCTCATCCAGCCGTCTCTTTTTGTTATTACTGCCGGCCTTCCCCAGATAGTGTCAAACATCCATAATTTATTCCGAACAGACTCTTTGTTATAAGCAAGGACATCAAGGTTGACTCAACGTCGTGAATACTTTATTGACGACTTAGTTTTAGTTCCCATTATTCAACCAGGCGCCTACAATGGACGGATCTGGCAACCCAGTACCGATACATCCACTGCTGCATTCCCATTCTTCCAGTCAACCTGCAACGACACGGATGCTACAGAACTTAGCTAATACCCTGGCAGCACCAGCGAATGATGTGTATGACTTTAATCAATCAGATAGGTCAAACGTTCCCGCACATAATTCCCGCATTCCCCTTGCTCAAGAGAGGCAAACAGAGAAGGTATTATTACCTCCGGCTGCACTTAATTCGCATCAATCACATCAAAGACAACCTAGTCAAGCTGACGAGCAATTCAAGACACCTGAAAGGGGTAACCAAGAAACATCCGGTTCTCGGAAACCGTCTAATCCACAGCAACAGAAACCTAGTACGCATGCACATCAAGGACAACAGCAACAATTTCATAGGAAATGCATCGGTGATTGGGATTTCATCAACACTATTGGAGCTGGTTCCATGGGTAAAGTCAAACTCGCTAAACACAATGTTACGAATGAAAAATGTGCCGTGAAGATTGTTCCTCGTGCTGCTAAACTATATCAAAGAGCGCATGCCAACGACCCTCCAATAAAGTCAGCTGAGGAGGCTGCACAACGCCAGAAAGAATTTGACAAGGAAGTGGCTAGGGATAAAAGAACTATTCGCGAAGGTGCATTGGGAAGACTTCTATTTCATCCTCATATTTGCCGTCTTTATGAGATGGTGCCGATGACCAACCATTACTATATGCTTTTTGAATATGTTGAAGGTGGCCAGTTGCTTGACTATATTGTTTCACATGGCTCATTAAATGAAAAGTATGCACGAAAATTTGCAAGAGGGATTGCGCTGGCTTTGGATTATTGCCATAGGAACAATGTTGTGCATCGAGACTTGAAAATTGAGAATATCATGATCAACCAAAAAGGTGAAATCAAAATTATTGACTTTGGCTTATCAAATTTATACATGCCAGGCGGATTACTTAAGACATACTGTGGCTCTCTTTATTTCGCAGCACCAGAACTCTTAAGTGCCCACCCGTACATTGGACCTGAAGTCGATGTCTGGTCATTCGGTGTCGTTTTATACGTTCTAGTATGCGGCAAAGTCCCCTTCGATGATCCACATGTGTCTGTTTTGCATGAAAAAATCAAAAAGGGTAATGTTCAATATCCATCCTTCATTTCCAAAGAGTGTGTTTCATTGTTATCAAGAATGCTAGTGGTGGATCCAACTAAAAGAGCTACGTTGCAAGAAGTAATACAACATCCTTGGATGAACAAGGGCTTTGACTATGCGGTCCCAAATTATATGCCGAAACGTACACCATTATCATTACCATTAAACCCAGAGATTATACAAGCTATTGCATCGTTTGATCTCGGTACAGTCCCGGCAATTACCGAGGAATTAACCAATATCATCAGTGGATCGGCATATCAACTGAGTTGTGAGACATGGTACAAATGTAATAACATAGGTCGACCATTTACCCCAGCGTATCAGGGGCAAATTGACCCTACATGTGGATTTCATCCATTAATTTCTATCTACTACTTGGTTGATGAAATGAAGAAGAGGAGAAAGGCAAAGGAAGAGGCTATAAAAGCCATGATGAAAAACAACCAAGCGGAGTCGAGGTCAGCCAATGCAGGTCAGGTGAAGCTCCCTCCTCTCCCTGCCATCCCAGCTCAACACCAAGAAACTGTTGTACCTACCCCAAGTGCTGCAGATACATCACCACCAAGAAGATCGAACACTACGGCCAATGCCACATATAGAGAGAAGGAAAACCCATTCCGTAATTCATCGGAGAGAAACGTACCAGCACAAGCGGTCGGCACCCCCCAACTTCCTGTTTTACAAGTTCCTGAGCAGGCACATACACAAGCCAACCCATCCTCTATGAGAAATCAAGAGCCATCACCAGAAAGACAAGTTTTGCAAGAACCAATGACTACTAAGGATTTAATGAATGCGCCCGATACTTTGGATCCAAATGGAGGTAAACCACTGAGCTTCAATTCTCTCATGAGAAGGCTTTCTTCTAAGAAGTATAAGAATACGAGCCCATCGCCAACTGCAAGTGGAAATGTTTCTCGTAAGGAGGAGTCTGGCTTTAGTCCAGTTAAACTAACTCCGCCACGTTATGACAGTCCTAATCTTCTTTCTCCTCAATCGTCGAGTGCAAGCAGAGCTGACCCTATGGTTCGTCGTGGTGTCAGTATGAAAGTTACAGCGAAGGAAAGATCAAGCACGGCAGTATCTACCAACGAACAGTTACTTAAGAATCGTGAGAGAGGAGAGTCCAATAGAACTAATTCACAGAGAACTCACACAAGATCCGCATCTACTACTAATAACAAAGCACATGGATTTGTGCCTGTCGAATATCTTCCTCCTTTGCCTAGTATTCCTAATAGCCAGATGACTGAGCTCAACTCTAATTCAGACAAACCCAATGTTCAATATCTTAAGCCCTCACAAAACATCAAAAAGTTTCATCCTACAGCAAGAGCGAAGTCAGTGGGAGGACAAATCAGGAGGCAACCATCTCATTATAAAGGACCTCCTCAGAATGCGCCACAGCTACCTAGTGCCATGGCAAGTCAAAATAGTGATGAGGGCGTGAATTCTCAACTGAAATTTGATGATATTACTTTAGATCTGATCGATAACCATCAATTACCGCATTTAACTGAAGATCAAATAATTGAACAATTCAATAAGGCGAAACGCAACAGCATGCCTTCTATTGAATATCCTAAAACGTTGTTCTTAAAAGGCTTCTTCAGTGTACAAACAACCTCGACAAAACCATTGCCCGTTATTCGTTATAATATTATAAGCGTTCTCACTAAGTTGGGAGTCAAGTTTCAAGAGGTAAAAGGTGGATTTATATGTGTTCACTCACCTTCATTATCTACCCAGCATCAATCTGAAGACGAAGAGGGTGCAGAAGAAGATGATGATACCCCTGATGCCATCACAATCATTGACGAGTACGGCCGTGATGAAAATGAGGAAGAAAAACAACTTTATGGTGATGCATTTAGTCCATCTTCTGAGTCAATCAAAGCGAAGGGAGTGTTAAAGAGATCTTCAACACCTGATAATGAACACCAAGATATTCCCAACATTGTTTCACCACTGCAAGGTAAGACTATTAGCAGACATCCTTCGCTTAAAATTAATTCTCAAATTGTGTCTCCTACAGCGACTCCTAAAACTCATCGGTCGTCTAACTCAGTCAGTGGTCATAGGCGTAAGATTTCTATCGGCCAGTCCATTTTAAACTCATATAGGAAGCGCAGTGGATCGCAAACTTTAATGCCACCGAATACCCCGGCAACAGCGAGGGTTGGTAATCTGCTTTTGAGTGCATCCGAATTAGACAATGAAGAACTAGATGATGAAACGAGAGCTAACTTACAACAACTTGGCTTCGATGACTCTGTTGATTCTCTCAATGGGTTGACAATTGGTGGTGGCAGTGATATGTTGGTGTCTTCCAGAATTGAACACAGAGCAAGACATCAACGGTCTCCTAGTAACTCAATTGAACAAGATGGCGAGTCTAGAGAGGCTCAGTCCACGACCAAGACTCCTTTGAAATTCGAGATAAACATAGTGAAGGTACCATTGGTTGGATTGTTCGGAGTGCAATTCAAAAAGACTCTTGGTAACACCTGGAACTATAAGACGTTAGCAAGTCAAATTTTGAACGAATTAAATTTATAAGGATTTTTCAAGGGGATGTGAAATAATTCTATTTTGACTCAAGAATGATCACAACAATTACGTCTATACGAGTAGTGTAAAAATTATTTAATTTTTCATTCTAGCTTATTTTCTATTGTCCCTGTACTGAGGTACAACAAGTAGCTCTATATCAAAGTATCTGCCGAATATGCCGTTGAAAGCCCAATTTTCAATCCGAAAAATTCGTGGAGTTTACAGGCGCCATTGAGGTTTTCATGTCATCAACTTGTGTTTCTTCAACAACTTCAGGTTCAAGAGATTCAGGTTCACGAGATTCAGGTTCGATAGATTCAGGTTCGAGAGATTCAGACTTAAAAACTTCTGACTCAAGTGATTCAGGCTCAACAGATGTACTTTTGTCCGCCACAGATATAATCTTATCTCTATCGTTTGGCAGCTCGATCACAGCAGGAAGGTCATCATGAAGCTGCATTTCCGAGGGTGAGGGTAGTATATCGTTGGCTTCTCCTGGGGAGTCTAAACGTTCCAGTGCGGAGTTTTCAATCGACTGTTCTTGGAGATGTTTTCTCATTTTTAAACGCTGCTCCCTTGAAAGGCCGTCTGTGTAATCCATTTTGAGTTTCTTTTCAAGCAGGTTACGACTCCGTTGGGAGCGACGGTTGACTGCGTATTTCAACTCTTCGAGCTCACGAAGTTTGCGCTCTTGTTCCTCCTGATGCTTTTGTCTTTCTTTTGCTTCTAGTCTGGATGATCTCTTTCTCGTTGCCAACAAACGAGTCATTTCAAACTCTTTTCTCCGGTGAGCGAGTATCTTGCGCTTCCTAATATCGTAGGAGAAAACGTTGGAGATGGATGCTGGTTTAGCCAAAACATCGTGAAATGCTTTACTCCTTTTAGATTTTTTGGGAACCAAAGTTTTTAGAAATTCATCAAGACCATAAATATCTTTGTAGATTAATTCAAATTTCACTGACAGGATGTCAAAGGCTTCAGCAGGAAATTCGTCCTCAGGATAGAGAGGAGCTAGTTTTCGTTTTTTTGGGACAATCAATTCCGGAGCGGTTGTGTATCTTTTATATAATGCAGTTCCATCAAAGACAAGAATATAATCCTCTGAAGAATCTCGCGTCTTTGGAGATTCAGAATAGAGTATAGGAGTTCTTAAGGAATCTGGTACCACCAGGTTCTTATCAAGAAACTCCTTGAAATCTGGATATTGCACAACTTCAGAAATCATGGAATAGAAAATAGAAAACTTTTCATCAATAAATAAGTCATCGAACCTCGGATACATGGACGAGTCCAGGTTGTCCTCATCCTCGTTTTGTGGGCCCTTCAAAGGAGTATCGCTTCCAAAATATACACGGAACAATGCTTCGAAAGACTCCAAAGATGAGATCTTCTTCCCATGAATCTTGCTCAATAACCCCAATTTGGCCTTGTTTGATAAAAGTGCGAGTGGGTCAATAGGAGGCGGTTGAACCAAATCAAACAACTCAATTTCAAATAAGTCCACGTCAAAAAATTCAGATGCCAATTTAATATATCCTCGACATTGGTACATCCAGTTGACAACATATATATATTCGAGACTGGAGCGGAAACTTGTCCATCGTTTGTCATTTGGGTAATTCTGTTGGAGCGATTCAACTGTGGTATTGTTAGGAAGATATACTGGATGCAATTTGGCTAACGTAGCAATTTCGTCATTGGTTCCTATTTTGAGACCATTAGCGGGATGTTCTGCTGAAGCTGCCGGAGTCAGTGATTTACTAGATGGCATTCCCGATAACAAGTTGAAGTGCGTGTGTTCACTTCATTGAGAGGCGCGTTGACACTAACATTGACTTATCCACACTACTAACGTTTAGGCATCGTACAGTTCAGATGCAGCAAGTGTTGCTGAGTCTAGCATTTTTCAATAGCACGTTAAATTTATCAAATAAATAATTAAATAAAAGCCCCCGGTATGTATAAAAATACATAAATAATTTACATGTCTTGAAGTGAAGCCTCTCTCATTGATATCCTGCAATCAATTCTTTTAACCGCTCGTTCTTACCTTGGATTTTTAAAATCTCGAGGCTAATCTTAAGTAATGCTGTGTGTTTGGACAAGTTAGGCAATCCATCTTTATTGATCTGCTTTCTCTTGGACTTTTTCTTGGAGGATGAAATTGCAGATGCCAGCACCAATTCATTCTTATAGTCGTCAACATTTGTGATTAGCCGCAAACAACGCTCGTAAGCTTGCTTGCAAAGTAAGCGACGCTTTTGCTCAGAGTGAGAATGATTGAGTCTCTTTTGCTCCACTGTAAGCAAAGGCTTAGTACACTTCTTCTTCTTCTTCTGCTGCTCAGTCCAACCGTGCAGCTCATCGTCCTCTTCTTCTTCAACTTCATTGACACTTCTCTTTCTGTCTTCAGTGAGGGGGAGAGAGTCGTTCGGCGTGGGGAGTTGAGTGTTAACACTTGTGTTGTTTGTGTGCATATGATTACCAAAACTCTTCAAGCTTTGAATAGGTGGGTGTTTGAATGCATCGGTGATTTCTCTCTTGACAGAGTCCGGAATACCACGGTTAGGCAAATGCTGCTTTTGTTCCGAAGGTCCCATGGTGTGCATTTCAAACATTAGTGGTGTGCTTGGTTGTGGTTGCCCGTAAATTTCAAGAGGATTAGTCATGTTCGATGTCGCTAAACTGTCCAAGAACTTATCCAAAGCATCAGACTCAGAAGCAGAGAAAAACTCATCAACATCATTTGAAGGATTGATTTTGTTTGCGACAAAATTCCCATTAAGATCAGTGTAACTAGCGTGGCTGCCACCTTCAAGCATTTCGCCCGGAGGAGAGATCAAACTTGCACCACGCGAAGAATTTGTATGATTCATTTGAACCTGAGCTCGTGAGGGATATTCCTGACGTTGTGGATTCGATGCAAACTGCATGCGTTGAATGTTTTGGGACCCAGTATTTTGCACATTGTTTTGTGCCTTTTTGAGTTCAGCAACTCCAAGAAGTGCACTCTTTTGTTGCATCAGCGTGTACATGTAGTATGCTTGTTCAAAATCCATGTCCATTGTAACCATATCTAGCGAAAAAGCGTCCTCATCATCAGTAGATACCGAGGGTGCTTTTAGGTTGCTAAAGTCACCGGAGGTAGATAGTCCTTCGTAAATCCTGCTGGGAGGAAGCGTCTGTGGCTGAGCAGACATTTTATATCTTTTCGAGGAAATATCATTAAACATATTGAGATTTAGATTTGCTGGTACAACGCCTCGAGTAGATGTAGCTGATTGTGACATAAGTGATGGGTGAATATTTAATAAGGGAAAGATTTGTTTTGGATGAGGAACAAAATGGACCAGGTTGACCAGAAAATCAGAATCCAAAACGTGGCAAGTCAGGAGGCGAATATGTGCAACCTTTTATAATGTGAGATAGATTATCCACAGTATCCAGAAATAGAAGAAGCCCTGGTCTGTAGTTGCCCAAAAAAGAAATCTGGGGAACCGGCAAAAGTACAACGAGATTAGGTTGACCATGGATGTAAGCAGGCACGGCATATTATATACAGGCCGTCAGGTATTTTGAAAGGCTAAGACCCCATTTTTGAGAACCTGTTGGAGAAGCGCCAGGTCAAATTTTCACTTGTCTTGTTGCTGAAAAAGCTACAATAGTCACAATCCAGAGATATAAAGACACTGGGACGGATTTCTGTTTTTTAATGGAACCTTCACTCACTAAGAGAGTGTTCAAGGTGTATTACAGAGCAACTGCTGGACGGATTTGTAATAATGTAACAACCGGTCCGCGGTTTACGGGGTATGAGAATAATAAAACCTACATAACGCCCGTGTCGTGCATAACTTCCTATATAATAGACTATTGATGTGAAACTCGGATATGAAGCTTTTATCATTTACTTCCTAATTTAGTATTAGTTCATCTACTTCATGCAAAACTGATTATTACACTAGCATCAAGCAGGTGTACAAGACCCAACATATCCGAATGTTGCATGACCACGGTACAGGTCGCTAACCGAGCGTCATTTATTTCTTCTCCCCTCTTCCAAACATGCCGGAACGTACTCTATATTATCCATGGAACCAATCTCGGCCTGTCAATCCTCTACCTTTTTAGTACTGTCAAGGCTTCTTAGCATATACCTTGCAGGATAAATCCCGAAGAGTGCATTAACACTTGTTCCTTTATACCTTTCCTTATTCTATTTTTCTTTATCAGCTCCTCACTCCGCTGATGTAATCAAACAGGAGCAATAGATTCTGATCTACTGTTGCATTGAAAAGTTTTCTTTGAATAAAATAATATTCTTACACGATGAATCTTATTAGTTATGAGTCAGAAGGATTACATAGCTTGGGATTTCTTTTATTTTATTTGCTTTGTAATAACCTTATCCTTTTTATCTCATACCAGTGTCTATATAATATTTCACTAAAGATTTTAGACACTTGTGCCTAAGGGAAACCTGCCCTCAGGCGTTTAAATGCATAGCGCTGCTCATCTCTACATCGTATTGTTTCATATATCCAACCCGGATAATTCCCCCGTTTAGATAAGGGAACGCGAGCAAATTCTCACCGTGTCCAGTACTGGGCTCAATCCCCGCAAGGGATTGTTCAAGGGCGGGACAATGTCTACTTTTAATTTCTTATAACACTTGCATTTAATTGATAGGTTAGATTAGCTGGAACAATTGAAACTCTCCAAGAGCAAGACTGTATTCTGGTGTATGTGGAGGGAAAGAATGAACGAATTGATTGTCCGGTATGCAGTGGAATAATTTTCGGGACATGCTAGATTAAGTGTACTTTCGTTTCAGTCGAACAACGCACCATTCGGAACGTCATCCCGAAGATGCATGAGCTGTACAGGGAGGAGAAAACGGAAATCTGTTTGTTCAATAAAGATGTCTAGACAGGGAGCGAACGAGACTTCTATGCGCTGCAAGGTGCAAAGACGTGTCACTTTGAATGCATAAAAAGCTTATAGGATTAAAGCTGTTTTTATGCTTGCAGTTGTAATGTCAAAGTACGCTTGTATGGTCTAGATTGAGGACCCATTCTTTGGGGCATACACATGACAGCGGTTCTGCTACAGGGACTCCTGAAGCTAATAATATTATCGTATTTACTATAGGTACTTCACTGCTCTAAAGACCAAAAGAAGTAGTTCAAGTTTATGGAAATGAAGGATAAAAATTCCAAACCAACTAGAGAATAACGTAGCCTGTGTGGCGTAATGGTTAGCGCATTTGACTTCTAATCAAAAGATTCCGGGTTCGAGTCCCGGCATGGGTTTATTTTTTTGAATTGCTACATGAAATCATTTCATTTCATCCTTCATTAATTAGCAATTTTTTTTAATCTACTTCGCCGTGAACATTAAAATGTAGATATTTATTTAGTCTAGCTGTTCTTTTGCTGACCCGATTGGTCACACGATTCATCAAAATGCTTACGGCAAAATGCCCGTAAAGCAACAAAGTCCTTACTAAGAAAGTGGTTGCATATGAACTCACTAATGATGAGTTTGAAATTGCAAAGATAAAGAAATGCAACCTCTAATTTGCACAATTCCTTAGGATCCATACCAACTACCTGAGAAAAGCTTTTCTGTTTCTGGAAAATGTCTTCCAATTTTTTAGTCAGACATCTGACCAGGGCCACTATCAAGCGGTGAACGTTGAGCCGAGTAATTGGAATAGCTTTCAAAAGAACGCATAGTTTGAACAAAAGAAAGGAGCTGTGGATATAGACGGCAATAGACACAGATGGTGAGTATTTCATGATTCGAAGAAGGAACTCCCTCAGTGATACAGACGGAGGCTTTGCCAAATTGAATGTCTTTGCAAGATGTTCCGACTGATGCTGTATTTTCGGATCGCTGTAAAACTTGACCTCCTTTTTCAATCTCTCAATACTCAAGCAGCCAATAGGGTCAGCCACCATATCCAATGACGTAGTTTGAACTAGTGACTCGGTCGAAATAAATGTCTCTCCATTTGACAGATTGGTACTCATTTCAACTTCAGAAACGTCCATCACAGGAAGTTCTGCATTCGGTAGGTCCGATATCTCCCAGTGCTGTATAGGTTTTTGTTCTTGGTCCCCATTATTCATTGCGTCTGAGAGAGAAACATATGATTCAGTAGCTGCAACATCTGAAAGATCCACTTTCAAGGCGTCCGCCGGAAGAGGTGGATTTTCTTCTTGTATTTCATCATTTCCTTCTATGTCATAGTCTTCGTCGTCATTCATTAAAGTCTCTTCGTCAATCGTATAAGCCTTGAGGGTCTCGTGTCGAAACTGATGAAACAAGGTCTCGTTGCCACAAAGTTTAACTAGATCTTCTAGCACTTGGTTGAATATGGTAACCGCATGAAATATATGAAGGCCGTTCACGGTCTTAATGTCATGGCTGAGGTCAAATTCTAACTCATCTAGTGACACCTCGTCAATAGATGTTGGATCATCCACAAACGTTTCGCGGGGTCGCTTTAGTGGTATATCGCTGACATACTTGTTGGTGTATACAGAGGCCATTTCGGACAAATGTGTGTGATAGATTTGCGTGGAAAGTTAGTGAATGCAAGCGATCGCAGTAAATAGTCAGAGTAGTTAGTCGTTGATTTTTAATTTTTTTGGACTAAAAGTTTTGGAGTAAATCGCAAAGAGAGCCTACGCAGGTTACTTGGGCGGCGGCAAGAATATGCAAGCCCTGGTGTAATCATACTCAATTGACATAGCAACATTTTTTTTCTCTTTTCTATTTTCTTTTAATTTTTTATTCACTCTGCTAAACGATGTGAACTATAAGATGTACGGTCTATCTTAGTGAGCGTTCACACTGCTATATAAACCATACAAGCCGGTGTTAACAACTGCTGTCAGAATGCGGTTTTGTGGGGCACTTTGCGAAAGTGCGACAGTCAAAAAGTCATGAACATAAAAACAAGACAAACCCGGCTTTTCGTGTCGTACGACCTTGATGCAGTGCGACACTTTGTGCCCACATGTCCCTACACGTCAGTTTTTAATTAGTTCACGATATCAAATAATATGCCTATATGCTAACGTCTCTTCTTGGATCCAAATGCAGCAGCATTTCCACCGCTTTGATCCAACTTTCTCTTCTTGCTTTCTTTGGAGAAATATGCCTTCTTTCTTTCTCTTTCCTTCTCATTCTTCAATTCTTCCTTCTTGGCGATCTCTTTCAACTTCTCCAGGAACTTTTCACTCTTCTTCGCCTTTCTCTTGGTATCTTTCTCTCTCTTAAGAGTGTTAATCTTGTGCATCAAATCTCTCATCTTCTTTTCATCGCCATCCACAACGACAGCTCTCTTGGCCAAGTATGTTTGCTTCTTCTGAGGGTTCATTTGTACAATTTGTGACTTGAAAGGTAAATCTTTCTTGATGGACTTTGGAACCTTTAATGGGTTGAACTTTCTTTCCTGTCTTTCTATTGGTTTGTAAGCAGAGTCTTTTTCAAGAGGCGTTGGAATATCCATCGCTGCTCTGACTTGGCCAGTTAGTCTCATTCCCTTCCAGTCATTATGTTGCCCAAGGAGTAATGACGTGACAGGATTGTAAAATTTCTTGACTTTAACAGGATACCACGTCTTCAAGAAAACCGTGTCGGACATAAGAATCTTGTCTTCAAAGGTAGCTCTAAAGTATCCGTCTGGTTTCGACAATGCTCTCTTAATCTCTCCTCGTATTCCAGAAACGGTTCTGATAGATGCTCCTTCGAATTTGGCGACTTCCAATGAGTTGGTGAACATATCCTTAATGAAAGCAGTGTTTCTGAAAATCTTGTATGGATGACCAACCAATTTCAATTTCTTAACAATCTCAACAGACAGGTTCAAGTCTTCAACCACACCAGTGGCAGCAATTCTAAAAGATCCTGTGGTGGAACTTTGGTCAACGATATTGAAACCAACAAAGGTAGTATTAGGTGCCACCAATGGCCCGTAGAAGGAAGCGAAACAGTATGCATGTTCTGGGGTGTACTTCAACATTCTGTTACGAGTACGCGAGTCAGATGTGGTGTAGATAGGAATAGTTTGGAACCTTCTCCAGCCCAACGACAAAATCAATGGGTCTTGTGATTTCAAAATCTTCTTGTGCCACCGATGTCTTCTTATTCTGACATTCATAATTCCAAACCTTGACTCAGTAGCCAACAAGCCTCCTAAGATGATTGGGTAAGATGGGTTTAAGTTTTCAATGAATTCGCATGGGATTCTCTCGAAAACAATCTTGACATAAGATCCCGCACGGTAGCCCTCAATCTTAACTCTGGTTTCAGGGTCCATCTCTTCGAGTTGTGCCTTGTTGATCTCCAATTGCTTGGCCATTTTGTTCTTTTGAAACTCATACCAAGTGTCAGCTTCATTTGCAAGTTCGGGATCATCAGCTCCAAACTCACGGTCTTCTTCTTCCTCAAACTGCATTTTAAGCTTTGCCTTTTTCGCAGCATTGAGCTCTCTTTTTTGTTCGACGGTCAAGTTTTCATCTTGTTCGGGATCTTCGTCTTTCTCTTCCTCTGCTTCAAAATCAGCAAAGTCATCACCATCTTCTGGCTCACCACCGGTTTTTTCTTCATCTCCATCAGAATTATCTTCATCACCATCGGCTTCTAAATCTTCAAAATCGCCGTACAATTCTTCATCGCCATCAGCTCCCTCTTTTCCTGGTTCCTCACTTTCATTCTCATCCTTGAGTTTTGGGGCCACGAGTAAACGTTCCTTCAACTGCTTATAACCATTTTCATACTCTTCATCATCTGTTTCAGTTTGTGTGGATGCAGTAAATTTAGCTCGAAGTTCCTCAATTGGAGGGAATGATGGGATAAAAGTGTCGAGATCTTCAGACTTCAGAGCAGTGTCCTTTTTTGTGAAGAAATCTTCATCCTCTTCGATATCAGACTCTTCATCATCCTCAACAACTTGTTGTTTCCAGCGTTTCACAACTTCCTCAGGTGCAATATTGTCCAAATATAACAACTTGTTGAGGTTCCATCTACGCTGAACAGAGCCCTTCAATTTGGAAGCAACGGCGGCATAGTCCTCTTCATCTGATGATAATGAGGAATCTTCAACGTACTCCAAGTTGTCTTTGGCAGCCAGGCCGAAATCGACTTCAACGAGCTTTGGTTCCTGTTCTTCGCCTGACTCATATTGCACATCCTCATCTTCATCTGGCATATCGTCAAACTCGGTATCTTCTTGAACAGATTTCCCATAAAGTCTTGGTTTTCTCATCATTGATCTACCCGAGTTTTGACGCTCTTCATCCTCTGAGAGTAAACCTTGTACACCTTCGTCATCACTTTCAGGTGATTCATGATCTATTTCGGCAGAATTAGAAAACAACTTCAAACCTGGACCCTCTGCAAATCTTTCCAGGATAGTTTTTTGGACATCTTGCAAACCAGTAACAAGCCTCTCACCTTCGCCCTGTTCCTCTCCAGGAACAAATGATTGTTTGTCACCAATATCAATATATACTGCATCCTTGTCGACCAAAACACCTCCAACGTCAGACATCGGTGCGTAAATGATTTTCTGCTTGTCTTCAAGTCTCTTTCTTCTTCTTCTCGTTGGAGCGATTTCCTCGCCGGCCTCAGCAGCAGCCTTTGCCTTCTCTCTTTCAATCTCATCTAATTTCTGCTCAAAGTAAGGTGTAGGGCAAGGGTCAGGCAATTTTTCAACCGCATGCACATAGTAATCACCCACACCAGAAATGTGAACATGAGCCCCAGAGGATGGTAGTGGAGTACCATGCAAATATCCATAAACAGCAACTTTTCTGTCACATTTAGGATTCTCAGATATAAGCTGAGGATGCGTTAAGTCAGTAACCCTGTCTGCCAATAAGTACGGATGCTCGTTACGCCATTTCAATGGTCTGAATTTCATGACTGAGATAAAACGACACAAGTTCAAAATCTCACGGTCAGGGTATCTTCCGTTCATGACACCGGATAAGTAGAACAACTTGGCACCTTGATAAACTTCGGTCCAGAATCGATGCTTCAATCTCTTCTTTGATGTTCTCAATGTACTTTGACTTTTGAATAAATCCAAATGCGTGGCGACACCCAATACTCTAGGCATACCGTGGTGTTGGGCGATATTCAAAAACTCCATGGTTTCCATCTCCAATCCGAAATTTCCATCAATCAACAACAAAACTAAGTCTGCTATTTTGGCTGCATCAACCATGGAGTTTAAATCGTTGTTAACTTCAATGAAGGTAAGTCTTCTTCTCTTTCCACTAACGACCGTGATTGGGCCCTTGACCTCAGTTAAGCTCGATTTTGTCAATTTTTTGATCAAGGATTTGATTAATGTCGTTTTACCAGTACCCGGTGGACCTACCACTGCCACAATAACTGGTGGCGGATCGTCATCTGGTGTACGGTCCACCATTGGTACGTGAAGCCGTTTCTCATTCACATCGTGAGATCTTCTGGCTTGTTTCTCGAGCTTTTTTGGAGCTGCCACTGCAAACGCTTTAGCATTATGCCCGTTTTGATGAAGCTTCTTTTTTGCAGTATTCTTCTTGCCGTCATTACCACGATGCGGCTTATTCAGCTGCTTTGTGGAATCCATGGCCAGGTAGGAGCTAGATTGTGTAGACACATCTCATCGCATTTTTTTAATTCTGGTGTAGACAGGCAATGAGAAACCCGTACACCCCACTTATAGATTTGTGTCCGAGTGTCTGGACATATGAATGTTGTTAATAAGGTTACAGGGTATGGGGATACAATAGGGAGAATTGTTTCTCCCTGGGTCTTGCACCCTTTCTCATCTTTTTCCTTTGCGTTGACAAAGATCTATGGCATCTCAGTTTGTACAATGGAGAACAGTCAGTGTCGCAGTGCCTGTATATGCAAAACCGGGTGCAAAATCGGTCTCCACAAACAGCCAACTCTTTCTCTTAATGAAACTCTGGATAAAAATTATCATTCTTGTCTTTTTCCTAAGACACTCTTTTGCCCACGTGTGTACCTCCGACGGGGTTGTTCCATTTACCGGATTCAAATTTACTAGGACATATCGAGTGGCATTGTCAAATCTTGTTAGTCTGCGTGTTCTAGTCGTGACACAATGTAGAAGAGGGAGGAAAATCTCCTCTCGTACCATAGATCTCGACCAGAGCGATGATGACATTTTTTCCCACACCTTTGGGTTCAAGTTTGATAATGTCCGAGATCTCAATTACTCCAAACCACTCCTGCTGCAAGTGACACGAACTTATAAAATAGCTCGAAGACGTCTTTATGCCAAGCTGAACTTAGCCTATTTTCTTCCATACACATTTGTTGGAGGACTTTTTGAATGCCAGATTAAAATGCAAAAGGAAGAATCTCATTGTGATCCCATCTCTTCTCTGCCTATTGAGCCATTGATTGCTGACGATTCCAGTAAGCACTGGTTCAGCTTCCTGTTCTCACCAGTTGGAATAGTCCACAACGTTCCGTATCTCCGCACGGCTTCGACGTTGGACCCACGGTTCCCACACCAAATTGCATGGGAATCTGCTGTAAACATCAATGAGGAGTACAATTATGACAAATCAGAAATAAGGCTGATTTCGATGGCTGTGGCACAGACTGTGGATTATCTTCATAGGGCTACGAGGTTTCCTACGTTCTCCGGTGGTATTGAAAGCATTGGAATCAATAATACTGCTAATTTGGCTAGTCAGTTAACGATATTCCTTTCAGGTCTCTCACCAAAAAAGAGGTTCCTATATGTTGGTAATCTTCAGAAAATATGGGATGGAGTTTTTCAACAGTGACGTGTTAATTTGGCTAATATACATAGAGGGCAAAAAGACCACACCATTTATGGGGTGGGTCGTGACCTTTCCTTAATCATACAATTCCCGTAACTCCAGTAGGATTGGCGGATGAGAGATTCGAATAAGCAGATTCGGATCTGGTAGATTCTTGACGGCGATGCATGAGTTTTTGAGGTGACAATGGAAGATTGCTTATTGTGTCATCATCAAGAGTCTCACTGACTCGCGTGATACGTCTTGCATCAGTATCAGGGGACTTCGACTTGGTAGAACGGTTTCTGCCAAGTTTGCTTTTTAGCTTGTCCCCAAAGCTTTTCTCTTCCTGAGAAACTTCGGTCTCAATTTCAACACCACTTGCCTCTTTGTCTGAAGATCCTGACAGTTGAATTAACGCCTCACTGGATTCAGTATTGTTGCTCAAGTCATTAAGTCTGTACATTTCAGATTCCCAATTCTCTTGGTGATCTTGGGCAGCAGCACCCAAAGCACTCAACTCATTCTGGACACTCTTTTCATTAGTGAGAGGCAAGTTGCTATGGCGTTTGATCGAAGACTGTCTTTGGAAGGATGTTCTATCATCCTTGGCAGGTGCAAAACGAGCATCCGGGTTTTTCGACAAGACTGCAATAACGGAAGAAATAATAATACTTGCTAACAAGATCAATGAAAATGCGGCGTTCAAAATGAAGAAAACCCATCCCATAATGGAGCCAACTTGAGCTGGTTGACCAAAAATATCCGAGAAGAAGATGAATAAGAAGGAATTAATAGTTGTAACAATCGCCATACAGTAGTTAACCACATTAGTACTCTTGTTCATGTAAGGTTTCTGAATGAACAAGTAAACCATGTAAACAAAATCGAAAACGAAAAGAGCAATTGTTGATACCTTACCAGATTTTTGACACAAGCCGATGAAGATTCCCTTAACCAAGGAGTAGCCAATAGTTACAATACCAAACCAATATTTCTCGGCCTGAAACATGGTGTAACAAAATCCGAACTTATGCAAAATCTTAGCATCACCATATAACAAAGCTGCTGGATTGGAAAATTTGGTTCTAGAGAGAGACCCGTACTTGTATGTCATCCAGAATGAGTATCCAATCACTATCAATGTAGTAAGTAAAATAATCACTGCTAAAACAATAAGTGCAGGAGAATCATCGACAGTAAACTCCCATAATGACAAGATGATTAATTGAGGAAATCCAATATAGATGTATCTGAGCAAAGAACCCTTGATTATAATGGAAGAAGATTTTCTAAAATGTGATAATCTGTTCGGGTTCATCTTCTTGGCGCGAATTAGAAGAATGGCAATCAGCTTCACGAAGTAAATAAGAACGACCAAAAGGAAACCGCAAATTACAAAGAACGTAAAGCCAGTAGCAACAATAGAGGTGGGCTCGATATGCGAATCATAACCCACACGTTTTATTCCTCTCAAGACAATCAAGTTCTGGTTGGAGTTCAAAGAAAAGTCTAATGAACGTTTAATACCACTTGGGATTCTGTAATCGTTCATTATAAAATCGTGCATGTTCCTCAAATACTTCATAGCTCTTTGGACAAGAATTTGTTTGGTGGTTCCTAAGAAATATGTGGTTGGATGACCTCCAGTACTTTGAACATACCATCTGAAAATCTTCTGCATAAATTCCACTCTAATCATTCCCATGGACCACGCCAAATTTTGGGACCAAGAATTAGCGATTGGAGGAACTCTTTCCACGTTTTGCATACTAACAATAACCACCGACTGAAAGTACAAGAACAAAGACACAGCATTAGTGGAAATATGGGCAGCAGCATTCGAATTACCAAATGTAGACAAAATTGCTGCCATCAACAACCCGAGTCCTGCAATACAGGCAGTAACCCATTTGACACTAATTTGAGACACGGTTTTACCATTGGTGAAAGAACTTTGGATACACGACAAACGCTCACCTCCTTGTTGATCATAAACATCAATCTTAACAACTGCATCGATATCAGGAACTGTGTAGGCAATACCTGGAATCTGCTTGACGTATGATTCCGAAATGTATTCGATCGATTCGATTTGCATCGAACCTGGGTAAATAGGACAAAACTGTTTCCAATCTAGTGTACACATATCAATGTCCTTGTCGATAATCAAGAACCCGTAGGCGTAAACTTGCAAGTGTGCAATAACCTTCGCCGAAATTTCGGTGGATAAATCAATATGATATCTTAAAGAACGGTCATCTGGGTTGAAAGTCACATTAAAGTATGATGGGGAGATCTGGGAGTTTTCCATACATGTAACCAAGGAAGTGGCGGAAAGAGATCTCTTGGCCCAGGCAGGAGCCACCAACGCTATTAATGCCACAAAGAAAAACCTCATGTAGTTGTGATCAAGGAAAACGGTCCGTAGGATTAATCGGCGGGCTATGTATTTAGTCCGGAGTACTCAACAAAAAAAAGACTCAGAATGAGGGGCTGTGTATAGCAGATTCCACTAGAGCAAACTACCACTAGCACTCTAGAGTATAGACACGATTAGACCTGGGAGTGAAAAACGAAAGGGCCAGGAAAATGTGATGTAATGCTCAATAAAGGGGAAGTTTTTGTCCTGGATAAATGTGGTATTGTCAGGATCACCTTAACAAATGTTAGAGATCAAAGCGCGAAAAAAAAGAAAAAAAAAAAAAAAAAAATACAAATAAAAAGAAACTACAGCGCGTGTCTTGGAAGGAGTACGCCGGGATAAGTTAGATGCACCGACATAAACATCCATACGTAATTGAATTTGGTCAAGTCTGACATATTAAAGACAAATCCATCAATCTGTACTTTAGAGGTCGCGTAAGAACAACTGACATAAACAAACATAACAACACCAGAAATAGAATGAACAACATGACCCTCGGAACGTGCCTAATATTAGACATGGATCCACTGCGACAGATAAGCCGCCGCATGGGCAGGGCCTACGCGCATACGTCAAGAATGTCTACTCAAGGGATATAAGACCAACGCACACCAAAAACTACGTATATATCATAAGACGGTTTACATTATTGGATTGCCACATACCATACTGGAGTCGACTTGACATATTCACTGCCCCGCTCAAGCGACGGGAATGTGTGCATGACGACATTTCGCAGGAATGCGGCTCTCGCACAGCCTCCAGATTAGAGTCTTTTATTCAGTCAACAGAAGCAATTATCGTTAGCAAAACATGGGTGATACGAGTTTAGGTGCCAGGAACAAGTTTTGCCTTTCGTATGAGAAGACCACTACATCACTGGAAAAGAGAATTTCCCTTGGGATAGACAAATACGGGAATTTTTTATCACGTGGAATATTGACCTTATACTACGTAGATTGAAGAAGCGGCCGACCCTCTGAATAGGGAGGGTTAATACTCATATGGTATGATTTGTATGACATGATTTCTAAGTGTATTTTCTGGGTTTAGTTTAATCAGAGCCCAGTCACGCAACACACCTGCCAATAATGAAGGCTTGTCGTCTTGAGTGTAGCCCATCTTATCCTATTTCGAAGACAGCATGCACCCCAAGGATATAAGAGATTGAATATTGGTGCGGTGTATTATATTCGAATGTACTTAAGATAGATATGAAATGGTGGAAATCTTGGTCGCAAGCTTTGGGTATTATCACCATCTGACTCAATATTGCCACAACAAGCCAAATGATATCACATTTATCATCATAGCTTCGTAATTAAAATGTCGAATACCTAAAAGATGTAATAAAGAAATTTAAAGTCCGTGTATTACAAATGGTACTGCGACAAGCGGGCTTCTTCCACCGTGACTAACAATTCATCGCCCCAAACGTGACGGATTACATCCCAGAACTCCCGAGCATATACCACACGAATTCCATATTTGTCAAAGAAATAATCTTCTGGTGAATGGTTCTTGAAGTGTGCATCACTGTCATCTTTTAAAAGTTCATTCAAACGCAGAGGGTCGTCAATTTTCTTCACGTATTCCTCAAGGAGATCACGCCTGTTGTCCCTAGGAACAATAACTTTGTTCACATGGTTAGTCAAATGTGCACCTAGAAGCTTCTCTTTCAACCCACCAATAGGAAGAACCAAACCTCTTAATGTAATCTCTCCGGTCATTGCAATATTCAGTGAAACAGGCTTTTCCAAAAGTAAGGAAAGAAACAGAAGAGCCATGGTAATACCAGCAGATGGGCCATCTTTCTGCACTGCCCCACTAGGAACATGCATGTGAATTTCCATGTGTTTAAGTTTCTCAATGTAACTGTTGATATCAGGTAAGTTTAGTAAGTGCTTGTACAATATACTCTTGATAAACGTCAAGCCAATATTCGCACTCTCTGTTAAAACTTCACCCAATCTTCCTGTCATCTTTAAGGACGTATCACCCTTCCCGTTATCAAAACCGACAGATTCAAATGTCAAAACAGATCCTGAGCCATCAGTATTATACGACAAACCATTAACAACGCCGTACTTGCTGGAAAAGATAGGTAAATCAACGATGTCATTACTCAGACTTGGAAATGGAACTCCCAAGTATCTGGCAAGATCATACTCCTCAACCTTAGGATTATAAACCTTCTTGGAATCGGCCAAACTTTCAGAGTACTCAACCGCCTTAAAACGACAAATGGTTCCTAACTTCCTCTCGAAATTACGAACTCCCAGTTCACGAGTATAATCAAGAATTACCTTTTTCATGACTTCATCATTGAGGTCGATCAAATTCTGGTTTGGGAATCCATTTCGCTTAACTTGTCTTGGTAGCAAGAACTTGGTACCGATAATGACTTTTTCGTTGAAGTCATATGCACTAATATCGATCATCTCTAATCTGTCAAGCAATGGTCTTGATAAATTATGTGGCTCATTAGCTGTACAAACGAAAATTACCTGGGAAAGATCGATTGGAAAACCCAAAAAGTGATCAATGAACTGAGTATTTTGTTCAGGATCAAGAACTTCTAGCAATGCTGCTGCCGGATCACCATTGAACTTATTAGCACTTGAGTTTCCTCCAACAATCTTGTCAATTTCATCCAATAAGATTACTGGATTCATAGATTGTGATTTCCTGATAGCTTGCACAATTGTACCAGGCATGGCACCAACGTATGTTCTCCTGTGTCCGCGGATCTCAGATTCATCCTTTACACCTCCTAAAGAGATGCGTTGAAATCTTCTACCAAGGACGCGAGCAACAGACTTTGCTAATGAAGTCTTACCTACACCAGGTGGCCCAGCCAACATGATTATAGGCGACTTATTGTTCTTCGAGGCGAGAAGCTGCCGTGCATTTTTCTCAACTTCTGGATCAATAACAGGATGTTCATCCGCTGATTCTGAATCAGATGCATTTTTTTGTTCTTCGTTGTTAGGAATAATTATAGCTTCTCCATTGGCTGATTCCCTTGTAAACTTCATGCGTTCTCTCTTTTCTTCGGCCTTTTTCCTTTTTTTCTCCTCTTCAATTCCGAGCTTTTCGTACTCCTCATCAGCATTTGATGCAAGTAACTTCAACACAACCAAATACTGAATTAATCTTGTTTTCACATTTTGTAACCCATAATGATCTTCGTCCAATTGTTTTCTTGCTTCTTCAATATTGATATCCTTGTTACTTTTGAATTTTGTGACAAGTTGATCCCAGGGCATATCTGCGACTATTTCAAGATAGTTTCTGAGTACGTGGAAATCAGCATTACCCGGTGTGGATGACTTAATACGCTTAAAGTCTTTAATAATTAACCTCTTACTATCATCTGAGATAGAAGAAATGTGAGGAAGTCTTTTCTTGATGAAATCAGAAATGATTTGCAAGTCTTCGTCCTCACCATCTGCGTTATTAGAGTTTGAGTTATCATCGTCGTTGAACCGCTTCACAGGACCATTTGACCCACCACCATGCTTCACAAGCTTCTTCTTATTGTTGCCAGCAGAACTCTTTGATATGCCTTCCAAAACAATTCGAATAGATTTAAGCTGATTGGCAACAACACCAGCCTTCTGAATATTCGAGGCTTCATTGAAAAACCAATGATTCATCATACTGTTGCTTTCTTTGATGGTATCGAATACTTCAATCATTTTATCGAATAAACTCAAAGCCATCTCAAAACGAGGTTGGAGCTCTGTTGTTTCAAGAATGGAAAGTTTCTCATGATTTGGGAATGGAATAATAGCAAAAATTAAGTCAATCATTTTCAGAAGAGTAGCAGTACTTTCGGTATCCTTGGAGTTGATACCATCCACGATCTTACGTAAAACATCGTACGCTTTAGAGAATTCCTTTGACCCAGCCAATTGTAAGTAAAGAGCATTTGCCAAAGGATTTAACGCCAACAAATCTCTACTTTTGTTCTGGCCATTTAATGTTTGTTCATAGTCCGCAGTGAACTTATCAATCAGTGAAAATAATGCTTCTGAAGAGGAAATGAGTGTCTCATATGATTCGCTTCGGTTCTTCAATGACTCATTCCACAACACATTTACAAGTTGCTCATGGGGCCATTTCGCATCGGGATCACCTACTTTGCTGGCCCGCACCAAGGTCTGAAACGTAATCCTAACAGACGTGTTGTCGTCCGTCATACCAACAATTCTGGAAACAGTAAATATGTCTGATTCTTTGGACAGCCGCTTATCAGCTGGTGGTTGAATTCTCTCCAAGTTTGGGGAAATACACAACACAAGGGAATCAAAACTGTTCGACGAGTCATTCTTCGTTTCTATTGGATTTACCTTTCTGGTTTTTCTGACTTTTCTCTCAGCACGGCAGAAATGTTGAATCCCTTCTGCAGATACTTGAGAGCTCAGGTTGCTCGATTCTCTTGCTTTGTCAAAGTCAAATTCAGTCAAGAGACTTTTCATTAACGGAATAGACTGCGCCTTTTGCAGGAATCTTGAGATGAGTGCTGCTGCCTTGAAGCGAGAAAATGTAACATTGTAAAGAATTCCAGGTAGTAAAACTAATGGCGAATCCAAAGTATATGTAGGTAAAACAACCAGTTGAGTTACCACACCATTTTCGATTACGGTGGTATTTTTCGATTTAGTCATACTTCTCAGTCTAAGCTGCTGCTTTTAGTTATTGGTTGGAAATGAAAAAAAAAAGTAACAGAAGGAGAGGGTGGGTCAAACTAAATACTATCCTGGTTCTCCACACATAATCACTTTCGCTATATACAGGACATTAAGCATACCGAGGAAGGTAAGTGATTGCGCTAATCTACATAGATTTTTCCATGGTCAGGATCTTGGAAAAAGATACTATAAATCTATAGTGTAAACCTTGATTTCCGTAATTGCTCTTATGGCGTTTAAACCATTTACTTTGTGACGACTCAATCGTTTATGGTCTTTAAAGCTATTTCTGTAGAACATGATAAGGCTGAAAACACTGGGCGAAGGATACCATCATGCAGGATTGTACATGGGGTTGCCGATTGGCACTGAGTAAAAGCGCAGCTGATAAACAGTGCGACCAATTATGTATAGAGCATTACGGCTACTACTTATTGAGTTAACTTAACTGTTATTCTTTTCTTTCGATTTGGGAACTGCTGAGATGACCAATATTTATAAAACGTCTTTGAGACTCACCTGGCCACTTCCTCTCGCTAAAGGCTGAGGTTGGGTATCGCTCTTTTTCCATCCAATCATGAAAATGACATTAAATGTAGCTGGGATTGTAACCGTTCCATCCTCGCCAATTTCTCCATGTAAAGCTTTGCAAATCTCGTTAGCCGCCAACAAAATATCTTTTGGCAAAATCCTGGCCCGTGAGAAAAGACTGTTCTGTTCGCCCATTGCTTGTAGATCGGTACAAAGCGATAAGATGTCAGGATATCCCCCCACAACGATATCCTCTGTATCTATCGTCAACATACTGAACCCTGCTTTATTCAAAAGACCACCAACATCGTTGAGATGCACTAAAGGCGATACCCGTGGCGACATACCGCCTCGACGTTCCAATTCGGCAAGTTGTAGCGACGTCCTAAGCTCATATAATGTATCACCCCCGAAAAGAGTGCCCATAAAAAGACCGTCTGGTTTCAAGATTCTGTTGATGTTGGAAAGCACCAGCGGTAAGTCGTTGATCCAATGTAAAGATAGATTGGAAATGACGGCATCGTATTGGTCATCCTTCTGTAGCAACTCATGATTGAAGTGCTCTTCGTCAGCAACACAACGGATAATTTTGCCAGGAAATTTGCTATTGAATTCTTCGTCAGCATCTCGATAAAGAATCTCCTTACATGAATCCACCATAACTAACTCTTTGATTTTGCTTTTGATTGTCTCCTTGTCCTGGTTCAATTGCTTAGTCATTTCTTCATCCGCCTTATCCCCTCCTGGTGGAACCACGGACTCTGTGCAGAGTTGTTTAAGAAAGTTTCCCAGATTGGAGCCTAAATCAAGCGTTCTAGAAAAATCTCTGGTGATGAACCCAAGGCGTTCAATGGTTCGTGTGGCCACTTCGTCTTTGAGGTAATCAACTCTTCTCAGGGCATCCGGTGAAGCAGCCGGGGTACGGGCTCTCTGAAGGAGCTTAGCACTTCTGTCAAAAACATGGAACTGGGTTCCAGGCGCCGTGGCCAAAAATCGTCTGGAAACCCTCATAAATTGGTAAGATGGGCTTGATTCTGTGATGGCTATACAAGGCAGGATTTCGCCCAAGAGCCAATTCGCATCGCACTTATATGTCTGAATACTATTGTACCCAAGTGCATCGGAAACCACCATCATGGTCCCAGGACGGAAGCTTGTCCGAAGCCTGGTTGGACATAGACAAAAGCAATTTGTCAACTTTATTAAAGAGTCCTTCAACCCTCACCCTCTGGCACTGGGAGGCTCATTACCATTGTGTTTCCGTTTATTACAGGCGAAACATGTGCAACAAGCAAAGACCATCAGCAAAGGAATTCTAGACCATATTTCATCCAACCTGAAAGGATCCTTAGTGAAATTATCACCCCGAGATATTGAAGAGTCTGTTTTTGTTAGCATCTGTGCTGGCGATTTGGGCCAGGCCATGAGCATAGCTGGCATAGTGAAACGCGACCCAATGTATCGGCGATTCCTCTCCCCGTGTTTGTATTTGCTATTGCTTGAGCTGATTGCACTAAAGAAAAGTGGCTCAGAAACTCAATTAGCATTGACCTTGTTCCAAGAATTGTTTCTGCTAGAAGATATACCAACAAAAGACGAAGCTGAAGCCGCAGTTGATCTGCTCTTCCGTGCCTTCGAGACATGCTCCGATTTCACGTATCTACTATCGTTGAAAATCGTCTACGAAAATATAATTGTCCTTCACTTACCTGATTTCACATTTGAGGCACGCTATTTGGCTGTTCACATTCATGTTCTTCTCAACTCAGGACAATATAATGCCGCCTCTAACATCTTGGAACATGCCTTCCAAAACTATCCTCAGAAAGAGCACGACCTTCTTTTGCACGCTCTCCCTATTAGAAAACTCCTTAGCGCAATGCTTGTGTATGAAGACTGTGATGCAATGCATAGTTTACTCAGCATACTACCAGAATCTCGCTTGCAACAGATCACGAACGATGAATGGTCCAGTTATCTCGGATTGGCCGTAGCCAATAATCATTATAAGTTGGTGAAACTAATATATACACATGCGATCATGAAAGGTGAGGAGAATGATTTATCAGTGGAAGACGTAATCATCCATGATGCCGTTTCACACATGATCCTTAAGAGTCCCTTTTTTGCCACTCTATCTGAAACTACTCTAAGAGGTGTTCTTCACACACTAGCTTCACATGGTGATGTTTCTCTGACAATTAATCTTATAGAATGGAACTTCATGCTTCGAGAAATGAGAGGCGAAAAGGCTCTTTCTAAAGATCTCTGCATTGATATTATACGGGCATATTGCTATTTTGAAGAGAAAAATGACAATTTATCTCAAGAGGATACTACGATATTAAGGGTGTTGGATGTATTGGAGAGCTTCCTTGCTCGTCAAGAGTTCTCTTATAAAGATATTGGAGATGCCATTTCACACAAATTGAACACACTTAAGATTGCTGACGACCAAGTAGACTTGGCCAGAAATCGTGAATTAGCTGCCATGGAATATGTTGCAGGTTTGGATGTGATTCCTCGCAAACTGTCCAATAAAAATGTCTATGAATCTATACATGGCAGTGTTTTGATGAACAACAAGATTTTGAAGGAAACCATTAACTACCATGTCGCATATATGGTAGACAATTCAATGAGCAAAGAGTGCATTCGTTTGTATATCGATTGTCTTCTTAATCACCTTAACAAATATCAAAACGCATCTGGTGTTATTCATGCTTTAATGGTTCTTAAATCTTTCCGACACAATTTCAGAGTGGATTGGCTTTCAAGCGATCTGTACGACATCATTTTCCAGTCACTATCAAATTCGCCAGCTGCTTCAATGACAGGACTACAACTTTATTTAAGTTTAAAGGAACACGGAATACCGGTATCGATTTCTAATATTCAAAGGTTGGTATACTCATCTTTGAGGGGGAAAAACTTCAATAAATTACTTGAGTTTTACGTCCATGAATTGATATCAAAAAATCCAAGCACAATATGTCCACGCTTGATAGAGAGGTTGAGTTCCTTTAAAAATTTGAATGAGGAAGGCAAACGGCTTCTCCATCATTTGGAGACGATGCCAGTCCGAGATTTGTTTGACAACTGGAAACTGTATGGCTTCAACACAGAACCCCCAGAAATAAAGCTAGAAAATGCCTGTGCAGACCAGCAGCATTATAAAGAAATGGATATCAGAGATGCGGGCTATCTCAAATATGTCATGAGCCCATATGCATCCATCGTGTGACTCTCTCTTGAATAAAATTGAACCGAAATATGGGTATTAAATCTACCGAATTGGATCGTTGATTGCACTGTGTAATTCCTCAGCACTGATCTCTATTTTTGTGGCTCTTTGGCGATCTAATGTATTGGATTGTTGCTTGTGTTTAATCAACTCAAGAAGACTTTTATCTGGATCTTCAGCCTCAAAATATCTTTTTCCTAATCCTGAATCATCTGCCACGTTTGAGAATTCTGATGAGAAACTAGTGTTATAAAAAGATCCAAGCATAGTTGAATCCATAGCCATTCGCATAATATTGTCTGCGTGACAGGCCAATGGGTCTCCCGAGATATCACCATCTTCTTCAGTGTCATGTATTTTTTGAATCAGTGCTAACACTTTCTTTGAGCTATTTCCGCTTTCAGGTGTGGATTGTTGCATTTCTGGCTTGCTCTTCTTACACGAAGTCAGGGTTGTTGGTGGAACCGGAGCTCTCTTGGGAGTCTCTGTTGCCCCAGTATCGATGAACACAGATCCATACACATCCCCTTCACGATGGATGGAATTAGACAATACTTTGATACTTCTTTTCTTCCCAATGGATTTCTGCATAGGCTCCTTGTTCTTTATAACGGGAGTAGCAACTCGGTTTTCCTTATCGTCAGAATAAGGTAGCGAAAGGACAAACGAGTCAATATATTCTTTGCTTTCGACGAAAATGTCATCCAATGGATCGCTCAAGGGGATATTAAGAGACTCTGGCGTACTAGTAGTACTCAGAAACTGTTTGACATACGGCTCATTGATGAGATGTGGAGTAATTATTATTGGCTTCTGGCTGATCTCAAGGTTCTTGTTGACTTCCTCTTCTTTAGTTGAATTGGGGGATATTACTTTCAACGGAGAATTTGTGGGATAGGAATAAAGGGCGGGCATGCTGAAACAGCGTTCAAATGGTGGTATTAACGGTTGTTCTTGACGTTACTTCATCCCTTTACCGTCAGGTACTTAACGGCTAATTGTTTACAATTTGTCCTAAAATGGAACTGACATCATCAGTGCTATACTTATCAGATTTGTAGTGGAATACCGACTAATGTATACTGGTGAGATCATAGCCCCATAATTCAAGCAACAGGGCCAGATTATCACTTCACTACCGTATCACCTAATCGACTTTCTCATGATCCATATTAAGAAAGAATGAATGAACAGTGAGACATGGGTTCCTACACATTCAGTGGTTTTTACCGAGATCTGAACTCCTTTGACGTCCCATCTCTAAAATACTGCCTTTATAAAAAATAAGAGTCAGGATCACATCTCTTTCGTGGCTACGTGTAGTGAAAGTAACATGGTGAATAGACCGGGGTGATACACACGTTGTGTGTGCTGTGTGACCTGCACAGTGACAACTATAGGACGCCATAAATTCCCACGACGTGATTGGTCAGGATGGTAAACATTAATATTAATTCGAAATTTTGTGTATTTGTGTTCAAGATGTATCATGTGTGAAACATAATGTAGCTATTGTACAAGAAAAGTCCGACAAGAATGCCGGAAAAGTATGGGGTAATGCAAAAAAGGTTTGTTCAACAGGATCAACTTGTCAAACCGGAACTGGGACCAGCTTGGATGAGTTAGCATCAAGCTTAGCATCATTGTTCGGTCTTTCTGGTCTTCTTTAATCTTTCATCAACCACTGCATCATTGCCATGGACACTATCAACAGGGCATGGAAGTACCGAATTTGCACCTACCAAAAGAAAACAAATAGCAAAGGTGGAGGAAAAAATTGAAGATGTCACTCTGTTTCTTTGTGTGGCTCTGATGAACATTTCTGTTTAATATTGTGCTCTTGTTTGGATTAGGAAACGAAATTTGCTCGACTTGAGAAATGGTTATGATGGAGCGAGAAGGATTATGGTCACGGGCCTCTAAATATCAGGTTGATGTAGGAATGACAAAAAAATACCAGAATTATTGAAATTGAATATATTGATGGGCAATCGATATGTTTTGGTCAAGATGTAGACACTGTCGCTCAGTAAAAAAACCACGAGATTTTGGATTACTAGAAAATGATTGGAGTGCACAAGTGGAATAGGAAGACGCTCGATGGCCAGTTTATGTGATGTGCAGGATGTGTCTTAGTAAAAGTTCCAATCACAGACTGACAATTATAAGTCCTCTCTAATGAGTTTTTGTTGACTACAGCTTCTTACAACAGAGTGAAGGGAACATTATTGATATCTTTGAGCTGGGCAATGAAAGAAAAATCTGAAAATGACGTACAATTCTGATGAGTCTTTGGTTTGTCCAATATGCAGGGCCTTAACAGATATGAAATAGTGTAACTGACAGCTTCTGAACAATATTTCGAAGATTCAGCTCTGATAAGCAGAGGCATCATTGTAGTACGTTGAAGAATTCAAAACACCCAAAGAAGCAAAAAAAAATTTGTGCAATCGCCCGAAACTCCAATGCATAACCTCTCACCCCAAATGACACACACCATCAGCATCAAACCAGACAAAAAACTACATTTCTCATACTTTGAAGTTTTTATTAATCCGTAATTCGCCTCCGTTATATATGTACAGGGAAGTCATCCGATGTTGACGATCACATCCTCTTAACCATCTCAAAATTCTCCAACTTTTGTGAATCCTGCTGGGAAGCTAGGCTTATCCAAACTCTTTTGCTTTTCGACAGCATCAGCTTCTAACAAATCTATAGAGACTAACTCTTTAACAAGTCTAAGTCTGTGTGCGGTGGCTGGTGAAACTTGTTGGTAAACTATGTGGTTTCTTCTCTTCAACCCTAACGCGGCTATATTCTTGCGGACAAGAGGGGGCATACCAATCGTGGATCTTAGCTGTTTGATTCTGTAGAACATTTGTTTAGATGACATGGTGTGAATGTGCTTGTCGCTGGGATCGTCTTGGTTAAATTTTTTTTTAGCGTTTGGACTTTGGTGAGATTCTCGCCACCCGTACCTCCAGGATCCATTCGGCTGAATTATACGAATTGTAGTATTCGGTAACCGGGCAGTGTCTACTAGAATTTTTATTCTGACAATCCTTTCACCATCTTCAATATATTGTGAAAAACTTGTATTATTGCCAAAAAAAAGAAAAAAAAAAGAAACGAAAAAAAAGGACTCTATTTTCGCCTAAAAATACCTGACTTCATCAAGTGTAATAGTATAACGCGCCAGTACTCCTGTACTCCCGCTACTATCTCAGCCCAAGAGTTTATCTTCTCCCATACATATGGATCTCCAAGTAGCTGCCAATGTTACTGCCGAAAATACGTTGCAAGACATTGAAGCTAGATTGTCCCAAATCCAGAACGAAGTAAAACAAGGCAAGGTCTTAGGATCTATTCGTGAGCATGTGGAGAAGATTGAAGCCAGTCTTCGTCAATTCGAGCAAGCTCCAAGATTATTGGATCGAAAGTTAGAAACAATTGTTGAATCAATCACGTCTATATTCCTATTGATGAAATCAAAAAACCATGAGCTCTCGAATTTAGTAGCTGAAGTGTTTTATTGGCTTACCAAGATTCGTGGATACAAGATTGTGGCCAACTTCTGCTCCAATGATGTTTACCTCGTTCCGGAACTTGTGCAGATAATTCAGTCACATGGTATAGAAGAAAATGACTGTGAATGTTTTTTGATTCTCATTTGGCTTTCTAGAATAGTTATGGTGCCCTTCCCTCTCCTGACTATCGAAACTAATTTGGAACGGCAATTGTACGTCATAGCTGTTAAGTTTTTAAGTGTCCATACCAATGCCTCCAGAACTCAGATAGCTTCACTGTACTTTTTGTCAAACCTTGTTATCCGAGTGGATTGTAAGGAATTACTACATGATTATATTACCTCTATCACCGCCGAATGGGTGCTAATGACTCCGAATGTTAAGTTGGGCCATCTTTTGGCTCTTAATCAGGTTCTCAAACATGTCTCTCACGAAGAGGTAGCACGACATGTGCCCTTGATTCTGTCTAATGTGATCGAATTTGAAATCTCACAACTAAAGTATGCGTCACAATATCGACCGAGTGTCATCAACGTTCTATACATCATTAAGGTGTCATCCAAATTGGTAGTCTTCCAGCTCAATGTGTCAGATTATGCACAGGTATCGAAGTATGTCAATAATATCATGGTTGATTTAGCAAATTCCCCCAATATCACATTAGATGCTAAGACCCGTGAGTGTATTGCTAAAAACATAGGTAAGATGGTCACATCGCTTTCCAAGAAAGCTCCAAACTATGCTAATCAGCTTACGTGGTTTATGATTCGTCAACTCAAGCTTTTGGAAATCACACCTAATTCAGGATTCTCTTCTGAACTCAACCTAGATTCTTCCAATTTGAATCCTAACAAGTATCACACTGTTCTTATTTTTCTAGGCTACTTGATGCTTGCCAAGACAGCACCATTGGACCTCGTTCCAACAATTGCATCGATAGTTCATAAGACATGTTTTGTTAGCAAACGCAAGTTTCCGTTCATTCAAGGGGCTCAAATTAGAGATGCTTCATGCTTTTGCCTATGGGCGATATGTCGATTGCTTACACCTCAGAGTTTTGTCTATCTTGAAACAGCATACCCGAACATTACGGAGAGTATCTTTAAAGATATTCTACAAATTGTTCTCTTTGATGAAGATTTTACAATCCGACGCTGTGGAATAGCAGTATTACAAGAAATTGTGGGCAGGTTTGGTAGCATTTTATTCCTGCGTCTTTTATCTACGATGAATGAAGCAACTATAGGGGATTTCACCATCACATTCATTGAGATGTTTAATTCGAAAACAGTTGGAAGACTTGAGGATTCCCACCAGTTGTTGTATTCTCTTATCCTGCTTGGCTTCCCGAAGTCATATTTTGTCGATTCTCTTTTGTTTGAAGTATTGTGCCGAGAAGTTCCATTTCCTATTCAAAAACTTGGCGGAATTTATTTGGCAGGTGTTTTGTCAGCAGAACATACAATTCGAATTGAGACGGATAGTACAATAGATAGTCTGTCAATTATTCATTCCTTAATTGAGTCCCATTCTCATCACAATGACGGTGCTCTCTATGCGCTAGCAGAATTCGCAAAACATGGCCTCCTACATGAAAATGTAATCGAAGAAATTACTACCGACAAGCAGTTTCTATCATTTGATCATCATCATAATTCTTCCGAGAGAGCAGAGACAGTTATGCATTTTCTTAACAAATACATTGTCTCAGCAAACGCTGACACAAAGCATACTCTACTTAATTTGGTTTTCTCGCTATCAAAGTCTCAAGCAACGGAGGGTCTTAAAAGTGAGTTTCGTTCATTTTATACTGCTCTTAACAATGATGAACTGTTCAACTTCACCGAAGCTGAGCTTCATGACATTTTTCGGCATATACGAAATGGAAACTTATGTTTAATCGAAGGTATAGCGACCGTGAGATACTCTACGAAACATCAAATTCAAGAACTACTTGCTATCACTACAGACTTCAGTATCGATACGAACATCAGATCCCAACTCATTACTGAGATTGAAACTTTGTTACCACGCGAATCTGCTCTAGTTTCTGAGACGCTTTTATTGTGTCTCGATGACTATACAATCTCAAATCAAGGAGATGTTGGTCTGAGAGTGCGATTCTCGTGTTTGAGTCTTCTTTCAAGGAATTTCGATCTTGCCCGCCTGAGTGGAGATGCCTTGGTTAGGAAACTCGTAAGACTTTCTGGGGAACTCATGGACAAGATCCGTGTTTCTGCATTCAAGTTGCTATGTGAGCTTGAGAAAATTAATGACTTTTGCCCACATTCTGACCTATACTCAAACAATTACAAACTTTTTTTTCACGACTTTCTACAGTACTATAGGAGTCACTGTCGATTCCCCGAAGAGCTTTGGGATGGTTTGGTCCATTGTATTGGTGCTTCTACAGGATCTGGAGCTCTAATTAACGATTCATTGGTACTGGTATTAGAATTCTACTACTCATGTGACGAACCAGAACGTCTGCGATTCTTTAGCATCCTAATTCGGAGTCTTAAACTTTCGCCAGCAGAACTGGCGGCCTCACCAAGAACAAAAAAACGACTCGATGCCACACTAACTGTCATAGGAAGGCTTTTGGATGCAGATGTTCAATTACCGAAGGATTTTAACTATCAAGCGTTATTTGTTCGGGTATACAATTTGCATATTAACAACGTGGGGCCTGGGCGAATTAATCTTTGTCTCCGTATTTTTCAGCATCTCGGCACGAATGCTACCGTTTCTGCAGAAATTCAGCTAAAATGTCGAGAGAGACTTTGTTGGATCGCGTTGTCCCATAAGAATCTTCAGGTGAGAAGTTACGCCATCGATTACATACTTGGAATGATATTAGATCTGCAACCCGAGCACGAAATCGTCAAGACATTGGCTTTGACACACCCAACTGAGTCTTCCTCGCTTACAAAAGCACAATTGGTCAAGGTGCTTCGCAGTATTTGATCTTTTTTTTTTTTTTCATTTATTCTTTTATTGAAATAATCTAAATGAGCAATCCAGTATATGCTAAATCATGCTTCTTTTGGCATTGGCTTGTCACTACAACCCAAGCATCAAGTTATCACCGTCAGCATGCAAAGTCCCCTCGTTAAGATAAGTGACGTAACTCCACCGTCTCTTTGGAACATTATGCTCGTTCGGAATATTCACAACGTCGCTGTCATCGGCAGCATATGATATAGGGAGCTTGAACGCGTGTCCGTTCGAGTCTGCGGTGTTTGTCTTTTTCAAGTTGTCAAGAAATTTCGTGAACGGCATTGTAGATTTAAGGAAGAAAAAGAGAGTAAAGAAAAAGGGACTGTTGTGAACTATGGAAGAAGAATCTTATAGAACTTTATGTGCCAGATTAAATTATGCAAAAATGGCTATGTGGGGTAACTAAGGGGTGCATTTTGTCCTTTGACTCTTATCAGTCGTATAGGATGCAAGACGCCACAGCCCACCCTCAGTAGAATTTTCACATGTGGGGTAACCATACTGCATGCCGTGGTTATCAAGAAGTGCGGCTTGTCACATTACGTCAAACAATGAAAATCAAAATTAATGTAAGAGCAACCAGAAACGGGCAACTGGTTGACATGGGGAACGCGTAAAGCATATTTGTAAATAGAACTACTGGAAGCAATCAGGACAGGATATTGTGACCAAAAAAGGAGCTGGTTGGCAAAAAATGATTTCGCCCAGGATCGAACTGGGGACGTTCTGCGTGTTAAGCAGATGCCATGACCAACTAGACCACGAAACCATTTATGAATCACTTGTGGTCACGATCAGCCATAGCATACCTGAAGTTAATTCTGTTGTCTGAAATCATTTTTGCCTCCACATATCACAGATAATATACTTCGTAAATCAATTGTAGACAATTAATTTTATTGGTGCGACTTCTATGCACATTGACTATAAAAGGCGTACGCCGCCCTCCGCGGATCAAGCCTACATCAACGCCACCGTTTCTTATCAGTGAAACAAAAAAATGCCTTTTATCTTAGCCACTTCAACAAAACTCGCCATAACTGCCGGCATTATTGTTGGAGGCGCAGTTGCTGCAATTGCGAATAGAAATCGGATTCTTGATATTGCAACCACCGTATTAAATACTGGTTTTGAGGTCGTTAATGAACAGTTAGAGAAAGATAAGATCAAAATGGGATATGGGAAAGATATGAATGAAAAGGCAGAGCTCTATACACCGGGAACGTCTAGTGAGGCGACAACACCGAATTCAAGTGATGCAGAAGAATCTGAAATTTATATTTCCGATTCTGAAGTATCTGATGAAGACGATCTTTATGAAACTGATTGGGAAGATTATATACTTACTTTAGACGGGACATTTAGATCATGTCATAATGATATTAAAACCGGTTCTACGGAACCATGAAAAGTCCACCTGAAAGACAACGTCTGAAGGTTTGATTGCAGAAGATATTGATTAATCTGAGGCATATATTTCTGCTGGGCACTTGGGTGCTTCGATGAAACGAGTTTCTCTCGGAAGTACAATACCTGTCCATAATCAATTTAGGCAGGTTTGATGGAAAAAAACAACTCCATACTATTTGGGCACAATAATGATATGATAGAACACACAAGAATCTAATTCCAATACGGGAGGTCCAAGCAATGCTTTTTTGATCTGACATTAGCGTTAATCTTTGATAAGAGGTAAAGGTGAGTGGCAAAATCGCGATTGATAAGCATTACCATGGATAACTGATGAAGTCGTTACTAGAGCAAGAATCTTTGATTAGATGGGCTTTTCATTTCAGGCGTCCATTATTTTGAAGCGCATCGTTCAACGTTTTGTGAATCAAACTTTCTATAATTAGTTTATGTCGGAAGCTCAATTAAATGACAACGTGAGAATTAATATTCGCGGAAACTTAGAATATTTTCCAGGACGCACCAAAATGTGGGGTGATGATAATTTTAATTAAGGGATAAAGGACAAACAAAACATAGAGAATATGTGTTTGGGATTAACGATGCAGATGGAAAAAATAGAGAAGCACAAATGTCAACGATCAACTCTGTAGACGGAGAAAGCGCTTTACATTGCCTGCTTTGGAAAACTACGCTCTAATCTTTTTCCAAAGCGGTAGAATTCCCGGGCGTAATGTTCCAACCGCGCAGGCGCATCTTCGGGCGGCCTCTTCCCTGCATTGGAAGCAGGTGCCCCACAGTAATAAGCATATAAATGCGCCCATTGACGATTCCAGAGAATACCCCAAAACTAAAATAGAGAAGAAACTCAAAAATGTCTAACCCTTCATTGGTCTTAAATAAAATCGACGACATTACCTTCGAAGAGTTGCCAGCTCCTAAGATTACCCTGCCCCACGAAGTTCTTGTCGAAGTTAAGAAGACCGGAATTTGCGGCTCAGATATCCATTACTATGCCCACGGAAAAATCGGTGACTTTGTTTTAACAAAGCCAATGGTTTTGGGCCATGAGTCTGCTGGTATTGTCTCCGCCGTTGGTGATGCTGTCACCTCAGTAAAGGTGGGTGACAAGGTTGCAATTGAACCGGGCGTGCCTTCAAGATTGAGTGACGAATACAAGAGCGGCCATTACAACTTGTGTCCTCATATGGTCTTTGCTGCAACTCCGAATTCGAAAGAAGGAGAACCAAATCCTCCAGGAACCTTGTGCAAATACTACAAGTCTCCGGAAGACTTTTTGGTGAAATTGCCTGAGCATGTTTCTTTGGAATTGGGGGCCATGGTGGAGCCATTGACCGTTGGTGTCCATGCATCTCGTTTGGGTAAGATCACTTTTGGCGACGACGTTGTTGTTTTCGGTGCGGGCCCTGTTGGTTTGCTTGCAGCAGCAGTGGCCAGGAAGTTTGGAGCAGCGACAGTGACGGTGATTGACATCTTTGACAACAAATTGCAAATGGCGAAGGATATTGGAGCTGCCACCCACACGTACAACTCTAGGAATTCTGTTCCTTTTTCTGAAGCCTTGCCCGCTGGTCGCAAACCTAATGTCGTTCTCGAATGTACCGGAGCTGAACCTTGTATTCAACAAGGTGTGCTTGCTTTGAAAGCAGGCGGTAGATTTGTTCAAGTTGGTAACGCTGGCGCCTGGGTGAAGTTCCCAATTACTGAGTTCGCCACAAAGGAATTGACTTTGTTCGGCTCTTTCAGATACGGTTACAATGACTACAAGACGTCCGTTAACATCTTGGATGAGAACTACAAGAATGGCAAAGAAAATGCCCAAATTGACTTTGAGGCTTTGATCACACACAGATTTACATTTAAGGACGCCATTAAGGCTTACGATTTGGTCCGTTCTGGTGCTGGTGCCGTCAAATGTATCATTGATGGTCCTGAATAGATGTTTACTTTAATAGATTACATAAACGTTTAAAATATGACACCCTAAATATTTCCTTCGTTGTTCCTCAGAGTTGCTAAACTCGGAGCTCCAAATTGCCATCCTCCAGGGTAAAGGTTAAATGCATCGGTCCGAACTTCTGCTGTTGGATTCGATTCCTTCGACACAGTAGTGCCATTAGTTGAAGTGTGTGCTTCTCCTTTGTTTAGTGTCTTTTCAGGTCCACTACTTTGTGAGTGGGATTGCCGAAACATACTGGACGATGTCTCTTCTAGTAAATGTACGCCTGATAAAGGCGGAAGTTGGACGATGTTGGGTGTGGCGGACGCAAAAGGGCTCTCTTTCTTGACACTGGCAGTATTTATATGAGACGAATGAGAAAAGTCTGGTGCTTGGGCAGCTAAGCTGGTACGCCTGGCACTGTATTTTTCATGGAGTACATTGGTCTTGTACTTGATATACTTGAGAATCTTTAAATATTTCAAGTCCTCATCCATATCCTCATCGTCCCAATCAATGTCATTATCTCCATATTCATCGTCATCAGAATCGTCACCCCTTTTGTCATCTAAAAATTCATCCTTGAATTCATCATTAATTATTCGTTTAAATAAATCATCTTCCTTGACTTTCTTTGTTTTCATAATCCTGCTCGAGTTTGGTCGATAGTTTACGAAAACTTTAGTAAACAAGCTTATGCTTTTATTAAGCACCTTCATTGTATCGTAGCTCATGACACCTCCTTTCTTTGCAATTTTCATGGTGCAAATAAGAAGATATAACATTTGCAAAACGATTGACTTTTTGAAATTAATGATCGTTAATGAAAGTCCATTAAGCATAGCATTGAATGGAGAAGTCGGGATCTCCTTATGTGATGCTGCAACCTGTATTGTTGCAGGGGGATCTACCTTTCGTCTTTTAGCGGAAAAGTCATTCACCACTAATCCATCGTCATCAATATCTAGGCCAGGATTCATTCTTGCAGTTGAACTCATGGTTTTCTTCAGGTCTGAAAATAAACTATTGTCGAACTCTCCGTGCATATCACTATGTTCAGTAGCCATACCCACATGTTCAAATATCAATAGGAAGTATGCCAATATCTCTCTGGAAATGTTAGCAATCTTCACATAGTAACTGGGACTTAATTCTCTATCAATAACAAAGTTTAAGTAGTTCAGAGATCTAATCATAAGATAGTGCATATTCAATTGAATTCTAATCAATTGAGCTGCTGTATCAGTATCCGGAATACCACTGCGGAGAAAGCTTTGGAATTGATTTTCAGTGAGACCATGATTGACCGTACGGTCGTTATCAAATGTGAAACGGTGATACAAGCTCGCTGTGTTCGTATTTGAAATGACAGGAAGTCCCATGTACATATGAAGCGGTGCTAGATCAAGGTGTTTGTCCTTCAATGCATATCTCCAATTGGACAAATTGGTATCTATGGCAAGGAATTGAGTGTAGTTGTAATTGAGATTTCCATCATTTCCGTCACCATCATCGTCGTTCAAAATCCAATCTAGATTGTTTGAATGAGATTTGCGGTGATGAGAGCCTTGTGGTGTTGAATTGTCACTAGTTGGATTTCTGTCCAGCTTCAAATACTGATAATAATCTGGAGAAAATGAGGATGGAATAATAATATTCATGAGATTGAGAAACTCTACACTAGGTTTCAATAAAGTCACAAACAAGGCATCAACACCGCTACCAGAGCTTGTGTCAAGTAAAGCACTCAATTTCTCAGGTGTGAGTTTGAAATATTGGTCAATGGTAACCGGATTAATCACGGTTGTGTTAATTGAGGGTTTAAATCCGAATTTAAGGTTGAAACATTTGAGTAAAACCTTGAAACCCCAAAAGATCTTCACTCGGTCTCTTCTCTGTTGTAATGATAAACTCAAATCATTGAAGAACAAATTTTTTGAATTAAGATTGATACCTAAAATACCAATGTAGGCATTTATCATCGCTGATAGAACCAATGACTTTTCTTTATTATTCGTAAGAAGTGAATAATAAAAGAGTAATAAATATGTTTGCAATTGACTCATGGATATGTGAAAAACATTTAGATAAGGAAGAAAGTCATACAAAGATTTCACAACTGAAACACTTTGACGTCGGTCCATCCTGAACAGAAAAGTATAATTAGGAAACGAATGATTCAATAACAAGTTGAGGTTGAGAGTTGGATCATTCATCAGAATCATGGAATACATTTGGATCACCACCACCAAATGATCATTCACGACGTTATAATCGTTCGTGAGATTAAATCCGTTGATGGTGGCATCATCATATGTAAACATGAACGGATACATAGTGTGAAATGCGTCATACCGCTGCATGAACTCTTGATAATCCAAAATGGGTATAAACGTATTATAGTTGAGAAACCATTGAATAATTTGATCATCCAACTCCTTTTTAGATGTGAAAATCTTTTTAAAGTTGTTGATAAGCTTGATGAATAAATCATACACATCACGGGGCAAATCAGGATTAACTAAGTTCAGAGCGCCTGAAGATGGACCACTGACAGTTAATGGATTGAAAATCAAGTCCAAGTCCTTATTATGAAATTCATTGTACCGTGAATAAGACGGGTGGTAAAGGTATGTGTCGGGATCATTCAACAAATAATTATGTGAATTTGTAATCTTCAAGAAAGGTAAGGTTAGATTAATGAGCAAATGGTTGAACTGAGATTCAAAGTTTAAGTTATCATTACCAATAATCACACCTTGACGGTCTAAATTGAATATCTGATCAATAGGATTATTGATCTGTATTGTGTGCTTTTGATTCGTGGTAAGCGTCGTCACTTTACTAGAAGGTTTTGAAGTGTCTTTGTTGGCTACCGTGAAGTCTTTCACGTTGTTATTATTTGGAGCGGCCGTCGTTGTAGTCATTGATCCCGAGCCTTCCGACTGGTTATGGAGCTGTTCTTTGAGCACTGTGTTTTCGTCTTCCAATTCTTTAATACGCCTCTCTAAATTAACAGTGTATCCTTTGGGGAAGGCCCGTCTCGAAAGCTTGTCAGAGGTGGTGCATTCAAATCCAATGGACGAACATTTGTTGCAAGGAGTGCCACCATCGCATTTGATTTTCTTCATTCGACACCTGTCACACGCCTGAGATACTCTCCATCCTGAGACGGTATTAATGAACTTATGGTTCTCTGGACTTAGTCGTTCCGACATGAATGTAGAAAATGAATTTTTCAAACTGGCCAAAATAAAAACAAAGAAGTAAAGTCTGGGGTGACGAAATATAAAATTATGTGTGGCAGCAAAGTAAACGAGGCGACAAAGGGAGAAGAAACGAAGATTAAAGCGAGCTAAAAAAGTCAAGTAAACAAAAGCCTGTAACAACAAATCGCGGTAAGCGTTTGCACTAAATCTCTGGGGTAAAATGTGTCTGGTGTGCTCGGAGAAGCGGAAGTATATATATCTGATGTGTCTTGTTACCCCAGGAATTTGCGCACAATCCGCGGGTGTTCGGATATAGACACTTGCACCATGTGCAGGCCGGTCTAAAATGTGGAGGACATGGGAGGAGTTTGCAGATGATTTTCTCGGTGTTAGAGACAGAATCAGTATATATAAGGCAAGCTAACCATACATTTTTGCTGCCTTATAGGAACAAAGAAAGGTTTGTAAGCTACAACAAAAAGCCAAAACATGATTTTTATTACTGTACATAAAATATTGGTGCAGCAATTAGTGCTTACCGCCAGTTCTCTCTCTTCTCAATTCTTTCTCTTGTCTTTCCACCTCGGCATCATAAACAATGAAGTCATCTAAGGCCTTTCCTCCAGGAACCATAGGCAAAACTGGAACCTTCTTTTCAACAAACACTTCCATTAACACTGGACCCTTTGCGTCCAAAAATGCCTTAACTCCATCGACCATCTCTTCTTGCTTAGCCACACGAATTCCTTGGACTCCCATGGCTTCAGCCAACTTCATGAAATCAGGGTTGGACTGGTGGGTATGGGAATACCTGTGCTCGTAAAAGAGAGACTGCCATTGTGTAACCATACCTTGCTCTTCGTTGTTCAAAACACAGATCTTTACTGGAGCTCCCGCCTGCACAGCAGAGGACAATTCCATAAGAGTCATATTAAAGGAAGCATCACCATCAATGTCAATGACAATGGCGTCAGGCTTACCAACTTGAGCACCAATGGCTGCTGGCAAGCCGTAACCCATAGTTCCCAAACCACCAGAGGTGATGAAAGTTCTAGGCTTGGTCCATGTGAAATGCTGGGCAGCCCACATTTGATGTTGACCAACACCAGTAGTAACAATGACTTCCTTGTTATAATTTTGAGATTGCTTGGAAATTTCACGGATCAAAGTCTGAGGTTTGATCATCAGGCCAGGAGTCTCTTCCATGTATGCATAAGGATACTTCTCTTTCCATTCCTTGATTTGGTTCATCCACTCAGATCTGTCCTTAACCTCGTTGACCAATGGAAGGAATTCTGCCAAGTTATTAGTCAAGTCACCTTCGACTGCTTCGGTAGCCTCAACAACCTTGTTGATGTTCTTAGGACTGATTTCAAAATGAATGATACCACCACGGCCCTCTTGAGCAGCCAATTTAGCAGCTGGGGCAAATTTGCTTACGTTACCAGTAACTCTGTCATCGAATCTAGCACCCAAAGCAAGAATCAAGTCAGCTCTTTGGATAGCAGTGTTAGCTGCGGCATTTCCGTGCATACCCAACATGTCCAAAGACTTTTCGTCTCTTTGATCGAAAGCTCCTAAACCTTGAATAGTGGTGGTAACAGGAATGATAGCCTTGTCGGCCAATTTTTTAAGAAGTGCAGGGCCGTCTGGGTGATTAAGAACACCGGCACCAGCATAGATGATTGGTTGCTTCGCCTTGTTCAACAAGGCAGCAGACCTTTGGATGGCTTCAGAAGTGAACTTAGTCATGTACCGCTTGGTGATTTGCGATAATGCGTTAGAAGGTAAGGTGGTTTGGATAGGAATAGCTTCTCTCAAGATAGAGGCTGTCACATCCTTTGGCAAATCCACAAGAACAGGACCAGGTCTACCAGAGGTGGCAATCTCAAACGCTTCGTTAATTCTCTTTGGTAATTCGGAAACGTTCTTGACCATCACATTCCATTTTGTGCAAGGTCTGGAAATACCAACCACATCAGCTTCTTGGAAAGAGTCAGTACCAATAGAAGTAGTTGGTACTTGACCAGTGAAGACAACCAATGGAACACCGTCCATTAAAGCATCTTGCATTGGAGTAATGACATTAGTGGCACCAGGGCCGGAGGTGACAAGCACCACACCTGGTTTGCCGGTGGCTCTAGCGTAACCCTCGGCCATGTGACCAGCACCTTGTTCATGTCTTGGCAAAACGAACTTGAACTTGTCCGAGTTGTAGATGGCATCGAAAACAGGCAAAATGGCACCGCCCGCATATCCAAACACAGTGTCCACATCATGTCTTAACATCATCTCGTGAAAAATTTCGCCACCGGTCAAACCGATGAAGGAGTCATCCATACGGTAAGCCTTTGTTTTCAGCGGATGTGACTCTGGTTCTTGGTCAAACGCAGGCGCTGGTTGTGGTCGTCTCGCTTCAGCTGTTTGCGTCATGGTAGCACTTTGGCTATTCGTTTTGGTGATAAATCTCACTTGGGTGGCACAGCGGGCACTCATCATCGCGATGGTGCGAGCCGTTGGTGTCCTCATACGTGAAAGCATGTTGGATGTGAGTGTTTCGGAGGAAGAAGGAAAAAATTACTTTACACGAAAATTGATTGCCTGGAGTGCACCTATGTATACTACCACCATTATGAGTCAAGAAGATTTTTTCAGATAACCTGCAGGTGATAGTCCAATTCCGCTGGTGCGGTCAGGTTATTGATCTCCGGTTCAGGACCTTCAGGGCCCCAAAGTACCTCACGTGATAAAGCAATGTGCTCTACTTAAAGCACTTATAAATTTAATCACGCGGAAACAAGGCAGTGGATCCATCTACAATCCACTTAGCATACATTGTTTCGAAAGAATCTAACTTCATACACGGCACAACCTTGTAGGTCCTGGATTTGCCCTTTTCCCACGTGACGAGTTCTTGTCGCATTCTAAGATGTTCCTCTTGCGCGCCGGTGGTGGAGCGAAAGCGGAGACTCATGTGACTTAAGTACCCCGCGTGTTCGCTATTAATTCTACTCATATATGTGTTCATTTTAAATAGTTATATATTGTCCATTAATCTTGCTTTTCGGTAATGCTATTGGTTACATTAACCGACGAAGTGTCGACTGCATGAAACAGTTCAGCCACTTCAGGGATGCTTACAGCGGTGCTTGTGACTTGAGCTGGGGTCTCCAGTGGAACACCCCAATCTAAGAAATCTCTTCTCACCTCAACATAGTCGTAAGCAAATTCACCAATTTGGTCCTCATCAACACCATGTTCCTCGGCATTGTAGTCGACACGTAATTTCAAGCCTGGAATCTTGTTGATGACAAAACAAAGAACGGCAGTTACACCGGCAGAATATGCGGTCGTGGCCAAAATGTACACGATTTGAATGTATAGCTGTTTCCAATTGTGGTCAATCCAACCTCCTAAATGGTCTGTGACGTTGTCATAGCCAATCACGGTTGACGAGCCGAAAATACCATTAAATATCAAGCCGACCATTCCTGCGATTCCGTGCTCAGCTAACACATCAAGCGAGTCATCAACATGGCATAAGTACTTCAATTTAGTTGAGAAGTTACAAATAACACCAGCAGCAATTCCCAAAATCACAGAGGCCCAAAGAGGAATGATTCCTGAAGAAGGTGTGGCTGCAACAAGACCAGAAATACAACCAGAACAAACTGCAACCATAGACCATTTGTTTTCCAATCTGAAATCCAAGAGACACCAAGAAATTGCGCCAAAAGCTCCTGCCAAATGAGTGTTGAGCATTGAATAAGGAACTTTGACAGATGCATTTGCACACGAGAACCCATTGAAGAATAACCAGCCCACATACAACAAACTTGTACCCAAGAAGATGGTCGAAATGTTGTGTGGGCGGTAATTGATCATCAAGTTCTCATGTCTGCGACCCAAAAATGCCGAATACACAAATGCCGAAACACCGGAGAGAATTTCAACTGGACCGCCACCAGCATAATCCAAAACACCTCCGTTCCAGGACAGCGCCCATCCGCCACCCCAAATCCAGTATACCACGGGACAGTATACAACAGTTGCCCAACAGAACAAGAATACTACCGAGGGTAAAAAGCGACCTCTTTCAGCGACAAGGGCACCTGCAAGAATAGCCAACGTCACCAATAAAAACTGCATTTGGAAAATAGCAAACGCAATTTCTGGGTACTCGGAGTCAGACGTGGATTTGCCCAAGACGTTCTTGAATCCAAAGGAAGCTAAATTCCCAATAAAGTTATTGTTCGAGCTAGAGAATGCCAAAGAGTATCCCCAAAAATACCACTGGAACACACCAATGAAGGATGATACAATACAAATCCAAATCATGGAAAGCGCCGATTTTCTCCGAGCTAAACCGGAATATAAAAATGCCAACCCGGGCACCATAATCCAAATTAAGGAAGAGGCGATGGTGAAAAGCAACACGAAACTATCATTGTATTCGGAATCCTCTGTGAAGAGTTTCCTTTTGGAAGGAATCATGTGTAAGAACTATGCAAATAGAAACAGGGGATATTTTTGGTACCTGGAAGGTAGAACGTTGTTCGGCGATGAATCGAATATCAGGCAGTAGGAAGAAATAAATAGGGTTTCAAAAAATTGGGATTGAAATCTTTTGAAGATAAGAACTAGAAAAAAAAGTGTATGTTGAGTAATTGAAACTAGGACCAAGGAAAAAAAAAAAAAAAGAACGCCTGGTTATACATAGACGTATTGCATATATAGAGCCACCAGCTATCAAATTTGCATCAACGGCTTTTGGTGCATGCGAAGAAGAAAACCAAAAAAAAAAAAACATCACCTGAAATAATACTATTATGCAGGGATTGCTGCTCGCTAATTTGATGGAGATTAAACTGGTGAGCTGCGTGCAGAAGGACCCATTTAGTTCAGCCACATGGTCATTGGCCCGGTTTTATCCGATTTGTTGGCCAGATGAAACTATTTTATTTTATTCTATTTACAATTCTGGGTTTCAAAAACTTTTACACTCGAAGTTGTTCAAGAAACCCTCGATTAAACACAAGAAAAATAACATCTTATCAAGATTGACTGCAGGACTGATTGACTCATGTGAATCAGAGTAACCTGCATCGGCCACTGATAAACGATAATGGTATTTGATTGGACAGTAGCATGGGGCGCGCAATGTGCATCGTGATGGTTTCCTCAGTATTCCGTGAATGACACTAACAAGGAAGCAAGCCAAGAATGTTAACTGCGAGGGCGATCATAGATATCGACCTATTAGGTGTTTGTAGGCGAAGCTAATTCTTTGGCTCTTGGGGCATAGTCATGCGACAATATGCAATGATAGTGGGGTAGATAAAAGACAGAAGTGTGTTATCAATTGATGGAGTCAGTGTGCACGTGCAGTGAAGGATTGGAATTGTCCCATTTCTCGACAAAGTGAAACGTTTCAAAGCAAACTTCGACCATAATAAGAATGATGATAATCCATTCGAGTCGCGTGCTCTTTTTCTCATTCAAGACTCCTAAAAGGGCACGTTGCTCTTCTGTCATGTAATCAAGTTTTCGATTCATAATTGATATGCGCAGCAGAATGTCGAGACGTTTACTGACTGAATCATAAATTTTTTCTAGTGTGGGTTCTGACCAGTAAAGGTCAGGGGTTTCAATGAGCTCGGAGTAGAGGTTGAGTTTGCCACGGATTAAAAAAAGGCGGCCTGTCAAACGCAAAATGTCCTCTTCTTTAGTTTGTAACCGTAAACCTTTTGAGAGAGCTTCACTGTTTTCTCTGGTTAATTGAATGTGCTTTTCAAGACTCTCTTCTAGAATTGACAAACGAGTAGATCTTGAGAGACCAATTGCAAATGCAGCCATTTCTAATAGTTTTTGTTCCTGATTCGTTCCTTGCAAAACCAAAACATCTCCTTGCATAAACGACACCCGGTTTTCATCTTCTTGTGTCAGCTCTATCTCCACAAAATCCATTTCCTCACTTTCTGGCGGATACCGTTCTTGCACTGCACCCATCACGGTTGGGATATAAGCCTTCATCATCTGCTGTTCAGTCATTCCCCATCCTACCAAAGTTCCATTCGCTAGAATCATCAAGTTAGAGCCGGTATCTCCTCCACTGTTCCAACAAAGTACTTCATCCGCCACCAAGACTCGATGGTGAAGTCCATTCTTAGCAAGAATTTCAGATACTTTATCTAAATCAATACTTTCGCCCACAGTAACAGATGTAACCGGCTTTAGGTACTGATCTAGCTCACTGGGCCCAATCAGGGTGTGGTTGAATTTTGCAAGTAGGGAAATGATTAGGGATTCTGTTGCTCGGACATCCTTTTTATTGGATCTTCGGAGCGTCTGGAGACTCGTCTTTGGGCCTTTTTTCCGGAACAGCAGTTGTGGAACGGGCACAGGTACATCTCGTAGAGCAGATGCAACATTTGAATTATGGCGAATAATTCTGAGCGGGCGAATAATTCCTACCGGTTTTGTTCTGCTGATAAGGCGGCTGAACATAATTGAAGAAGCCAATGTGATGGAGCAGAATATATACTTCTGCAGGATTTTTTCGCACTCCATGCGGGTGGTTGTGTGAGGTCGCAGTGAAGTTCTATTGCAAAAAATAACATAACGGGATAGAAAAAAAAATATTGAGAGCTTTGTTTGAGTCCGGATATAGTGTCTATCATTGTATGATTCTATGCTGTACGTTTCCTCAATTTTATGTTCCCACTTTTTCCATGTTTCTGATGTACCCAATTATGCCCCGCACTACCTCACATTAATCAAGATGGTGACTCCATGTGTACTGAATGTCCAATAAGCGAATGCTGACAGCAAATCACGCAGATTCAAACGAGAAGATATATATATTAAATAACATTTCATGCTCTATCTCTTTTTCAGTGTGATACAAATTCGGCGAGTAATGTTCTGCAGACAGCGAGGGTACAACCAAAAGAGAAATACGGTTTACGAAAAGATTCGGAGTTTCTCTCCGCGCAGTTAATTACTAGATATACATAAATCAATCTGAAGCTAAAATTCAGTAGACGGCAAGCTTATTCCATAGTTTGTTTTCTGTGTTGGAAGGTTTAGCAATGCAATCGTCAAGGCTGCTTTGATCACTTTTATCCTGTCGAAACAAAATCTGCAACGGCAGCAATTCTTTCTCTTTCTTCTGGTCCCCTTCTTTTCTTAAGTTTGCTGAGCCGACTTCAAATTCGAAAACAGAAATAACACATCACCAGTGCGAAATTTAAACTCCAAACGACCCGTGACTAAAACAAACCACACCAGTTAATAAACAATCCCGTCACGCCAATCTGTCCTATAAATTCTATACTACGCCACCTTCTTCCTCCACACAAATATTTACAATTTATCCGCTTTAGGAAGTATAATGGACGCCTAGAATCCGCGCAGAAAAGGTGTCTCTGATGCGTGCGACAATGTCGCTATCTTCTTCTAGAAGAAATGAATCCAGAAGTAGTACACTTTTGAACCCAAGCATGTCCCTCACGTCGTATGAACAACGTAGCAATCACGGATACTTTTATTGGCTTTCTGTACAAATTTCTCTCTATTAAAAAATGCTTGCACGCCACTAAACCACCGTTCATTGTTTGTACCGCGACATCCTGATTGAAGAGGTGAACGTGTTAAAAATACCACTCCGCCGCCGACTCACAAAGCTGCTAATATTGTATAAGAAACAAATCACTAGCGTGATCAATAACTCTTCTTTTCTCTACAAACCACTCAAAGTGTTTTGATCAGAATAAACTCAAATCTCTGAGCATCTGTCCAATTTTTCCCGCTTAAATTTCTGTGTTTCCAATTTTAGACTGAACATTTCTTCACATTTGTTTTTTTTGTTATTTTTTTTTTTTTTTGATCTTTTTTCCCGTGTCATATAAATATTTTCGTTCCTCCACCAAACTGACCTTCCCATACTAGTCTCTTTCTACAATGTGGTATGTCGACTTGTTATATGTTACTATTTACAGTTATGTTTACTAACAATCCAGTGGTATTTTCGGCTACGTTAATTTTTTGGTCGACAAGACCAGAGGTGAAATCATGGACCACCTCATTGAGGGACTCCAAAGATTAGAGTATAGAGGTTACGATTCTACGGGTATTGCTGTTGACGGTAAAGAGAAGGGTGAAAACTACATCATTAAGACTCCAGGTAAAGTCAAGATCTTAAAGGAAGAAATCATCAAGCAAAACATTGACAGGGATCAGGTGTTTGACAACCACGTTGGTATTGCCCACACCAGATGGGCCACACACGGTCAACCAGAATACCTGAACTGCCACCCACACAGATCTGATCCTACAGGTGAATTTATTATTGTTCACAACGGTATCATCACCAACTACAGAGAATTGAAAACTTTATTGTTGTCCAAGGGTTTCGTTTTCGAGTCTGAGACCGATAGTGAATGTATCGCCAAACTATTCAAACACATTTACGATGCCAACACCAAGTCAGGAATCCACTTGGATTTCAATGACTTGACGAAGCAAGTCTTATATGAGTTGGAAGGTTCCTACGGTTTGTTAGTCAAGTCCACCCATTTCCCAGGTGAGGTCTGTGGTACTAGAAAGGGTTCCCCATTGTTGGTCGGTGTCAAGACGGAAAGAAAGTTAAAGGTTGACTTTGTTGATATCGAGTTCCCAGAGAACCAGGATGTATTCACTAACACACCACAAGCAGTTGGTGCCTCAGAGTCCAACTTGAGAACTTCTCAATCAAGAGCCTTTTTCGCCGAAGATGGCATTCCTTCTCCAGTTGAATTTTTCTTGTCCTCTGACCCAGCCTCTGTTATCCAACACACAAAGAAAGTATTGTTCTTGGAAGATGACGATATTGCCCACATTTACGACGGCGAGTTACACATCCACCGTGCCAAAAAGTCAACTGCCGGTGAATCTACAGTGAGACCTATCCAAACTTTGGAAATGGAATTAAATGAGATTATGAAAGGACCGTACAAGCACTTCATGCAGAAGGAAATTTTTGAACAACCAGATTCTACCTTCAATACTATGAGAGGTAGACTTGACTTTGAAAACAACACAGTTAATTTGGGAGGTTTAAAGTCATGGCTTCCAACCATTAGAAGATGCAGAAGAATCATAATGATTGCTTGCGGTACCTCTTATCATTCATGTTTGGCAACTAGATCCACATTTGAAGAATTGACTGATATTCCTGTTTCCGTTGAATTGGCTTCCGATTTCTTGGACAGAAGATCGCCAGTATTCAGAGACGACACATGTATATTTGTTTCTCAGTCCGGTGAAACTGCGGACTCTATGATGGCTTTGCAATATTGTTTGGATAGAGGAGCTTTGACCATCGGTGTCGTTAACTCTGTTGGTTCAAGTATGTCTAGACAAACCCATTGTGGTGTTCACATAAACGCTGGTCCAGAAATCGGTGTTGCTTCTACTAAAGCTTACACGTCTCAATATATTGCATTGGTCATGATTGCACTTTCGTTGTCTAACGACTCGATCGCTAAGAGAGAGCGTCATGTGGAAATTATCCAAGGTTTAAAGAAGGTCCCTGAACAAATTAAGAAAGTTTTGCAATTGGAAGACAAGATCAAAAAGTTGTGTAACGACTTTTTGGACAAACAAAAGTCTTTGTTATTGTTAGGTCGTGGCTTTCAATTTGCCACCGCGTTGGAGGGAGCTTTGAAGATCAAAGAAATTTCATACATGCACTCTGAGGGTGTTTTGGCCGGTGAGTTGAAGCACGGTGTTTTGGCTTTGGTGGACGGTGAGTTGCCTATTATTGCATTCGCCACAAGGGACTCCTTGTTCCCTAAGGTTATGTCTGCTATTGAGCAAGTTACAGCTAGAGACGGGCGTCCAATTGTCATTTGTAATGAAGGTGATGATGTTATGAGCGGTAAGGCATATGCAACATTGCACGTTCCATTGACTGTTGACTGTTTGCAAGGTTTATTGAACGTGATTCCCTTGCAATTGATGAGTTACTGGTTGGCGGTAAACAGAGGTATTGATGTGGACTTCCCTCGGAATTTGGCCAAGTCCGTTACTGTTGAATAGACTATTTGTTGTGACGGTTACGTCAAATCTGACACTTGTTTAATATTATCCTATTTAGACCGCTTGAAGTAATCTGATGAGCGAAGCCAAGCCGAACTGTAGTCAAAAGCACTTTCACCGATATCCAAGTACTTCTGAGCGTAATATTGTGCAGTTTCGTTCTTGATCAAGTCGATATCAGGGCTACGGTTAGTAAAGTGTCCATGACTCCTTTCCCCAAGATAAACACCCGTTTCCCCAAGGACAACAAATTAGATTGGTGTCAGGTTTTCTTCCTGGATTTCATTCCATCCACCATTTTAATATACGTACGTCAAGCCCGAGTTGCGGCGAATACCAGCCAAGAAAGCTGATACGATAACCAAATCAAATCCCCAGTGAATAGCTTTAACAACAGTTCCCTATCTGTTAGTACTTTGAGTCAAGGTAGTTGCAAGGCCACAAAGGCGGGCCAGAGTACCGAGTGCATGAATTCCAAATCCAGCGACTATAAGACCTCGTGCTCTCAGAATTGATACTGGCATACCATTTTCCTGAATTTCTTTTCTTAGGAAAGACTGTATTTGATTGTCCGAGGGAATCGACTGTGTATTCACGCGCCATTACTGATTCATTCGTGTCCTGCACTCAACACAGAGAATGTCGATCATTTCTCACGGATCCTTCATTATTTCTGGAGCAAGAAAGCTTTTTACTTCTTGTCTGAAGTATCCGTCAAGTATGATTTGATACTAATTATGCATTTCTTTTCAAGTTGGCAACCTCCACTTACTTATCCGAGTTTCAGCTCCACTCCTTTGGTTGCAGCACATTGATCCATTGTGCCATAGAGTGGCTCCCTGTTATAAATTGCACACATGTTTAATGTCGATATCGGCCACATTTAAGTATCATGTGGACTTTCCTGGAGATTAATTTTGCTCATGGCGCCAACTAAAGTCGATTCCTCTTGTGTGGTGAATTTCTGGTGCGTTAATGTGTGGGAAACTCTTACTTTTTTTGTTCCTTTTGGTTGAGTACTGGGCAACATTGTCTGTTCGAGGTTGTACCATGATTGGTATTTCGTCTTTTCTGTTGGTACGGGATTTTCTGAGACTCTGAAATTCTGACAAAAGGTAATTATGGACTCGGTCTGGTTTACGGACGGACTCTGTTGAACCTTACTGTCTTAGTAGCTACTTCACTTCGTGTTTGCATTTCCTTCTTTCTTTAATTTTTTTTCTTTTTTTTTTTTTCTAACTATCTTTGTTTTGTTGAGAAGATGCTCGGATCATGGTTATTGCCGGTGCTTCGGGGAGATAACCACATGAAATTGGCTTTATGACAAGCCAGTGTGTGCTCCGGGTAATAAGAACTAGCGGCGCTCTAGTGCGAAGGTCTTTAAATCTCAATGTGACCTGCATGCAGCACACAGTCTCACCCAAGTGCTCATTGAGGAAAAATACCACTCTTATTGTATTGGCACGGCAATCAAAGCTAATCGGAATCACAGACCATCCCATCCCATCCAAGCACAGGATTTCCTTAATTCAATCTTCGAATTACATCTGTTTTTCACGATTTCGCCATGTCTGACAGATATCGGCCACCTACAGCTCCAAAAGGACCAAGAGGCGCTCCCACTGGCCCAAAGGGTAATTGGAAAGGCAATAACTCAAAATCCTATTACAATGGACCACTTCCCAAACGGTACAAAGAAAGAGATAACTATAGACCCAATTTAATTGATAAACTGAAACAATCAGGTAATGAGCCTTCAATCGAGAGGCCGTCTGGTCCATCTGGTTATAGAGAGGGGGCTGGTCAGAAACGAAGTTACCCTGATTCCAGGCAGGAGAATGGAGATGGTTCTAACAAAAGAAGGGACTACCGTAGTGACTTACATGGATCACGCGATTACACCGACTCGAGAGTTAAGGATACCAGAGATTACAAAGAGAAAGTGGCAAGGGGACCAGAAAATGCGAGAGATCGGGCTCTAGCTGAGTCAACGCACAAGGATTCCCGTTCATCTAACTGGAGAGTATCGCGGGACGCGAGGGATTCTCGCGATCAAAGAGACCCAAGAGACCCTAGGGATAGCCGAGATCCTAGAGATTCGGGTGATGCAAGAGGTGCTCGCGATATAAGAGACACACGAGAAGGTGGGGAACCTAGAAGCTTCAGAGCTAGAGAAAACCCTCGTGCTGGTTTCAAAAATGGTCCAAATGACAAAAGCTTCAAGGGTCCAAGGACTGGACCTGCTGCACAAGATGCTAAATTAAATCGGAAGAAAGGACCTCCACAACCCCAGAATAAGTCTGTTCAAAAGCTTCGTCCTTCTCAAATTTATCTGATATATACCAGAAGATCAGCTGAATTATATAAAAGGGTTCAGCAGGTTGGAGAAGGAACCTACGGAAAAGTTTACAAGGCCAAAAATGAGATTACCTCGGAGTTTGTTGCCCTTAAGAAGCTAAGGTTGGAAAGCGAGAGAGAAGGATTCCCCATTACTGCAATGAGAGAGATTAAATTGTTACAAAGTTTCGACCACCCCAATATCGTTGGTTTATTAGAAATGATGGTGGAACAAAATCAAATTTTCATGGTTTTTGACTATTTAGATCATGATCTCACTGGTCTTTTAACTCATCCTGATTTAAAACTTAGTGAGGGACACAGGAAGATGATTTTCAAACAGCTCATGGAAGGTTTGAATTATCTCCACAAGAGAAGAGTTATTCATAGGGACATCAAAGGTTCTAACATATTATTGGATTCAAAAGGTGTTCTCAAGATTGCAGATTTTGGTTTGGCTCGAAATATGAAGGTGTTGGGAAATGAAGAAAGTCCAGATTATACTAACCGTGTCATCACCATTTGGTATAGGCCGCCTGAGCTCTTGTTGGGATCTACCGATTACGGAAGAGAAGTTGATATATGGGGTGTCGGTTGTCTTCTAATGGAGCTTTATACTAAAATGGCTATATTTCAAGGAACTGAAGAGATATCACAGTTGTACAAAATCTTTGAGATTATGGGTACGCCGACTTTGGAATCGTGGCCTGGAATTGAAAATTTACCTTGGTTTGATATGTTGAAGCCCCAAGTGAACAAAGCATCTGTTTTTGAAAAAGACTATAAACCACTCATGACCGAAGACAGTTTTGATCTTGCATCCAAGCTTTTAGCTCTTGTGCCATCTCAACGTTTGACGGCAGAAGAAGCACTTGAGCATCCATATTTCTTCAATGACCCTAAGCCAGAAGCATTGACATTCATGGAAACTTTAGAAGGTGAATGGCATGAGTTTGAAACTAAGAAGAGAAGAAGAGAAGAAAGAAAGAGGCTTCAGGGTCTCAAAAATGCAAAGAAAGAGGCTTCAGTTCCACCAACTCAGCCCAGGGCACCCAATCCTCGCGATGTTCCTGATACCGCACCTCGATCTATTGGTGAGACGCCGTTTGATGGAAGTAAAAGTCTTATTGAGACTGAAGAGGGTGGTGCAAGTAAGGAAGCCGAGTTCCAGATAGGCACCTCGGAGGCTACTGAACAGGTAAGAGAGGAGTCAAATGGGCAAGAAGAGGAACAAGGTAGAGAAGAAAATGAAAATGGAAAGGAAGAACAAGAACAAGAAATACAACAATCTGCAGAGCACGAAGCAGAAAAATCCTCAACAGGGAGAGAAAATGAGTAAAACATTCAAATAAAAGGATTAACACGAAAGGAACTGAGTCATTATCAATACGTAAGATGATAGACGGTTTCGGGTCCCTGCACTGATTTTCAGTTCAAAGCTATGCCCACTACTGTCATTACAAAAAAATTAAAAAAAAATAAATCGATGCAAGTAGTGAAGCATGCATTGTGCATCCTCCCACGCAAGCAATACTAAATAGGTGCAGACACTTGCTGCACGAAACCACACGGCGGTGATTCGGAACGATAAGTACGATACAAAAGTCAAAGAAATACAATGTAAGGAAACTTTCAAAAAGCTTAAAATAGAAATATATTTTGTAAGGGGGCTTCTTTTCCATGTCAGAATGGGCCAAATTAGGCGCTGAGGGGATCTGAGCATGATCGGTTTTATGCATTGTTGTCATGTTACAGGCCAAAGAAAGAAAAAAAAAAAAAAAAAAAAACCTGTGCCCCCGATCCTGATGTGTTTGGTCTCAGGTCACCCGAAGGATTATCAGTCTGCTTCATAAATCTGCCCCCGGAGACATCAATTTCCTGAAGAAGATCAGCCCACCTGTGAAATTCGTTCCCGTCAAGTGAAATCCAGGTTGACCAGTGGCCATTGACAATTCCCTTTGTGTACCCGATTCTTCTTTTGTATAAATAATGGGGTCCTGTGGGTCTAAGGAGCAGCAGCCGGCTACAGCCAAACCGGCAGTAAGCACTCAGCAAAAGCGTACGCAACAGCAGCAACAATTAGATAGCACTGCGGCTAAGCCACCTCCAGGTAAGCCTGCTTCAAATGTACAGAGCAATGGAAAGGCGAACGAAGAGAGAAACGGAGACGGGGCACCATCGTCTGCCCCCGAGAAAGCTACCGAATTAGCACAAACATCAGACAAAGAATCTAAGGTTCTCTTGCTCGGATCAGGAGAAAGCGGTAAATCCACCATTGTCAAGCAGATGAAGATTTTGCATAAGAATGGGTTTTCAGAAGCAGAAGCCTACGAGTATAAGCCATTCGTCTACAGCAACGTTTTGGAATGTGTGAAGAATATCATCAATGCAATTCGTGACTTGGAACCGGACTTGATTGCTCCGCAAGGAGTTGCTCCATCCAACTTTACAGGTAAGCAAGTGCTTCTGTATACCGACGCAGAGGACATTTTGAACTACGAGCTTAATGTTGGAACTGAAGAGGTGTTTGATGAACAAATAGCTAAAAAGATCGAACACTTGTACACGATTCCAGAATTGCATGAGTTTATCAAGTTGCAACAGGGACATTTTTATCTTGTGGATTCGACTGATTATTTCTTGAGCAATATCTCCCGAATCGCCAAGGCTGATTATATTCCCTCGCAAGAGGACATTTTGCGGACCAGGAAGAAGACATCTGGTATTTTTGATTTCCGGTTCCAAATGGGAGGCTTGAATATTCACATGTTTGATGTGGGTGGCCAAAGGTCTGAGCGTAAAAAGTGGATTCACTGCTTTGACAACGTCACTTTGATTATCTTCTGTGTTGCTTTATCGGAATACGATCAGGTATTGTTGGAAGAAAATTCACAAAACAGATTGGAAGAGTCTTTGATTCTTTTTGACTCGGTGGTGAATTCACGATGGTTTTCAAGAACTTCTGTGGTTCTATTCTTGAATAAAATCGATGTGTTTGCCAAAAAATTGCCCTACTCGCCTCTAGAAAAATATTTCCCAGATTACAATGGAGGTGACAATATCAATAAGGCCGTTAAGTACATTCTCTGGAGATTTACTCAGGTCAACAGATCTGGGCTTAACATCTACCCTCATGTGACACAAGCAACAAACACCTCTAATATTGAATTGGTGTTCGCTGCTGTGAAGGAAACTATCTTAGAAAACTCGTTGAGAGATAGTGGTATCTTATAACATTCTAATAAAATTAATACTTTTTTCCGCATTAGGATAGCTATAGGTAGTCGGTACTGCTGATATTCGTTACATACAGTGGTGGAGGGATATACTATGTCGGTGGTACAAGATAATATACTTTGCTTCGCGTTGTGTGTGAGTGTCACCTCACGATGGAGTAGACTTTGGAGTTGGAGCGTTGGAAACTTCTGGTTTACCTCTGTCAGAGGAAGTCCCGTCGTGCCTCGAATGATCCAGCTTGTTACCAACATCAGGATGGAATTTGCGTCCTCTATCACGCCCACGACCACGACTGCTTTGTCCTCTTCTGCCGCCTCTTCGATCTCTATTTCCATTTCTATGCTCTTCATTTTTTGGCTCTCTTTTCACGCCATTCTCTAGATTCTCAACTAAGTTTCCTTTTTCCATCGAGGTAGAAGGTTTGTTATGGGCACCATTGCTGCCTTCGCTTCGTTTAATGTGCTTCTTCGGCTCACGCTCAGTAACGCCTGTTTCAGTTGGCTTAAATGGGGTAGCACTCGTTTCGTCTGGAACTTCAGATGATGGCTTCTTCGGACTTTCCTCTAATGTGTCGTCTGCATGCTTCATATTATTTGGACTGTCATTCTTTTTGACTCTTCTTCTATCCCTCGTGGGTCTCTTTGTGCCATCACTCTTTTTCGGTTTGTTATCATGCTTGTGCGGTGCATGCTCCAAAGCTTTTGTCATTTCACTCAACTCCTTCTTGAAATTTGGTCTTTCTACTGAAGTGTATGACTTATTACGCTCTGACAAGTTCTGACTATGCGTAGCATCTTTGTGTGGGCCATGCTGGGGACTCCTCGAATTCTCTTCTGACCTTTTGGCGTCTGCTTTCGCACGATATAACTCTTTGGATTTCAGCTCCCGGCGCCTACGTACCTTGGTAACTCGTTCATTGTGACCATTCTGCTCATCAGTATTTTTTTCAACCTTTCCATCGACTTCTCTGCTTGCTGAGTCCACTGGCGGAGCCTCAGAATCATGCGGCTCATTCTTATTTGCTGAATCGGGTTCTTGGTTGACGATCTCCTGTTTCTCATCTTCAGTGCCCTTCTTATCTCCTCCATTTTCTGGATTCGAATCTGCATCAGTAGAAGATTGTGGGCTGTGTTTCTTTTTTAGAATTATAGGTTTAGAAATATGTTTCGGTGTTGCAGTGGAACTTCTGAGGGTTTCTTCCCCTTCAGTTTTACTGCTGAGAATATCAGCTAGACTCTGTTTCTGCGCGTATACTGATTTGGGAGCCGCTGCAGGCTTTAAATTTGAAGCTGTTGTTGTTGGTTCTGTTGTCACCGAAGAAGCATCAGCTTTGGCTTTTCTGTGGTGCACAGGCACACGATTCTCGCCTTTTTCTGGGTGGTCCTTATTCTCCTTCGAAATCTCTTGTTCCAGCGACTCAGTGATTGAACCAGGAGTCATGATTGTGGTGTGATTGATTGTTATTAGTTTCTTTTCTATCTCGTGCTGCTTCGCAACGATGTCAACTGGTTTGGCGTTGCCAAAAGGATTGGGTTTTGGTTTGGTCATCACTTTAGGTGGTGCAGTTGCAGCTCTGGTTTCGACTGTGGGCGCCAGAGGGTTACGGGAATTTGCACGTGGCCCTAGTATAGCGTGCAGATGATGACCATGGTCAGCATGCTCACGGGTTCCGTTGGGGCGTGTCCTATTGGCGAGAAACTTTTGTTCCACTTCCTGCAAGCGAGCTTGGTTGTCTTCATTGAAAGACATGCAAAATTTGAATTCCTGGAATTCTGTCAAGTCAATCGTCACACGACGATTTCCCAGATAATATAAGTCCTGCCATTTAAGGACTTTATTTTGGTCAGCAAACGATGACAACTCAACAAACGCAATCTTCTTCACTAAGCCTGTTTCCAATGGGTGTGAGGTCGGATCATACACAATCTTGAACTTCTTGAACGACATGTATCTGCTTCGAAATAAATCTTCGATAAACGAATCATTACCAGTTACAGGAAGGTTTGAAAGCTTCACAATATATGGCGGACCCTGGTCTAGGAAAGATCCTCGTGCCCTGGAACCATAACCTGACGAGCCGCCCAAGTCGTTAGAGTACGCGTAATTGCGATTCTTTTCTATCGGTACAGAAATTGACGCAATGTCAATGTCATCATCTGCCCATGAGCCACCGTATGCTAATATTAGTTAGTACCAGTTTCCGCAATTAGAATTCTCTTGATAATATACATACACTCGTCGGAGATGAACTCCTGTAATGACATCTTTTTGGGAGGAGCTGGAGTTAGTATTGGATTGTTGATACAATATGATTCTAATTGATACTATTGAATTTGAAGGTCTTTGGCAATGAGGACCCTGAATATGAAAAGACGCGGGTCCGCTTCGATGATGTTCAATTACTGAGCCATTAAACCACATTATTCTCATTTTCGGCCGCAAAATGGCATACATACCCATCAGAATATCAGTATCAATGCAATTGGGAGTTTAAACTGAAGGGGTGTTGTGTTGGTGAGAATTGGAAACGATGCTCCGACCGGGACAATGTGCACACCTCAGTGACCAAAATACATTTTCATAAGTATAAAAAATACATAACTCATTGCTTATAATGCAGAATTTTTTCCATAATGTACATAGGCTCGTATTCATTTTCAATTGATTTTTGGTATAGTATATACGATGGATAACTACCAATTTTCATGCACTTAACTGTCCATAGTTGTACTATTATGAGCGCAGAAAGCTCACACGTTGGCTTCTCAAAAACGTCACGCGGCGCAATACCACCATACCCGTACACCAGTTCTTGAAGCGATTGTCCTCAAGCAGGGCACAGAACCTGACCTACAATTCATTGAAATTGTCGTAGATCTTTCTCCAGTTAGAGAAGAAACCAACGAAGAATTTAGTACCAAGACCAATATCCTTTGCACCTAAGGTGGCTCTAATGGAATGCATTGACAACTGAGGAATACCCAAGTCAATGGTACGCGCACCGGTTTGGATAGACACAAATGGACCAATTGTTCCACCAGAACGAGAATCGTTTCTGATTTGGAAATACTGCAACTCATCGTCATTCTCTTGGGCCAATGCTTCCACTAATGCCAAACCAATTGAATCAGTAGCCATATGGCCGTTAGGGTCCAACGCAATAGTAACACCCTTGTTAGGCACAGGCTTATGATGTTCCAAGTAGACGTTGGCAAAGTTTGGGTTGAGCAAGTGGTTGACATCAGCAGACAAGATGATGGAGTTTGCCCAAGCAAGTTTGTTGTTCTCAGCAGCGTCACCTTCGGCGAAGTGGTCAGCAGAAAGAACACGGCTCACCACGGTCTCGATCAACTGACCTCTGATACCAGTACGAGTACCAGAGCCGATTTCCTCGTTGTCAAACAAGCCCACCACAGAGAAGGCAGAAGACGAGAGGGCTCCACGAGCGTCAGCTTCGATTAATGAGTTGATGGCAGCATATGAGCACACACGGTCGTCAACACGAGGAGCAAACACAAACTCTTGGTCCAATCCACCACGAGTACCCTTTTGTACATCATACAACTGAAGATCCCATTGGAGAATATCGGCAACTTCGACGCCAGCAAGGCTAGCTACGTAACGCAACAAGCGCAAAGGATGCTTACCAAACAAAGGAGCTTTTTTCTCCGCCTCGGTAGGTTCTGGGTCACTGCCATCCCTGTTGTAGCCAATGACAGGTACTGCTTGTGTTTCAGTGTTGAAAGGACCCACAGCTGGGGCACCAAAATGTGGAGCCAAAGATGGGATTTTGGCAATTGGGTGTGGCGTCAGGTCTACCAATTTTGGAGTCACCTTCCCTGACTTCTGCTTGACCCATAACCGGCCGCCAACTCCCAAATCTCTGTCCCACCAGACGTTACCTAACGTGCCAGCATATGGAGCCACTCCAAGAAGTTCATACCCTTCAACACTTTGCTTTGTGGAGTTTGGCTTCAATTGAACGGTCAACGAATCAATATGCGACCCAATGGCACCAACTCCGTTCTCAGGCTTCCATTTGTCTCCCACAACAAAAGCAATCAAAGCTGACCCGTTACGGTGTGTGTAGTACTTACCAGGGGTGACGGAACGCCACAGGTCCTTTTCGGACAAGTAGGTGAAGCCAGCTTCCTTCAATTGGCGGCCAAAGTGGTCAACCACGTGGTAGATTGTTGGGTTTTTGTAGGTGAAGTCAATGTAGGCCGAAGCGTGAGAGTCGAAGTAATCCGAATCGTAACCACCAGTTACTGCAGGACCTGTTTGACGCAAGAGTGCCTGCAAAAGTGCAGGGTCCACATTCTTGTCTTTGAGTAGTTGTTGAAGTTGGGTCTCAAGTTCTGTGACTGAAACCATGTTTGTCTATGGGGTGAGGTATGTGAGCAAGCGCGTGGGTTTAAGTACGGGCGAGAGCCGCAGCCCGGTGCGGAACCACAACGGCTGGAGTGTATGTGCACCGTGGCTAATTCCGCTCCAATGTCTTATCTAGCGGGGATAAGATACAATTGTACTCTCTAGATGAGCAAATTGTACTTGAAATTAAGTGCAAAGTTAGGGATGCCCTTCAATTGACCCTTCCATTGACCCTCCCATTAATTGACTTCCTTGTTCCCGGTCTATTGTGTAAGCCGATATGTAAACCGATGTGGCGCGCCTATAAATGTGTGGAGCAGAATTACTCATCAATCCTGGTCGCTTCCCAATTCTTATTCTACCTTGATAGGGCTTTTGGAGCTATGAAGCTAGAGATAGATAAACAAAACCAAACACGTAATTCATTGTTTGATTCAAAAAAAAAAAAAAAAAAAAAAAAGCTTTTGATATGAATTCTCTGGTATATGCTCATATAGTAGAATGCGCTTTAAGATACGCGCTGATAAACAATCTACGAATGAGACATAAAAAAAATATCTATCGGATCGGATTTACTCAGGGCGCTTAGCAGCAAAAGTGGCAGCCACAATCAATGGCCATACAACGGTGACGTCCGCATAAACCTTGACAGATTTTGCCTCGGCCTTGATTTTTCCCCATGAAACTGCCTCGTCAGGCCGAGCACCGGCATCAGAGCCATCGAATTCTTGACCCGTGTTAATGTAGACGGCCCAGTCGGCACCGTTACGCATAAGACAAGCATTACAAATGTGATGCTTAATTAAACCACCACCTAAAATCAACATTCCTGCACGTGAGGCCTCCATGGACATGGAGTTGATACGACGGATATCAGAGACAATGTCCAACCGAAGACGTTGGGGAGATGCCTTGAACGTGTGGAAGAAAAGCATATCACCGATAGATCCATCGGTAAGAGCTGGGCAGAAAATTGGAATTTTGTTCTTGTGTGCCCAGTAGAGGACAGACAGCTCGTCATTGATTTCTTGGCCCAAGCGATCAATCAACCGCGATGGAGTCCAAATGGCTGGAGAGTCCGCATTCAACGCATCTGCGCCGAGCTCCTTGAGAGCCTGCTGTTGTTCCTCAAGAACCTTGTCTAAAATAGGCACAATCCATTCTTCAAATTTACAGTAGTTATCGTTAGGCACCAACAAATTACCAATCCGGTTCAACCCTTGGTCCCGCAAACCTTTACCAGGCAAGGCAAATTCTCCCATATAAGTTGGAGCCAAAACCTTAATCAAGTCTTCTTCCACGCCACCAGCTGAGGCCACAATCGCACTGACCTTCTTGTGTTGCACCAAGTACCGCAAAGTGTCACGCAATCCAGAACTGATTAAGTTTGAAGTAAATCCCATGAAAATGGTTGCCTTCTGATAGCCTGCGTCGTCAAATGCACCTGTTCTCTTGTGTTCTTCCAATTGGTCACGGTGTTCACCGCGCCACAGGTCCATTTCATTAATAATGTCGCATGCTTGGGCTACCGAGCTGGCTTGGAACCCCATGGTACGCATTGAGTCAATCAAGTCGGTGGCCCGCGAATTGTAGGCCTTGTCTTGGGAGTAGTCAACACCTGAGACAGCCACAAAGTCATCGGGCACGGGTATAGATTGCTTCAAGACGGCATCTGCCGCAAGTGGGGGGAGCTTTCCTTGATCAGTCATGGTTAGATGGTGCAAAATTTCCTGCGCGATGCTCACCTGTATCTCATCATGAGATATGGGGACCCGATCTTACATACGAGGGAGTTTACGAAAATACGATTCTTCAGTTTTCGAGCGTGGTTCGCTTTAGTATTAGACTTTTACTTGTAGTATTTTCTTCTCCCACGTTATTTCATCGTATCGGTCATAATTGGATTGACATGCTCTATGAGCCACCTCCATTATAGCCCAGCACAGATCTTGACCTCTCGCTACAAACACTCTCTCCGTTTCTTATTATTTTCCTACTTCACAAGTATCCGTAAAGCCACAGGTAACAGACTTTAAAACAAAACAGACCGGCACCAAATCAGTTATGTATTTATTCGAACATGCATATTTAGACTCTCTCCCGAACCTCTGGAACCCAAGCAGAACACTTTGGCTTAGCTGTATTGTACGGAACATATGCACCGGCGGTTCCTGTCAAGTGCATCTTATGCTTAGTTACTGGGTAAGCCCTGACAACCTTCTCGCTCTCGGACAACTGGTTAGGTGGAGTGTTGGTACCGTAACCCAACCAATAATGCCAACCCGGTTCAACCTTAGACATGTCGATTCCCCATTCGGCGTATTCGACCCATCTTGTTCTCAAGTGGATTTCCTCAGGAACATCAGTTTCGTAGTATTTGTTACCAAAGTCATCCTCGCCAACGAGCCAACCTCTCTTGGTATCGTTGTGCACTTGAATCTGCCATGCAGCTCTCTTGATTCCTGATGAATAAATATTCTTGATAGTACGGATAATCGACGTGGACATTGTTTCGAATGGATTGTAGCCTTAGGTGAGAGGAAAAAAGTTGACGTTGATTGGTTCTGAGTAGGACTGCATCCTGCGCGCAGCCTATGGAGAGTCTACCAAATCATCACCATTATAAAATGATATTGACACCGCTAGGTGACCAGTTTTTGTGATAAGCTTACGTTGTAAACTAATTACTCCTGTAAATTAACCGTAACTCATATAAAAATTTCAAAAAAAAATGGAAACTAAATCTAACAATACTTCATGGCGGAACGCTCAATAAGTGAGTTCACATCTTTGTCATCCAAAACCACACCCTTCTCTGAACATTTGGCCTTGCTCTTCAATTCGCTGCACAAGCCATCAATGTCAATCTCTGTATATCTTGGATGGGATGTAATTCTGTCCCATATCTCAGAGCATTTCACTTGCTTTGGTGGAGCTGGTACTACCTCGTTTTCTAGTTCCTCTTCCTCCTTAAGAGGGAAGGCTGGGCTATTTGGATCGTAACTGCTTATAGATGAAGCAGACTTATGAGCGTCCGACACCGAGTCAGCTCTAGAGCTGACATCCGAAGGAAGGCTACTCTTGACAAATTCGTTGAAATTGAAGTCCGTGTTGACGTTGCTCAATGGGTCATATAACGAATCTTCAGTTGTCAAGCCAGCCAAACGGTCCACATCTTCTTTTTCAGCATTTGTCTCATCATTAGGGTATCCCAATGCTAATGAAACATTGAAGTTCTTGTCGTTTAAGAAAGATAATGGGTCCTTGTCGTCTTCGGTCACGGAAAGTTGAAAGTTAGTTGTGTTATTATCGACGTTGTTAACATTGAAGAAAGGATCACTCAAATTTCTGCTTGGTGAAAATAGAGTCTGGAAAGGAGAATCAGTACTCCAAATTCCTTTCGGTTTAGCCAGACTAACATCGTCTTCAAGTGGAGGTACCGGATCACTTGGTCGATAATACTTGGGTTGTGGATTCTGTTGAGTTCCACAAACTTCGTTCAAAGACACACAAAAAGGATCGAGCTGTTCATCAAAACCTGATGTCATGTTGAGATGTTCATGTGGTGTCAGGTTTGGGTATAATGATGCTGAACTCGCACTTGAACCAGGAGAAATATGAAGCGAATCGTTGTTAGGTGAAGCTGATGAAGATGATCCACCGAGAGTATCTGCAAATTGGGGGCTTGTGGAGCTAGCTTTCAAACTAGTTGCTGTCGAATTAGACCATGAAGGTGCATTGTCCCTAGTTGTAGATAAAGTCGTAGAAATTTGCGGGCTTTTTGCATGTCCAAGGGGATTCTCTCTACTCTTATCATGAAGGACTGACTTTATGTCACCCTGTAACAAGTCTGAGATATCCAGATGACCCCGGTATCGACTTAGCTCACGCTTCAACAACTCCACCTGTGCTAGTAATAGGTCCTGTTCAGTCGCAGCCTTGATACGAGAATCCTCAAGGAATGCCACTTTCTCTTCCAAGTCCTTCATCTTGCGCTCCTTCCGTTCTCTGTACGCGCGTTGAGCAGCTCTGTTCTGGGCAGTTCTCTTTGACTTTGGCGCAGTCTCAATAGGCTTTCTGCCTGGCTTGGTATGTTGTTTTTTATCCTCGTGCGCAAGATTCGCTTCAGGGGTTTCGCTGATTTGTCTCTTGAAATCCATCATATTGTGCGGAATAATATTCTTTGGCAGTCTGAGAATTAGGGGGCTATAGCAATAAAACGAAATACAGCCGGTTGTGACTTAGAGGGATAATATATGGTGGCGAAGGGAGGATGCCTTTAACTGTGAAGAATGTAACTTGATTGAGAAGGCAGTGAACGGCCTCGTACTAACGGGCCTGGAGATTGAGTAATAGGTTGGGTGATTAACGTAAACTTGTAATGGAGTCTTCCTTTTGGTTAAGAAGTGTGTGCGCGCGCAAGACGTGCGGTCTATATACTTTTGGCTTCTCCGGTGCGGCGAACCAGACCGGCCATATGCCCTCGAAACTGAACTAAAACGGAGCAAATGACGGACATACGAAGTCTCTTAAATTGGATAACGTGCACACTGACTGGATCCAAACTTACGGGACAAACAAACTAAAAATCGAGATAAATCGGAAGATCGCATTTGAATCAACGGCATTGGGGTTGTCCTTTAACTGGACGTTAATAGGCGTTTACGAGAGCATGGTGGCTTTCATTCAGGTGGTTTCTCCGTCTGATCCACAATAAGAAACGTGACATTTCAACGGTCTGCCCTCGGAAATCGATTGCTGACAAATTATGAGCAACCCGCACTCGGTGCAAAAAAAAAAAAAAAAATAAAAAAAAGACTGTATCTGAAACATTCTGATGCCGAGATTGCAATTGCTTTTGGCACGTTTGCCACCTTGGGTGACACACAGTTGTGCGGCTGTCTTTCCCAATTTGTATGGGGACTCTTAAGCCAACAAATTGACACAAAAGGATAAAAAAAAAAAAAAAAAAAAAAGAAAGAACTGCTACATTTATTCCATGGACAGTTATGTCAATAACATGAGCCAGATGGCGGAAGAAAAAAAAAATGAACTTCACACTTAAGCTAAATGACAAATGTAGTATGATTTTTGCCCGTATGATCCTCAGATAATGTATATGCGCGAAGAGGATGGGGCTATCGGTTCAGGTGCAGATTACGCAGCTTTCAATTTGGGCGGGGCGCAAGTGTGTAAATTGGGAAGCAAGGGTGGTACCCTGAGCGTCCAGTCACAACAAGCGAGCCATCCGAAATCGATGCTAGACGGCCCAATTCAATCTGGTATGCGACACAGGTCTTGCGAAGTTGTTCAAAACGCAGACGTACGTCCGATTCTGTGCCCGGAATAGTAACCTCAGTTAAAACCTCATCGATGTGAGTGAGAATATCAGCACACGCTGTCAGAGCAGCGGTGAAGCGCGCGCGCACTGCGGGAGCAACGGCCTGGGCCTGTTCAATCCGCTTGTGCGGAGATTCCTGGGCGAGCGCAGAATACCTAGCAACAAGTTGGGTGTACATAGGGTACGAGAGCATTTCTGGAACTCCAACCGAGGACCAAGGTTTGATGCGAATGCCAAATGCCTCGAGCAGCAATGTGGGATCGGTACCTGACACAGCGGAGAACAAACAGATGGTGTGGAACATGGCACTTGCCACAAGCAGAAAGGCTCTATGCGCAGGCGACATGTACTTTTCTATAATGCGCAACGAGTTTTTGGCCTGCGGCACAATTTGATCCTCCAATTGGCGAAGTTGTGTACGGGCAGCGTCTTTCTTAGGACCCGCTTTGAGGCGTCGTATTTTTTTTTGTAATGCAGCAGGCGCAACTAATCTGCCCTTGTTGATAGCACACACCCGCCCGGCCAAATGTTCATGCGCACAACTGTGAATGTGGCTAGTAATCCAGGCCATGACAGCAGCCTCAGGCACAGAGTAGAGATCATGGCCAAATCCTGACATAGCCACTTCTGCCATAGCATCAAGCTTGTAATAATAGACACATGATGACAAAGAGAGAGCAGCCTCTGAGTCGGTTTGGCTAGGATCCAAACGATCGCCCACACCTCGGGTAAAGAGTTGTGATTCTAAAGATTCGGCCGCTACTTGAAGCAGATCCCACGCGACGATGGCACGCGATGCAAGCTGACGTTGGCGGCAGTTGTTACTGGCGCGCGCAGACATGCGTGCGAACATGGCCCCCTCGAGGTCAGCCATCAATTGGTTCACATCCGACTCGAATTCTTCACGTACTTGAGCGTCGTTCCAACTGCTGAGATGGCCAAGTTTGCTCAGACCCAGACACAACTCATCCATGGCCCGTGCACAGAAGGAGGCGACTGTATGGTCCAGACCCACCACGCTATTGTTGTCGCGCACAAGGAAAACCTGGAACATCCCGCGTGCCAAAACGTTGTACTCGTGAGTCATGCGCACGGCGGTGAAATCTAGATAAGTGGCCAACTGGCGAGCTGACCGCACAAGGGAAATGTCACGAACAAACGTACTAACATTAGAAATCATCTGCAGCATCTCCGCGTATGCGTCCGGCTGTGGCAATGCAAATAATTCGCCAGGCATATGCTTGTTGTTGCAATCGAGCTGAGCGAACTGAGACACTGCGCCAGGCGGTAATGGAACGTATTGCTGTGCCTGTACGTACGAGATCTCTGTGGACGCCTGACCGAGAAATGACAATTGAGCCAGAAAATCCGCCCCGTGAAGAAAAGCAAGATCACACCCATTTTCTTTCTTCGACTCGGATGTCTCGTATTCAGTAGAAATTTTGAGAGATACTACTGTCTCTAATTGAATGAGACTGCGGGCCAAACGCAAAAAGGAAGCCATTATCTCTTTCCACGACGGTTCGTGTCCAGAACCAGGCTGCGCTTCAAGCCATTGGGCCGCCTCGTCCAACTCTCTCATCACATCCGAGATTGGTATACCCAGTAACCAATCAAAATCCATGCTTCGGGTCGTTACGTCCTCTTCATCGTAAAGTACAGTGCTAACCACCAGCCGGGTAAATCCAACTAATTTACACATGGCTGCCACATACGCCCTGAGAACGGTGCCGACTAGTCCTTTTCCGCGCACCCCGCCTGCGCCTTGGGCCGCGAGCCGCGAATTCTCGAGCCCGGCGCTTGAGAGCTCGCCCGCGCCCGAAAAACTCTCCAAAAAGTCAAGTACATACCGACATCCAAGCATGGTCACCACAAGGGACAGCCCATGGAGCCAACTCATGTACGCAATAGCCACATGATTCATTGCTGCCGCAACTGTAGCCATGTCTCGTTCTTGTGCCACGTCGAATTGAATGTCGTCTCCAGACATTTCCAAAAGCCCAGTGTCAAGTTTTATGTTTCCCATTTCTAGCAGTCGGGCACCATCTAACATATTGAAATGTGGGGACACCTCTATCTTTCCTGGCGTCATTCGTTCCACTGCAGCGAAGAATTCATCCGTGATATCCACGTATTTCCGTCGCGGGCTCCGTGACGACGGAACACTCTTTGCTATGCCTGCCATCATTGTGGTCGGAGACTGTGCCTTTTTTTTTCCAGTTCGGGCGCGCGCCTTAAGATCATTGGAGTATGACCAACAGATCCAACTTCCATACAGTCAATGGCACTAGCAAAGATGAAATACTCAATGCTACGAGTATAAATAATTAAATTTATAAAATGAGCATCGATATGCTCATCTTCACACTAAAAAGCCGGATTTTGTTTCTCTGTCTCGCTGCACTTATCTATATTTTATTGACTTTCCTACAGGAGTGGGTGGTTAGTGTAGTGGTTATCATCTCTGCCTTCCAAGCAGGGGACGTGGGTTCGATTCCCGCACCACTCAGTTTTTTTAGAATTGGTTGTGAATCTGTATGCGCCGCACCGACAAAATATTTAATGTTTGTTGTCATTTCATTCAAGTGCGTATTATATTGTTTGAGCTTCCTCTGCAAGAACGGGTGGTTAGTGTAGTGGTTATCATCTCTGCCTTCCAAGCAGGGGACGTGGGTTCGATTCCCGCACCACTCATTTTTTTATAAGCTTCCACCTTTATTTTTTCCATCTTTTTCAGAGGAGACGATTAACTTGTTTGGTCTAGCATAGTATTAAGTTTAAAGTCATCTTCTTTGGTTACCATATTCCATTCCTGTGTCTAGTCCACCGCTTCACATCATCATTTCTTCGTTCTACTGCATACACACGCGTGTTTGTTTATGAGAGAAACTAAAAGGCAACTTTCTTCCTTCAAGTATGCAATCTGGGGCCAGACCGACATTGGTGTCGATTCGAAAATTCGAGTCGTTTCTGGAGATTTCAGATGCTATGGCGCATATTTTTCAGGACGCCCAGATGACTTTGCTTGGGCATAAAAAGTCTGTAATGCTACTCCGAAACATTCAGATAAGGGCCATACAAATCGGGTATGAGGAGACATTTAATTTCCAATTTATCAAACTTATTTCCAAGATCTTAAAATTAAAGAAGGGTGTCGCTGCAGCTGATAGAATTGCAAAGTTTTGTTCTGTTTTCGTGGCCAGCCTCCTCAAAGAAGAAGCAGAGAATCCTACTACACGTCCCAATGGAGCGGTTTCAGAAAATGGTGACGAGCTAGAAAGTGTTTCCGTCGAATTTGTCGATTATATAATTCGCCATTTCCTTCGTGGTATTGAATCCAAGTTCAAAGAAGTCCGATACAGGGTGGTTCAGCTTTTGGCGTACTTGGTTAACTACATCACCGAAATCGATGAACAACTTTACAAAGCTTTGCAGTATTCGTTGAATCGTCGCTTAAATGATAGAGAAGCAATTGTTCGAATACAGGCGGTTGTTGCTATTTCTAGGTTTCAGTATTTTCTGGAAGATAAACCAGCGACACATAAGAACTCCGCAACGAGAGCTTTGCTTAATGCATTGAAGCATGATGATTCTTCAGAAGTCAGACGTGCGGCATTATTGAATTTGGTAAAGAATAAGTACACAATGCCGGGAATTTTGGCCAGAGCCAGAGATGAGAATTTTGTTAATCGGAGATTGGTGTACTCTAGAGCGTTACGAGAACTTGCCAACTTCGACGATATCGACGCTGAATCCCGTGACCAGCTTCTTCAATGGGGCTTATGTGATAGAGACCCTGGTGTAAAGTCTGCCGCTGAATCCTTGCTAACCAAGACCTGGTTGTCATTAGCAAATGGAAATGTCTTGAGATTGTTAGAGAATATGAAAATTATTGACAGTGAATCTATTGACATGGCTATGGTGGCTATATTCAAACTGAGGGGAGATATATTGAACTCTATTGAGGTGAAGCCTGAAGATTGGAAAGAACTAACTGTTGAAAAAGCATTTTATATCAGAGCATTTTTTGACTTTTGCAATAAGAATAAGCTTTATGATCTTTTAGAGAAAAACTTTCCTGAAATAACTAAGCTTGCGTTTATTCTACAACAATACTTGAAATTGAGAAGCACTATTTTGCAACAGAACTCTCAGCTTGTTGAAAAGTACGCTTTGCATAATGCAAAGATGATAAAGTTCTCTCAGTTGCTTAAGGATAGCACCGCAGAAATTCAAGAATTGAACAGGAAAAGGACGAAAGAGATTACTCATTATTCACAATTGGAGTCTGTGATTGAAGAGCATCAGAAGCTTGTTAAACAAAAGAAGGATGAAATCAAAAAGCTATCTGCATGTGGAATGTCTGGAACTGACGAAGTGAGCCAACTAAAAATAGAACTCAAAGATCTAGAAACTGAGTTGACTAAAACCAAAACATCAGCAGAGGAGCTTGCATTACTTATCTCGCAGTATGAAAGTCGGTTAGCTGCTGTTTCAAACAGCTTTGGTCACCAATCTAACGAGAGGGACAAGTATCTTGATACTACATTCCAATTGGAAGAAGAATACCAACCACTTGGAGAACAATTGCGGGAACTAGAATTCATTATTGAACAACTTCTACTCATCATCCGCGATAGTGATTTTGCCGATATTGCTGGAACGAGAAGACTATTACCAATCATTACAAATACATTAACCAATGATATGTTGACTGACAAACTTATTGGCATTTGTGTCAACATCTTGAGGAAGTGCTCCGTCGACGAGCATTACTTTTCTGGTTTGTGTACTGATATCATCACCGATATCAGAGATTCAAATGCTGACGAAAATGACGAAACATTTGTGTCTGCCATGTCAATATTCGACGAACATGAGTTACCTGATGATGTAGATGAAAGCGTCCAAGATGAGAATGAGGGAAATTTCCAAGATGCGAAGGATACTACAGAAGATTTGGATGCTGGTTCTGAAAATAATGAGGAGTCCAGTAATAAAAGAAGAAAGATTGCTCCATCATTACCCCCGGATGAACTTTTAATTCAATGTTTACTTATTTTCCAACATTATCTTGAGGTTGTTGATGATACACTGTCCAATATTCATCAGCTCGAATCTTTGATTGATACGTTGATTCGACCAGCGATTTCTAATAATTCCAACCCAACGATCAGACTTTTGGGTTATAAGACATTGGGTTTATTTGCTTTGATTGACAAAGGATTAGGTACTTCAAATTTGAAGTTTTTCGGCATGAGTGCTTCAAAGGCACATGATGAAAACTTAAAAATTTTGTCAACCAAAATTATATTTGATATCTTATCTACACATGGAGTTGGGATCCTAAACGATGAGAAGGAAGATTCCGTTGATTCCCTTTCTCTTGCAAGATTATTTTACAGCTTGCTTAAAACTTACGAAATGCCTAGGCTTCAAGCTGTGGTGGCTGAAGGTCTCTGTAAGTTGTTTTTGGCAGATCTATTAGTTGACTTCGGAAAGGGGGAAGTACAAAATGGTGACGTGGAAGATACCCAGCAGGAAACACAATTACTTGAAGTCTTATTGCTCTCGTACTTTCATCCGATGAATTCCACAAATCAAGAATTGAAGCAAACACTTGCCTTTTGTATCCCTGTCTATGCATTTAGTCACGAGAGTCATCAGAAGAAGCTCAGCGTGGTTAGTGGTGATTGCTTCTATCGCATCTTCAGACGCGATAGCGAGTTTGAAAGGTATGGTAATGTTACGCCTGCCAACACCGTGCTCCAGCAACTTATTTATTGGTGCGATCCACGAAATGTTGTTAACATTTCAGAAGAGGATAGCTCGAAAAGCGAGTCACATTTTTGGCAGGCAATCAAACTTTTGCAAGTTGTGGAGCAGGATTCTTCTAAAAGTGTCAAGAAGAATATCATTCAAAACTTGAGCAAGATGTACATAACAGAGGCATTGGGTTCTGAATTACTCGGTGGTTTGAAAACAGCCATCGAAGATACAAAGAGACATATCGAGACTGAAAAAGGAAATGACCCAGAATTTGCATTAGACGCATTGACCGAAAAGACATTGGATAAGTTTCTTGCATCTGTGGTTGATATGCATTCTCGAGCTGTGCAAGCAGAACTCGAAAAGAGCCAAACCAGAGCAACTTCACCAGAAATATCTGGAACGGAATTCGTTTCCGAAATAGAAGCGGATTTGCCTGCTCAAGAAGATAATAGGCAACACACAGAATGCAATACACAGGGCGACTCCAATGAGGACCAAGATCAAAACGAAAAGCTAAACGAAAAGCTAAACGAGAGTGAAATTACCAAGCACAATAATGCCAAACTAGAATCTGAACTCGCAGAAATTGACGAGTTACTTGACCAAGAAGAGGAAGTTGATTACGACGTTGATATGGATGGAGAATGAGAATGTAGTCATATACACTACGAAATCGTGCGAGCAGATTAATCAGTCTCTTCAGTTGGCGGCGAATGATAAGAAGCATATTTGGCCTAATTTCGGAAGGATATATTCAACTACTAATACTGGTTCTTTATTTTCCCCAGAATAAGCTTTTTTGTAGCCCATACTATACAGTATGCAAGTGTTATCTATCCTGTATATATGGTGTGTGTTCTAAGATGGACCTGTACGTAATGCACCTAGTATAATACTATACGAAATGCGCCTTTAAACGACGGTACGAGAGTTCAGGCTCGCAAAGTGTAAACGAAAAAAGCGCGTCCATCATATATAAAGATGTAGCCTACAGGAATAACTTTTTCATTAGTTTCAACACTTACTACCAAGTTCACAACATTTCAACGATGTCCAACATTAAACTCGCCGAGAAAGACTATGCTAAGGATAAGGAATTCGCTAAGGCGATGCACGGTGACTCCTATAAAAAAACTGGTATTACCGCTCTTATGTCTAAATCCAAAGACGCTGCCGACGTCGCTACTAACGACTACTTCAAGCACTGGGACGGTGGTGTTGAAACCACCGATGAAGAAAAGAGATTGAACGACTACTCCAGTTTGACCAAGAACTACTACAACTTGGTGACCGACTTTTACGAGTACGGTTGGGGTTCTTCTTTCCACTTTTCTCGTTACTACAGAGGTGAAGCCTTCAGACAAGCTACCGCCAGACACGAGCACTACTTGGCACATAAGATGAATCTTCATGAAGATATGAAGGTTTTGGATGTTGGTTGTGGTGTTGGTGGACCAGGTAGAGAAATCTGCAGATTTACTGACTGTACCATTGTTGGATTGAACAACAACGACTACCAAGTTGAGAGAGCACAATACTACGCCAAGAAGTACAATTTGGACCATAAATTATCATATGTGAAGGGTGACTTTATGCAAATGGACTTTGAGCCAGAGTCGTTTGACGCTGTGTACGCCATCGAAGCTACCGTGCACGCTCCAGTTTTGGAAGGTGTTTACTCTGAAATCTACAAAGTTTTGAAGCCTGGTGGAGTTTTCGGTGTTTACGAGTGGGTCATGACCGATAAATATGATGAAAACAACAAGGAGCACCGTAAGATTGCCTACGGTATTGAGGTTGGTGATGGTATTCCAAAAATGTACAAGCGTGAAGTTGCAGAGCAAGCCTTGAAGAATGTTGGTTTTGAGGTTGAATACGAAAAGGACTTGGCAGCTGTGGATGACGAAATTCCATGGTACTACCCATTGGCTGGTAGCTGGAAACATGTGCAAACTTTCTCTGATGTCTTCACCGTTTTCAGAACCTCTAAGGTCGGTAGATTTGTTACTACCAACATGGTTGGTGCTATGGAGAAGTTCGGCTTGGCTCCAAAAGGTTCTAGACAAGTCACTGCTGCATTGGAAGATGCTGCTGTCAATTTGGTTGCAGGAGGTGAGCAGAAGTTGTTCACCCCAATGATGTTGTACATTGCAAGAAAGCCATTGGACGCAAAATAGATAGGACAAATGAAGGAAGCATATTCGGATACTGCACTCTGGGTAGAATTATAGGTAATATACTTACTCTGATGAGACACCCTGGTGATAATGTAAGATGTACCACCAGCATTCAGGTGGACTTATCCAGTCTTTATCTTAGCGTCCTTATATGATGTATTCGAATTTTTCAAAAAAAGAGTATGTGGAGTGTGGAAAAAAATATTGACTCCGGCGTGATTCGAACACGCGCATCTTACGATAACAGAACTTGAGTCTGCCGCCTTAGACCGCTCGGCCACAGAGCCACTTGATATTGGTTTGGAACCCTGGTGCTTGCATATGTGCTCGTTATCAAAGGATCTGATACTTGTGTGCCATTTGTATTTGAACGGGTTACAAAAAAGTTCGTTTATCAACCATGCCTCATAATAACTATACGTGTCCGATGCCAGCTATTGTATCTGAGGCAGTGTATGTTTTTTCTGATCCTACCTTACTTATTACTTCGCCCCCATATTGTTCAGCAATCCAAGCAATTTGATCCTGGAAATAGTATAATTCTCACTTTTTTCTTAAACTCTCACATCATTAACAGTACCAAATAAACACAACGTGAAAAAAACTTCCCTACCTATTTAATAATATAATTCTACCGACTGCATTTTTTCTCCTTAGCACATATATTTTCATTAAGTTTTCTTGTAAGATTCATAATGGCATATGACAGTCACTCAGCCCCATATATGATGGAGGCCGGCATATAATTGTTTGGCTGCAAGACCAGCTATTGTTGCTACTCCAACAATTGCTGATTTATACAGATTGCTTTCCATAACTTCTTCTTCAATTCTGAAAACCTCAAAGCTTACAAGGCTCGAAAAATTTCTTCGTTTTCTTCCTCATACCAGAACCGAAAGATGACACTTACAAACCCCAATCTCGAAGGGTACCACGTGGTCAGAGGAATGTGGCTACAATTCTATAATCCACTGAAGAAGCAATTTGTTGCCCGCAAGAAGTGTTCAGGATGTTACAATGACGATAAGTTTGTTGTTTGGGCAGTTGCAGTTGCGGTACAAGCAGTCGTTGATGGTGCAAGAATCTACCCAGAATTGATTCCTCTAATCGGGCCAGCGGTGGAAACCTTCTCTCACTATAAGAACCACCAGTTGAAAGGGTATTCGGCTGCTGAGAATGGAGGCACAGATAGAGACATTTATTACGATGATGATGCACAAGTAGCCAGTGCTATAATCACTGCATATGAAGTGACTGGTGACAAGAAGTTCTTGGATCTGGGCCGTGAATTGGTCCGGTTCTTAATGGGAGGATGGAACGAAAAGATCGGAGGCGTCCAATGGCACGTGGACAAGGAATACTGTAATGCCTGTACCACGTCTGAGGTTGCTAAAGCGTGCTTACAAATCGCCCAGTTCATTCCTTCAGAGGCTGACATCTACATCCTGTTTGCTGCCAAATGTATTGACTGGCAAATAAAGAACCTACAGGACCCAAACGATAAGTGTATCATGGATGGAATTCAGGCAGGTGATGGAAAGCTCGAGGGCGGAAAGCTTTCTTATAACACAGGTAATACCTTATCCTGTGCTGCTCATTTGTATCGGGTTACGAAGGATGATAAATGGAAGGATATTGCTGAAGGCTTAGCGCGTGCTTGCACAAGCAGGGACTCACCATTGTATGACAGAGATTATGACCATGATAAACGGTATTGGCGGGATCCAACATTTTGGACTCTGTTGTTAATCGAAGGTTTAGCTGACTACATGTTATATGTGGGTTCGGATATGCCAGAAGATTTGGCTAAGACTATCCCCGAAGAAATGTCAAGAAACTTGAAAATGTTTTACAAGTATTCCAAGGATCCACAAGATGGCCTATATATTCAATCTTTTGAGCCCCACAAGACTTTTAAAGAGTATTACGAGAAATACTACAAGGAAGAGTTTGGGGGAAAGAAAGAAGGAGGACTTCGAGATGATGATAAGGAAAAGGGTACCGAGAAGCCACAGAAGTGTTTGATGGGCTTAGGTGCTGCCGCTAGAGTGTTTTTTCAAGGAGCGAGAGTATGCCCTCAACTTGATTAAGACAGTTGAAACTTCAACACATTTTTACGAACGGGAATTATTCTTCATTTTTATAAATTTTCTTAAAGAACTATTATACACAAATGTAAGGCCTCTAAATCTTAGTTGCTGGGATTTGGAAAGCGGCAGTCGTGGGTAATGCAAAGGCGTCCCTCTCAATGACACACACTTCACCTTCTTCCCATTTTGCTACTTTTAAAATTGGACGGTATTTTTGAGTGAGCCAGAACGGCAATTTGCGCTTAGTACCCTCATCATCTTCATCACCAGAATCCTCCTCATCTTCATTTTCCAACTTGCTTATGTGGGATTTGATAGCTTCCGCTTCATACCTAGGGGCAGCATTACCCCCATTATTATCATGCGACTCACGAATACTCAAACCATCTCTGTTTCTCTTGCGAAGCTTAGAGGCGTAAAACTTCGAAACTTGAAGGTTGAGAGTGAGGTCAAAGAAGCACAACCATCGAGATCCATATAACCACACTTTGTTATCTTCGAAGAACATACCTTGAGGTTTATCCTCCAATCTCAAGAATTTCAATGGTATAATCTCGCTATTGCGTTGAGACCATGGAGTTAATAGCTTTGCTTTTGGGTCTAAATTCAACTCGTATAATTTGTTTTCATCTGAAAGTACCGCAAGAGTATCATCACTCGTGCAGCTCATCAAATGAATTGGGTTTGAGAATTTAGTAAGCACGTAGCCAGTAGAACCATCTAAGGGCAAAACCTCTATGGAATTATTGAATCTCGAAACAACCAACTGGGTGTTGTTGCGGATAAAAATGACGCTGTGAATGCTGTTGTAATGTTCGAAACCAGAGCGTAACTCATTACCATCCTCTCCAACAGTTTCGATTTCGTCCTCCAAATCAACGGAAGACTCACCCACCCGGAACTTGTAGAATTCATCTTCAGGAGTGTGAATCAAAAGAACGTTCTTATTATAGATGAAGACGTTCTTTGCTCCACTCGCAACAGAGTCAAAGTTGGAGTCTCTCAATTTTTTAACCTGGAGCTTTGTGCCTGCTTCGGTCAAGGTAAACAACTTGACCGAATTAATTGTGGCGACAGCCAAGAGCGACGTTCCGTTCTCGGCCTCGCCTATGCTAATGGAGGTGATATTATCGTCATCTGACAATGTCAATTTGGCAACCAATTTGTGCTTGAGATCTTCTTCAACAACACGCCAAATCTTGACAGTTTGATCTTGAAACATAGCTACTAATTTAGCAGGTCCACACACACTAACGTTGGAGATTTGCTGGTCCATGAGAATCTTCTTGTACAGCCCTGTGGCAAAGTTATCAGCCGACTGAACAAGGATAGCTCTTTCCACACCACCTGAGACCAAAAGATTATACGCCTTACTCTCAAAAAGAACGAGCGAACGAACATCATTCAGATGCACGAGTCGGCTGCAGTTGTGGATCCACATGGACAGTTTCCTCTTCTGGTTCTCCAATAAAGTGTACTGGTGAATTTTTCTGTCGATACCGGCACTAAAGACAGTCAGACTAGAAGCATCCTTGGTTAAAGACAAGACATCAGCCTCATGAACAGTAAATCCTTGTAACATTGTGAATGTCTTAGCATCCCAAAACTTCACTGCACCGGTGGAGTCACCAGTAACAAATTGGTTACGGTCTGGTAATGTTACAATAGACCATACCAACGTTGACTCAGTCTTAGACTTGTCCACTTTCATAGATGAAACTAAACGTCCACGGGTATCTCCCTTGGCAGACCAGCAACGGACTTTTCCATCAGCACAGCCGCCAATTAACATATCGTTGCCGTACCAGCGGATTCCCAACACTCTTTGGTCTTGTCTCTGACAAACAAGATCATGTTCCATTACACCGCTTCCTCCAGAAATATCCACAATTACGACGCTGCCATCATCACATCCCACTGCCAACTTATCACCTGCCTCATTGGTATCAATGCACCAGATGACACCAGCATTACAGTCGTAATTTGCTTTTGGCCTCAATGTTTTCAAATCCCATTCAGTGATGAAAGTGGAGCCACCAATAGAGAAAAGACGTGGAAGCTCACCTTCTGCTCGTGCCCATACTAAGCCTTCGATGGCACGGCCCCGAGCTCCCGGTAGAGTATACTCATGTGCCCATCCATGACGAGGATTCCAGATTTCCACATCACCATTAGATCTTCCCACAGCAAGACGTAATCCAGCGGGTGAAACCGCTGAACTATCACTGGCATGGGAAAATGCCAATGCGGTTATTGTATGCGGAGTATAATCCACAAATCTGCACCTATGAATGTCCATTTAGTTGGGTTGGATGGTTTGAAGAGATGAGTGCTCAAGAGATTTTTTAAGATGGTTGCGCACGTGACCATGGCGATGGGGTTTCAGCCAAACTAATGAGGCTGGTGATCATCTGTCTCGTATATGTGTTGTAGTTGGTGGATAGAAAAAAAATAATACAATGCCTTACAGCAAACTTCCAGATACTAATCTTGTCATAACTTTCCAACTTGAGTTGGTATATGAACTTTAACATGGGGAGTAATAAGTTACCTCACTATTGAATAGATATTTATATATCACGTGAATGTATCAGAATGTATCGACAGACCAAACTAAGGGAACAGTTGAACTGGTTCACAAAATAAAAACGTGAGGAGAGCTAAACGAAGCCAACAAAACTGTTCAAAAGAGAGAGGAGCCGGATGAACCATTTGTTCTCAGCCGTATTGATCACCATGTTGATGACAAGCTCGTTCTTCGGCTTGAGTCCGTCTAATTGTTGCTTCACAAAGGTGTGTTTGACAATGACATTCTTTTTCACACACCATACAACAAAGAGGATGGCCACTAAACTGATGGCGAAATTCTTCACAAAGTGGATGGCCTGCCATCCAATTGTTTTCAACAAGTAGATAAGTTTTCTTTTCAACCTCACGCGCGGATCGTCGTCAATTTCCGATTCAGTATCACTATGATGAAAGGGGTTGCCAAGTGGCTTGCGCAGAATGTATTCTTTGCTAAGCTTATTGATGATGGTATTAATTTCGCCTTGCCATTCTCTGAAATCTTTGAGCGTTGAGGCTGCAATATCAACGTTCTGAGGTCTTGCAGAGGATTCAAATGGAATCGCTGACGCTGCCCGAGGCGTTTTGTACAGCGGCTGCAGATACTCATTGACCAAAATTTGGGTGTTTCGACGCGAGTGCAGGTAGATCTGCTCCAAGTTATTTCTGTGTTGTTGGTTGGTGACCAGAGCAGAATAGTTGCTCTGTAAAGGCCACGGAGTCCCTGTAGAAAACCTATCTGTTTGATCCACATTGGACACTACCAGAGGGGCCACATTATATGGATAAGGGGGTTTCACTACATCGTCCTCCTCTGAGAACTCCACGTCCTTAATTTGGTCCCACAAGTACTCCAATTCGTTAAGCAATTCCCGTGCCTCCAATGTACCACTAGCATACACCCTCATGGTTTCAATAAGGTACAGAATGTACTGTCTTTTGGCTTCAGTTTTTGAGAGTCCTTCTTCTCGTTTCCAGGCGTCCCACTTCTTTTTAGCTCCTTCGTCTTCCAAAGTGTGTCCCTCTGGTCGTTCCATAATGCCATTAACATTACCTTCGGTAGCCTGCTTATATAGACCGTAGAGTTTGATTCGGTTTTCTGCGGGGGGCCGCGGTAACAGTCCATAACTTGACCTGGATGAGAGGGCTCTAATGGTTGTGATTGCTTTGATAAACACGCGGTCTGGTGGTTAGTAACGAATACGATTCGACGGCGAGAATTCTTGGCTACCAAGCCATGGTTCCACAGAGTGCCACATACCTATCGAATCGGACATGTTGTGGTTATTCTATCGTAGAATTGGGGTTGGAGACAAGTACTGCGATTGATATAGAGCTATCACGTGCACCTCAGGAATTGAGCTTCAAGTGTAAACGGAGGGATAATGTATATGCACGTCTTCTGGATAAACCGAACGAAAAAAAGAAAAAGATGGGTAAAGAAGCAGAAAGACTTACCAAAAGTTTCAATTTCTACAGGCGCCAAAGATTTTTAAACGTTAATGTTATTAGACCCTATGTATACATAATGAGACTTAGTTCTCAGGAACATCGATTTCACCGTTGTTGATGGCATCAATGATGTCGTGTGGGTTCTTGTAGTCAACACGGCAGCCAACGGATTGGGCAGTACCCAAGATTTCCTTGGTAACAGAGGCCAAAGTCTTACCGAAAGACTTCTCTCTCATTTGTCTGGCAATTTCGTAGATTTGGTCCAAAGGAATGTTACCGCTGTGCTTAACGTTCTTCTCCTTCTTTCTGTCTCTAGGTGGCTCCTTCAAGGCAGTGATGACAAGAGAAGAGGCAGATGGAACAACAGAAGCAGTGGCTTGTCTGTTTTGAATTCTCAATTGGACAGTGACCTTGATACCCTTGAAGTCCTTGGTGGCCTTGGCGATGTCTTCACCGACCTTCTTTGGGGACAAACCCAATGGACCGATCTTTGGGGCCAAGGCAGAAGAAGCACCGACTTCACCACCGACGGCTCTCAAGTAAAGGAACTTCACTTCACTAGGGTCAAACTTTGGAGGCATGATGAATTACTAGTTGGGTAATAGGAAGAACTTTCAACAAGTACTGGCGAGGAAAAATTTTATCACCAGCGGTTGGGCAGGCAACTTTTTCACGTCACGTGCGCATCAAAAAAGTCCTGTGTGATCCTTCACAAGATGTTTGAGCGTGTGCCCACCCGATGAGGGGACGCGCAAACAGCTAGGGCTGTAGCCCTACTGCCTACTAGATGCGAACAGAAGACAAAATGCGGGGAACGAATAATGGCAATGATGACTCGCTAAGTCATTCTTGAGACACCTTTATATTTTAAAGCTTTACATATACAATTATGTGAGTTTCATGGAACATGCTTCATTAGTTTTAGTTTAAATTTATACCGATTTAAATCGTGAATATGCATTACTAGGAATACTGGTGTAGTCAGCCAAGGAAGTGGAGAAGGATCTCCAGACCCAAAAGTTATGCTATTCACAAGGTACCGCCAGGAATATCTTCTCCGCCAATACGTGAATCTTCATACTCTTGGGTTGGAGCCAGAGCGAGCTCACGTAACATAATGGCGGGGTTCTTGCCATGCTCGGTAAGTTCCTTGAACACAACGACTGGACGTTCAGTAAGTTTCAAAATGCGCTCCTTGTCACCGTAGCAAATAACAAGGACATACTTAGACCATTTCTCACGAGGAATGTGGTGGCGCTTCATAGCCTGCTGGAGCACCTTCAAGCATGTGTCGTCAGATGATGCCTTTAGCTGCTTCAATGGTTGATTACCCTGCGGGGGAGCTAAAGACGATGGAAGTGGGCCCATACTCGGGCCAGGAACAGGGCCCTGACCGGGGCCAGGACCAGGGCCTGGAGATGAGGTCAGCGGTGTATGTAGGGCCTCAGATGGAGGGCGCAGCAGAGCTGGGCTTGAAGGTTTTGGAGACAGTTCTAGTTCCGATTCAACAAGAGCCAGTTTAGTATCAACAAGCCGTGGCTTTGCAAGGTAGCGTACCGGAGCGCCGCTCTTGATATCAGCAATCTTTCCTACACCCATTGATACGACAGTCGCCGAAGAGTAGCGATGGGTAGGGCTCAGAGTGGGAACCTCATCCCACAGACCAGTAGAGGATACCAGCAAAGTAGGAGATGGAACGCCGGGATCTAGAGTCGGAGTTGGAAGAGGCTTCGACTCTTTTGCCAAGCGAATGATCGGATTCAAGTCCGTTTTGAGTCGATTGAAGCGTTCATTTAACCGTGCCACCTCTGCCGTGGGGGTGTGGCGATGCAAATCGCGCAAAAGCACCAGGAAGAGCAGAAGCGCCTCCATCGATACATAACTAGAGTTGATATTGACCAGAGTAAGGCGAAGAGACTCTGGCGATGGAGGCGACACTGCAAACTGACCGGTGATGAGATCGTTAATGGCACGCTTCACTTTGAGCCGAGTAACAAGGTGAGTGATGCCCAATTCGCGGAGATGTTCGGTAGTGATAAAGGGCAAGAGAGACCCATCAATATTGTTATCTATGAACGTGGCCGACACGTCCCCGTCCACATGAGCTCCCACAAAAGCTGACACTTGCGCAGAGTCCCATGAAAGAAACGATTCGGGCATCTTGTGTGGGATGTTGACGCCTGTGGACCAGGTACATATATCGGCTACCTGAAAGTTGAGACATGCCGCGCCAAAACACTCACGTGGCGGGGGCCCACAAAAATAAGTGTCGCGCGTTTATGGGCTCGTTTTTTTAGGGCGACTGGGCCTCTATCGTGCCAGCCGCACGTGCGCAGCCCGTAACGGGAACGGAAAGCGAGCACGAGAACAACTCTCAAGCGCGCAGCGCGCACCAGTTTGGATTGCTCTCGTGCGGCCACGACTGCAATTGCTGTGCTGCCTTTTACTATATAAATTGCTCCCCTGCAGGCGGATGGAAGTGAACCCTTACCCCCATGAATGACTACTTCAAATTAGGGGCGTTTATTATAATTCTCTATCTCTTCTTTGCCACCATGTCTGACAAACAAGAATCACCCATCCATGAGGTGAAGCTCAATTTCGGGGGCAAACAAGTTCCTCTCAATAAGATCAATCGGCCGCACCATGTTGTTGTGGGCGGAACTCACAAACCGATCCCCAACGTTTCCCTGTTTCCTGACGTTGAACCAGAAGCCAAGGAACGCGAGCAGCGTTTGGCTGCCGAGCGTGCTGCTCGTGACGAAAAAGAATAAATGTTACGTTTGATTGATGTAGTGACGCTTTGACTTTACTTCTACGTGTCTTTCAATTTGATATGCGCTCTAGTATGGGCCGCTCGGAATGTGCGACAATGTACTAGGTACCTACTGGTTATAGAAAATTTCAACAGAGGGGAAAATGACGTCCTCAAAAAGCTACCCATTATAGGTTTCACTCGAAAGTATTATCTAGCAGTCAACGGACAGCCAGCTCATGGCTCTATAGGGGGATGTAGCTTGGCACGTGACTTCATTATCAGTGCGATTATGTGCCAGGTAGTGCCTCCAGTCGGGTAGATTAGGGGACAGATGAGGTACAAGAATCATACACGGAAAGTCTAGAAACGGACTTACATTTTGGTGCCAACTGATATAAGGAACCTCAATTCCGCCTTTAGAACTAGACCTCAGTATCTATCTGAAAATTAAAATAAAATGAACGTCCAAGCTCTAACTAACCAATCGCGATACTAAAAAGAAATACCCGTCTCAGGCGCGCGCATTTGACACCCAAAATTGAGAGGAGGCCACAATCTGTGATTACATCAACTTAATTTTTTATGTTAGGTCTACCAAGGCGGTGGATCCGCCTGCTTGCATACATGGGATCTTTCCTCATGTTTGCAGCAGGCCTCCTTCTTATGGCCAACAAGAACCGGTATATTCAATTGGACAAATACATCCCCTCTAGCTTTATGCCACAATATTTTCAGCCGCCATCTGATGCGTATGTGGTAGATCTTGATATAGTATCATGTCTGCGATTGCGTAAAAGTTGTCCGAATCCGTCGGATTCTTCGGGGTTGTATGGAGATTTGCGATCTGGCGGTGGCTGGACGCGGGTGGAGAAAGACCTACTCCTAGGATCGTCATGGAATCGTAAGCATTTGGTTGTAAAAAAAATCAGCCCTGATGCTTATGCTGAAACGAAAGGCAAAGTGATTGTGGACATCTGGGTGGGGAATAAAACAGAAGACTGTATTATTCCAGGAAATAAAGGTTGTATTCCAAGGAAGATCTTGGAGGAACTTCACAATGATAGGGTTTTTAGCGACAGCGATTTAGCTCAACTAAGGGAGCAGAACAAAGATATAGAGAGCCAGGTTGATACTGACAAATCGAAGTCTGCCACAGCGTACTATGAGAAGTATCACAAGGGTAAGGAAGAGGAGCAGGAGAAAGATAAGAAGAAAGAGAAAGAGGAGAAGAAGGAGCAGGAGAAAGATGAGAAGAAAGAGAAAGAGGAGAAGAAAGAGGAGAAGAAAGAGAAAAGAATGCAGTCGAATGAAGAACATTACGGAGACTCAAATATCATGAAAGATGCGTTACCTCCATTGTTAGGCCCTCGTGGTAAAGAAAGTAACTACCAGAATTTGAAAGGACACTTATTGATTCCAACTTCAGCTCAACTTGAAAACTCCGGGTGGAAATTCATTCAAGCAGGATTATGGGTGAAATACGGAGACGATACATCTGCAGCTGTAACAGGTATCGATGTATTATTTGGACCTGATGCTGTGGACCCTCGGCCAAACTGGCAACTTTTACCGTATCCTCTTGATAACACTGAAGCATCACCAAATGTTGCACCTAGAATAGCGTTTAGAATCGGTCCTAAGGTTGACTATGTGAAAAAGTACCGACCCGCACTTAAATTTTCGAAGGATGGAAAATACAAGGTGCTTCAAGTGGCAGATTTACACTTTTCCACAGGGGTAGGTAAATGCCGTGATCCAGTACCGGCAGAGAGTGCCAAGGGATGTGAAGCAGATCCAAGAACTTTACGGTTTCTTAAACAAGTTTTGGATATCGAGAAGCCAGACTTTGTCGCATTAACAGGAGACCAAGTGTTTGGTGAAGATGCTCCAGATCCTGAAACAGCTTTGTTCAAAGCCGTCTATCCCTTTGTGGAACGTAAAATTCCGTATGCGATCGTGTTGGGAAATCACGATGATGAAAGCAATTTATCCCGCCAACAGATGATGTTGCTTGCGTCTTCGTTACCATACTCACATGCTGTTCTTGGACCAGATCAAGTGGATGGCTTTGGTAATTATGCACTTACTGTTAAGGATCTGAGTTCCAAGAATACTGAGGCCATTTTCTATTTCTTAGATAGCCATAGCAGGTCTAAACTGCCCAAAACTAATCCAGGCTACGACTGGTTCAAAGATAATCAGATATACTGGCTTGAACAAGAAGCATCATTTCTTGCAGATGAAGCAAATAAGAAGTCGGGAGAATTCCTCAACATGGCCTTCTTCCACATTCCCGTTCCTGAATTCCGAGACACAAATAAGCCAATGGTTGGAAAAATGCGAGAAGGTGTTACAGCGCCAAACTACCACACTGATATGCGGACTGCTTTTGGTAATGCCAGAATTCAAGTTGCAGCGGTCGGTCACGACCATGCCAATGACTATTGTCTTTTGAACTCACAACTTGAAGGAACCGAATACCACGATGACATGTGGCTCTGCTATGGTGGAGGAGTAGGTGAAGGTGGCTACGGTGGCTACGGAGGTTATATCAGAAGGATGAGAATCTTTGAACTTGATTGTGCTGAGAAATCGATCAAGACATGGAAAAGAGCCGAGAACGATCCCTCTTTCATGTTTGACGAACAACAAATAGTTGAAAAAGGCGAAGTCGTAAATCATGCATGATTTAAGATAAAGCAGATACATTTCTGATTACCGTCGTATCCCATGTTTCATTCGAGAACGGAACCTCTCGGTATGGGAACCAGAAGAGTCTAAAAGCGCGGGTTGGCAAAAATACGATAAAATTAACATACACAAAGAATATAGGTAGTGCGCGCTCTCGTCTAAGCTAAGATTTCCTTTCCCCACAACCAGCCAGTAGTAGAGTTATAATCACTCTCACATTCGCCGGATTGTTATTTTTATTTCTTCTCATTTTCCGTTCGTTTCCCACTCCAGCGAAATCTCAATATCTTTCTGAGAGGTTGAGAAATGTCTGATACAGACCAGCTTAGCGAATGGCTTGCGCGGTCCTCATGTCAGCAATACTTAAACCGGTTCGTGAAGAATGACATCACCTTTGATCTCTTGCCAGAATTAGATACTCCTGCTCTTCGGGAACTCGGTATCACGAAGCTAGGCGATCGGCTACGACTTGAATTGGCCATTGCGGATCTCCGCCAAGAGCTCCTAAAACAGAAGATCTCTGTGGACGATGTCCGAAAGGTAGTCGAGCAACAACCAAGTGAAACCGAACCAGCAGCCGAGTCGGGTGAGCTGACCATTGTACCCATGCGACAACCAGCGCGTATGGTTACGTTTATTTTGCCAGACGGCTCATTGAAGAAAGTTAACGTGGAAGGTTGTTTCAACGCACAGCTGGTAAAGCGCAAAGCACTCAAGACATTAGGCGTACGTGACCGGGAAAATGAGTACGATACATATATTCATACTACCTCATCGGGAGAGGCTGTGATCACGGCTTTGAACGACATTGAGTTTGTTACCATCTGTTTTCTGCCTGAGCGGCAGGAAAAACACCGTATCATGCTTACTCCTAAGAATGAACAGCCGACTACGGTAGCTGCACAGCTGTCCCTACGTATCCTCCAACGTATGGCAGGACGTAAGCTGGCTGTTCCACAGTTGCGTAACTTTTTTGGTCAGCGCCCTCCTAGCGAGTTGATCTCGTCAAACTTGGGTCAGTATTTCCCTACTGCTCCACTGCAGGATCTTGAGATGACTATCAGAAACCTGGTACGTTACAGCATGCGCTTACTGAAAAGGTTTAACATGTCACTGGTACTGCTGTTAGGTCGTACAACTACAAGTGACTCAGGCCGATCTCCACGAACCGTGGGTGATTTCATGGTCCATAACGCTAGTTTAATGGACGAGGTAAAGCATCCCAACGATTGGCTCCCTGATAGACCAGCATCAAGCAGTAGTAAGCTTGCGCCGTCTTCGGGCTCGATCTCTGGGAATGATGATACTATTTCAGGGTTTCATGGTCCCCTGCGAGTTGTCACCCTGTTTGCGTCTCCAGCTCCAAACCGATACTCGCGAATTGAGTTGATGAGTGTTGACTCTGACAATGAAGGCTTCTTGGACGACTACGCTGACGATTCATATGAAAATGATGTTGAAGTGCCAATAAAATGGGTTCAAGGTGCTCGTATTGGCGCTGGTAGTTTTGGTGTGGTTTATTTGGGAATGAATCCTGCAACTGGCGAGTTGATGGCAGTGAAACAGGTTCCAATCCCAACAAGGGCGTCTAAACAAAGCGGTCTCCACGATACAATGGTGGAAGCACTTCATCGTGAAATGGCACTCCTCAAAGAATTGAGCCACGAGAATATTGTCCGTTATTACGGGCTGTCTTCTGAAGGAAACTTCATAAATATTTTCCTCGAGTACATTCCTGGTGGTTCGGTGCAACTGATGCTTCAACTGTATGGACCGTTTGAGGAACCATTGATTCGGAATTTCGTGAGACAAGTTCTTGTTGGCTTGACCTACTTACACGGTATGGACATTATTCATCGTGATATAAAAGGTGCAAACATTTTGATTGATATTAAAGGAACGGCCAAAATCAGTGACTTCGGCATCTCGAAAAAAGTGGACCCTACAGATACAGGTGAGGATAGCGGAAGCTCCAATAAACAAGCACGGCGAGCTTCACTACAAGGGTCAGTTTATTGGATGGCACCAGAAGTAGTGAAGCAGACTGCTTATACCAAGAAAGCAGATATTTGGTCGGTTGGATGTTTGATTGTGGAGATGTTCACTGGTAACCATCCATTCCCGAAGTTTAGCCAGATGCAGGCTATCTTCAAGATTGGCACCCACACATGTCCCGAAATACCTGAATGGTGCACGGTTGAGGGTAAGGACTTCTTGACCCAAACCTTTGAGTTTGACTACGAGAAACGGCCGGGTGCAGCCGAGCTTTTGGCAGAAGCCTTTGTCACGCCTTTAGTGGTTTCGCACGTGCCTAACTAACCAAATAATACGCATACCAAATAAAAAGACAAATCGATCAAAAAAACAAAAAGATAGAAATCGGGCATTATATAAGGCTACTCAAATTCCGTTCAATATCAGGATTTATTCTCATTTATTTATTCTTTATCCGCTGCCAGCTGCATGCTTTCTCTTCCCTTTGGTACCATGGTAGGCAAGTATTGCGGAGATAGCTGCACACGTGCAGGACCCAATACGCACATCATCTCCCTATCTAGTCAGTCACATATTCCTAGCCCTTCGCTATATCCCACTGCTTTCTCTCACATGCATACCAGTAGGTCTATCCTTCGGCCACCTGAGGCGCCTGAGCGGCATCGGCTTGCCCGGACTTACTCAGAGACAGAAGCGAATAATTTCGATGCCGAAACGGGCCACCGGCTTTTCGATGATGGCCGTATTCGGCCCAAACCTCTGCGGACTGCCCTGCCAGCCGGACCGCCATTGAACGATCGTCCACGGGTAGAACGACTATATTCACGTTCTCACGATGACCTGATTGGCACAGCCCCCGTAGTGGGGCTTGAGGATGAATATATTCCAGGTCTTGATTTTTCCGTCGAGGTGCTGCGATGGAATGGCTCTTCTGAAGGCCTGACACCAGCGTCTCGGGAGGCACTGTATCTAGATTTGAATCTGTTGCATGCGCAAGTTGCGCCACAGCCTATTCGGCGCGGGGATGATCCTCTCAAGAAGAAGCACAAGACTCTGCGGGACGGCTTTGTAACACCTCGCAGTTTCGGCCAGCTGCTGAGGACAAGTTACGAGATGATTGCTGCTGCGCTTCCTCCAAACTTTTCTGACTTGCCTTATCTGCAGCGTAAACGGTTGGTAAAGCTGATTCTGCCGGCGGTGGACTTTGCTACGTTCCTGGTGTACGCTAAAAGTCAACCGCGGGGGGTTTCGGCCCTGGGGAGTGAGTGTGCCCGCCGCCTGAGACGGAACAGCGCTTCAGGAACTGTTGCAGGCCGACTTTTGGCTCTACTGCTGTCTGGAGACTTACGCAAGCTTAACTCTCATGGTTCGCCAAAGACTAATGTGGATGAAAAGGGGGCGATGGTGATGGGTCACCAACTCGGAAAGGTAATTGGCTATGGCGCTTGGGGTACGATTCGTGAATGTACTGGAGCAGATGGCGGTATTCGAGCCGTAAAAATAGTCAAGTCTCGCCGGGACGATGGCAGCTCCAGAACTAACCCAACGGTATTACAAGTGTTTCGGAACGAAATCTCTATATGGGCGCAGGTGCACCATGAAAACGTTTTACCTCTTCTTGACCATGTCGAGACGCCAGATGCTATTTTCTGCTTAACCCCTCGCATTGACGGCGGCACACTTTTTGAAGTTGTTCTGCAATGGGGCGTGTTCAATGAAGGCGCCGATAGTACATCTGGCCCACTTGCATATTCTGTGGTTCGGCAGCAGGCCCGCCTAGACACCACAATCAATTATGCCCAGCAGATTGCTTCAGCACTTAGTTACTTGCATCAGGAATTAGGAATAGTCCACGGTGACGTGAAATTGGAAAACGTGTTGGTGGATAACCTGGACCCACTGCACCCTAAGATGATCCTCTGTGATTTTGGAATGAGCCGTGTGTATGCTCCTCGACTCAGTCGGAAACTGTCCCGCCTCGGTGAAGATTCTACAGCAATGGCAAGATCTAAGAGTTCCTTCGTATCAGCACGTCGACCTTACGATGGTCCAGACTCTCTCAACACTCGTTCCCTTTTTGCAGACGATAGCAAAATCGGTATTCTGAATCTTCTGCGTACTCACGGTCCTGCGTTGCAGTCTGTGGAACTCACACCATGCCCCTCTCGTATTTCATTGAGTGCCTTTTATGATTTCGCCGCCTCGGCCACGGCTCCTGTTGAGATTGAGTCAGACTTGCCACATCTGCACATTGGACTGTTGCCGTATGCATCGCCCGAGCTTCTCAGTCCTCTGCCCCCACCGTTGGGACCATCTGCTGATATATGGGCGTTCGGCGTCTTATTGTATACCATGGTGGTGGGACGTTTGCCATTCCAGCATTCGTACGAGCCTCGGTTGCGGGCAATTATAGCGGCAGGGAAATACGACCATCATGAAGTACGTCAAGCATGTCTCATGGAGTGGTTGTATGAGACAGAGCCCCCGAAAGGCTCTTTTGTGGATATTGCTCGACAAGCCAATATTGAGGCAGTGAAACGTACCTGGGAGGAAATTGATCATGAGGCATATCGCTGGTTTGACGATTTAATCGAGGGCTGTTTAGAACGTGATATCACTCATCGCTGGGACCTCGAAACTATTTTGGATGCATTGGATGGTCCTACGTCTCCTGAATGAGTATTAATTTCATTTCACTTTGTTCCGTTACTACTTCATCTTATTCTTCTCAATAATGGCATTGATGCCATATCAGCATCAAAATTTCTACGAATAACGACCTCTGCATTGTGTATATTCAAAACAATAACCAGATAAAATCCAATTAACATCCAAACTATTCCTAATTAACTTTGATAACAACTTTACCAACAGCCTTGTTGGACTGTAAACGGTCCACAGCCTCTTGAAATTCTTCAAGAGGGTAGATGTGATCAATCACAACCTTCACCTTTCCTTCTGCAACATAACTGGCCAATTTGGCGCAATCTTCTTGGCTGAAAGAGAGCAACACATTGGCATAAACATAAGGCAACCATCCCACACGAGACTTGATCGAACGCCACATGGTAGCAAAGTTTGAAATGATCAATGCCAAAATGGATGACTTAGAATAGTTCAACTTGGAGTCACCGGCAATGGTCAAATAACAGCCGTGGCCGCTTTTGTCACGCACAATAGTGTCCATGTGACCGAACAAATCTGAGTTACCAGCACAGTCCAAAATGACATCGAATGGGCCAGTTTCCTTCACGGATTCCAACACAGGTTCCAAAATGGACTTGTACTTTGTGTAATCGATGGTAGATGAAGCGCCAAATTTGCGAAGAGCTTCATCGGAACGAGCAGAACAAGTGGTGACGATTTCTTCGGCGCCGTACACATTCTTAGCCAATTGAATAGCAAACCGGCCAACGGAGGTACCTCCTGCAAGAACTAAGATCTTCTTGTAGCTGTTGCCTTTTGGTACGGTTTCAAGCATTTGATGAGCAGTTCCGAGAACCAATGGGAATGCGGCCGCTTCTTCGAGAGGCACACCTTCTGGAATTTTAGTGGTGGCCTTGCCAGTACGGTCAAATGCATCAACCAACACATACTCAGAGAGAGTACCACCGGCCAAAACCGAGTGTTCCAAGCCACAAACCTTATCGCCAACTGCAAGCTTCAATTTTGCCGCAGCCTCATTTCCAATGGCAACAACTTCTCCAGAGAAATCCTTACCCAAAACCTTTTCAGAACGGGCGAAGAATGGGATGGTGATAGACTTCAAGATCAAGTCGACTGGATTGAGCGCAGCGTACGCCACTTTCACGAGCACCTTAGTAGGGGCCACGGAATATGAACCATTGACTTCCTCTACAGGGAGTGAGATGGTCAGAAGAGTGAATGGAGTGTCTCTGTTGCGAAACGTGACTGCTTTGGATTCCAATGGCATTTTTGAAGAATAGGCAATATTAGTATGATGTTCGTTGAATAAGAAATAAGAAACAAGAACAAGAAAGTGAAGGAAAAAGAAGGAGAAGAGGTCAAGCAATTTGTACTTGCTGGTGGGGAAATAATGCCGCCTGCCTGGCTCACGTCAAGTGCGCCTGCGTGCAATGCTCGGCCAGCTTGCTAGACCCCCTACGGTTCAGGAATTCGCTGCAGGAGAGTGCGCAGAATCCTGTGGCGGAACACTATCGCCGCCTTAAATGGACACGAGCGATACCATGCAAGAAACATGAGATGCGAAAAAGCAATGCTGGGCAATGAACGGCTGAGCCGACTATGGACTTGATTCTCAGATGTGCTGAGTATATGTGGGCCATTGAATATGCGGAGGAAGTTCTTATTTTTTTTTTTAGTTTGATCCCAGTCTTCTCTGATTTCCTTTTTTTTCCTCCCTTTCGAATTTCTTTTCAATGGCTCATGTAGTCTTTGTCTACCATTCCATTGTAACACCATTATTGCTCTTGAGCCTTCACCGCGCGCGTGTATATTTCCTCATCCACACATAAAATCATGCCTTTACCAGAAGGGTACAAATTCAGACCCGTTGAAAAAAAAGACCATGAATCCTACGTAGAGACATTGAAGGTTCTCACCACGGTGGGCGACGTGGATGCGGCCCAATTCTCGTCATTATTGGACACTTGGAACAACAGTCCAGAAATCTACTTTCCACGGGTTATTGCTGACGAAAATGACAAGGTCGTTGCCACAGGAATGATCGTGGTGGAACAGAAACTCATTCATGGATGTGGCAAAGTTGGCCACATCGAAGACATTGCCGTCGCTAAGAACCAGCAGGGTAAGAAGCTCGGCAATTTCTTGATTGAACAATTGAGTGTGATTGGACGGGAACAGGGCTGCTACAAGGTGATATTGGATTGTTCGAGTGACAATGTTGGCTTCTACGTTAAGTGTGGCTACAAGGACTCCGGTGTATACATGTCCCGGCGGTATGACTAGAAAATAGGGTTTTTATTGATATTTCAAATTTTATCGAGTGCCTGAATGTTAGTAACTTTACTTGAGAAGATTCCCCAGCTTCAAATGTGCTGATGGCCAGATAAGAACGTACCTCGACAGAAACAATAGAGTTTCCTCTGATCACAATGGTTCCAATACTGAGCTTTTCGCCTTGCGAGTCCTGCTCCAACGCATCGGCCATGGTGATGTTCATAAACACGTCGTATCCACGGAGAGTGCCGACAACGGTACGAGTTCCGTTGAGCTGCACCGAGACTTTCTTGTCCAAGTACTGGGGCGTTAGTATACTGGGTGTAGGGTGACGGGCCTCCACGATGAGGAAGAGCCAGATGAAACGTAGCAACGGTTCCGCTCTCTGAGCCTTTGATAGACACAGTTGGGAATATAGAGCAGTGTCAGAGCCATGTACCATCATTGTAGAACTTTTGGGGTGGCACTCCGATTGTCTAAACATGGGTGTTGGGTCCGGCAGCCACAGCACGCTCCCTCGCCGTGCAACCCCCGGGACGAGCTGCTGTGCAGCCCCTGGGGTTCAGACAGCGCCGAATGTTCCATTTGCTGCGAGGCGCCCGCATTAGGCTCCAAATACGTACGTTCTTCAACTCTGGGGCAGAAACCATGTAGTCGATGAGTAGCGCGCACTAATGTGACGCGCAACAACAAACAAGGCATCCATCTCCAGATACGACCCACCTGTCCGCCATAACAAACACGAACGAAAATCAATAAAAAAGGCGGAGAAATAAAAACGAAACAAAAGTCACAAGAAGAAAACAAAAAGAAAAGAAAGGAACAGAAAAAGACCGCCAATTACATTGACACAACCCCATGGCATGGATATCGACTTTGACTTACTAGAACATATATCTGATTCTCCACACACACCTCTGGATGACGAGTTTGATATTGTTCAGCTCCAGACACGCAAGAGCGAATTGGCACAACAACGGGATGCCTTGTTGGCCCGGCAAAAAGAACTACGTGAGTCTGTCCAGCGGCTCTCGCTCACGTTAGATCATTATCGTGAGGAAGAGCTGCGTTACGAAACCCGCCAGCAATTGGCACATTATCTCCACCAAAACGACCACGAGTACACCCAGCTACTGGCCCCGGATAGCCACGCTGCGTTCGTGGAAACAAACGTAGGTGTGCTTCCCAGCCGGCATTGGCCGCTGCGTCTTCGTGCCGCCCAACGATTCTGCCCTGGGCTCACAATCAAGAACATGGCCCTGGAAACCGTGATGTCCGATGAAGGATGTCTATCACGCCGTCGCTACACACTTGCTGCCTTTGGGCTACCTAATTGCGACGTTGTTGTTGATGTACGAGATGAAAAGATTCTACGATTGGCGATAACCAACATAGAGCATGTGTCTCACTCTCTCAGCTCAATCTGCCCGTCGCTTGAAACTTGCTGGCGACGCAATTATTGTCCTAGTGGAAAAGTCGATTTGTTGATGCACAGTTATGTGGCTTTGGCAAGGGCACAGCACCAGCGTGTGGATGCACTTGCCGAGATTGTTGCCTCATACCGTTCGCTTGTGGTGCGTCCAGCCATGATGCAAGTGTCAGACATCAAAGCAGCATTGCTGGCAGTGCCTTATGTGGAATTGGCCCTTGCCTCTCATGGAGCACATTTCCGTGTGCGCCTACTGTGGGACTTGATCTTTCTGTGCCCTGTAGCTGCTACGGTCCGGCTGCAAGTTTCGTTAGTAGTTCTTCGTGAAGATGAAACTGCGCTTGCCGATGCAGGTGACGTGTTTCTGCTGCTTGTGGCTGATTACTCCCCGGTTGAGGCGTTCGCCTTAATGCTTCGGAACTTGTTTGGTGTGAACCCACTGATGAAGGAGCCAAACAGCACTTGATCATGTGAGAAACTGGGAATTAACACACCAGAGACTTATTCTGTTACGCTATGCATATTCTGTAAGGTTTGCGTCCTTACAGCTGGGGTTTAGGTGACGAAATGTGATATGAACCACATTAATTTGCTTTCGAGTCTTACGGCCTGCTACACAGTCAAGCAACGTAACCACCCGGTAAGTTACGCGGTCCTGGTTAGCTACATATAATTCGCGTAGTAACGAGAGTCTCTATATTATAAAGAGTGATTGGCCCACCAGCTTCCCGCTTCTATCTTATCCAAAGGTCACTGTTTCTGCAGTCAAGTCAAAGGATATACGTTGGCGTTTCGGTATACGCAATTCCTGATTCTGAGTGATCAAGTCATCAACCATAGTCATAAGCAGAAGTTCATACATAGTACGTTCTCCTGCGTGGTCGAAATCATGGTTCGCCACATAACCGGCACCCAACTTATCAATGTTACCCATGTCTACCGGGGCTACATCGCCTGGCAATGCCTCGGTACCGGTTACAAAATTCTCCCGTTTCAAAAGCTCTGGCTCGCCATTCTCGTATCTTTCATCGTCGATTTGTTCGTCATAATGATGCATGACAAGTGTTTTCCCCATTTGCTGGTACAAGTAAGCTTCCACACCGTGGATAACATCATTACGAAGATCCTCCCATTCCATAGCTAATAAACCTTTTGTGTCCTTTTTGTATTGGAAATATCGTTGAAGCCACCGGATCATGTCTTCTCGTTGTTGTTCAAAGTTGCTTGAGTACTTTGCTATCTGGGCAACAAACGCACGAGACTTGGCTATGGTGGATTTCTGGCGTGCCACAGAAAGATTGCTGTCCCGTGTTAATTGCTCAACCTCAACTCCAGATGTACACAATTCGAACCGCTCGCGTGCTCGTTTGAGGTTCGGAAGAGGAAATTCTGGGTCTGCCCATCGGGAGTTGGCATCAGACAGTCGTTTATTCTCAACCACTAATGATGTTACCAGAGGTGTTGGCTTCTTCCTTTTGTTTGCAAATTTCTGTGCTGGCACAGGTTTAGCGATTGTCGACTCAGCAATAGAGGCATCGTCTGGTATATCTGTATCTTCTGGTAAAACGGTATCATCAGCAGCCAGCTCTTCATCCTCGTTGTCATCTGCCAGAAGCCGTGGACGCAGACGATCACGCTTCACTTTTGTGGAACCTTTGCCTTGTGAAGAAGTGTCATCCCCATGTAGATGCATCATACGTGCATGGTACATTTTGATGGCGTAGTCCACTTCGTAGTCTGGGTCCACGTCGATGGTAGCCTGTTCTTCAGGTGATACGAGTTCAATTGGAGGAATTGTATGTGGGTGGAATGGGTTTGCTGCCAATTCTGCTGGTGTAAACAGGGTTTCCAAATAAGTATACATGAGCCACAAGAAACGGCGAGCACGGTTTTTGGGGTGAATGTTATCATTTAGAAAAAACTCCATGAATTTATTTTGCGGCCCCAGTGATGCTTTGATATATCTCAATTTATCCAGAAACAGATCATGATCGTAGGAATCAGGATAATGAAACGGGATGTTCTGGAAAAATGTGCTCATCAAAAAGATCAATTTGATCACGTTTGTGTTTGGCTTCGTAATTGGTGGAGCCGACAAGACATCGAGCAACGCCTGAAGATGGTCATAGCCATCGCATACCGCCTTCAAAATGGTCTTAAGTCGAGGTGTGTCTTGAAGCGGCTTCGAAGGTCCGTTCGGGTCTACCTGCAACGACGGAATCAGATGATATGTGCGAAGAGCGGACCGCATGTCTGGAACAAAGTTGACTGTGGTGTTCATACGACCCGCATTCACTAGTAAGCACACCTTGCCCACAGCAATACCCATCTCAGTGTCCTTGATTAATCGTTCTCTAAGAACCTTCGACAGCTTCAGTGACTCGGCCAAAGTACGCACGTAGAGCTGCCCAAACGTGAGCTTGGGCCCGTTGGCAGCGTTCGGAACTTCGCAATGTGGAAAGTAATTGGTGAACACCGCGTGTTCATCGGTGAAGAGTTCATGGAGAAATGTGTACTGGATATCCTTTCGCCAAAACGGCTCACCGTCTGCCTTCTTGAGGTGCTTGAATCCTTTAGAAACCAGAAGAAAATTGGGCGGGAGTGTGCCTCGAGGCACTTCTGGCTCTTCCTCGGCGGTGGAATTGGCCAGAGCGGTAGTTTCTTCTGGAGCTCTCGAAGTGGCATTTGATGCAGTATTTGCAAGCGGAGATACTGCGACTGAGTCAGTTGGTGCTGGTCTCGATCCACTGGCCGCCTCGGTTACATGTCCTGTGGTCGCCAGTATCGCGGTGGCCGACTTGGGACTCGTGGCGGTGGGAGTTTCTGGCACAGCCGAGGTATCCGCCAGAGGAGTATCTTGGTCAGCTGATCGCTTATCTAAAGCACCTTGCAGAGTGTACAGATCATGGATCGGGTCGTAGTTCATTGGTTGTAGAGGGAGAACTTACAGTCGTGGAATCACCGATAAGGATGTTAAAGGTTGGTGATGTTACGCGGTTGTATGCAGGATGATATGGGTTTATGTTGGTCCGAATCAGCCGTGATCAAGAAAAAAAATACTCTCGGGGAAATTGCCTGGCTGATCTAGTTCAATGTAATTCTGAAGGCAGGAGATGTTCTTGTGCTGTAGAGGGAACTGAAAGGGAGAAGTAGAACACGATGCGTGGCATTATGAGTAGCACTATGAGCACTACGAGCGACCAAACACTGTAGCTCACCGAGTCTTGCCTAAGATTCGAAACTGATGAAACCCGTTTCATTAGTATTCGATTTACATGAGCGATCAGGTCTCAGTAGGTAGGAAACTGATTGGCTTATCTTTCGGTATTCGACCATTACAGTCCTACTCTAAGTACAGATTAACGTAGTTTATAGGGTACAATATACACAGACCAGGTAAATATTTTATCAGCCCAAGCATGTATTTTGAAAAAAATGTAGCAGCTTCAACTCATGGCAACTGCGCACGTTGACTTCATGACATTGCTTACCATTGAGAAGCAGCAGCTTCCTCACCGGCAGCAGTGACACCAGAGTCGGCCCAGTCCTCAACGTTGGTCTCGGTGTTCCACTCGGTTTCAGCTTCAGCGGCAACCTCCTCGGTTTCCTCAGTAGCAGTAGCAGCTCTGGCCTCCTCAGCAGCATTTTGCTCGATTTCCTCTGGGTCTCTGTAGAAGTACAAGTCAGGCATAACAGACCATTCAGCCTCTCTGTCTGGGATGATTCCTCTCAATCTCAAAACCTCTCTGGCCAACAACCACCAGATCAAACCAATGGAGTGCTTACCTTTGTTGTTACATGGGATGGCAACATCAACGTATTCGGAAGGAGAGTCGACGTCAGACAAAGCAATGACTGGGATGTTGACGTAAGAGGATTCCTTGATGGCTTGAGCATCGGTTCTTGGGTCAGTGACAATAACCAATCTTGGTTCCTTGAAAGAACGGGTGATGTAGTTAGTGAAGTTACCTGGGGTGAATCTACCGGCAATTGGAGTAGCACCAGTGTGGGCAGCGAACTTCAAAACAGCTCTTTGACCAAAGGTTCTGGAGGAGCAGACAACAACATCAGAAGCGTTTGGAATGGCAGCAATAATTCTGGCAGCCAAAACAATCTTTTCCCAAGTCTTGGAGATGTTAATGACGTTGACACCATCTGGTCTGGTCTTGTAAACGTAAGGCTTGTTGTGAACTTGAACGTTCTTAGAGCCCAAGTGGACGTTGGCAGCCAACAACAACTTGGCGTCTTCGGCAGTCAAGGCAAAGGATTCTGGCAAGGACATGATTGTTTCTTTTCCGGAGAATACTGTCTTCAGAACAACTGATGGGTGAAAAAGCGGTTTGAAAAAGAAAATGAAAATTTCTCAGAGTGTGCACAGGGCCGCCGCGAATGGAGGCACGGGTGTGTGCACCTCTGGTCCTATAGCCCCTAGGTGTAGGTGGGTGAGGAGCGCGCACGTGTGGATTAGGGCTGTTGCCCTGGATATCGTGAGCAGGTTGCGTGCTGAAGCGGACGTAAGTGACATTTTTGGTGTTATTTTTGGGGCGTGCTATGGCTTTTTATGCTAGGTATTCCGTTCTCTGGTTTTGGTTCGTTCATTGCTTCCCTTCGTAAGTATCGACCTTTGTGCCATGTTCTCTTCTTCTCTTCTTTGCTCAGACTCAGTGTGCGATTACGCTTATATGCAGGGTATTGTCTGAGGAAATGACAGGCGTAGTGGTGATGGATTAGTGCAAGAATATTCTAAGATAGATGGAGTTTATCATATCCATCTATCTATATTCTTTTCGACTTTATAGGTGTCTTTTATTTGAAGTGGACATGCATGCTTAATGTGAATGCAACAGGTTTAGCGCAACAGGATGCTGAGATCAAGAGAATAGACAATCTGTACTAAGGCCAAAAACCCAGTCTAAGATCTAAGATGCGAGACTTAGCCGTCTTCCATATTATGAAGACTTATAGTTGGGTCTTCTGAGACAGGAACAATAGAAAGCAAGAGACTAACGATACACAAGAGAAATAGCCAGATGTTAGAGATTTCATCCTGAGAGAAACATTGTTTATTTTAGGGGTTCATCTTGAACAGGGTTTTCGTAAATTGCTATTATTTACTAAAACAACCATTATTTACGGTTTCTTATCTGTAATGCATATAGTGTTATCAGCCCGGATAGGTTCCGCACCTCTGTGCGGCTCATTGATACATGATAATTCCATTCTCTGCATCAGCAACGACGGTAGAAGAATCCCCCTTAATGACGCCACAGTCAGCAACACAATAGCCAGCAAACACACAAGACAGTCATACACATTTAATACTCCATAGCCAATTCAATTGTAAGCAAAGCCACCATCTGAGTGATTAAGATGGAAGTGGTGGAGACTCAGCCATTGTTAACCGCCGATGTGGAGACAGTTTTTGCCTCTAGTCATCTCGCAGAAGAAGATGACTACGCCGCTCATTCTGACGATAGTACTGATGAGGAAGATTTAGATACAAAACTACAATCCCGGTTGGACCGCCTCAGTTGGCTCCGTAAGCCGACGGTGATGAAAATCACAATTCTGATGTTCATAATAGGATTTGCGTTGGGTGTTTCCGTGCCGCTGAAGCAGGTCATTCTTTACAAGCTTGCGTGCCAATCGTTGACAGCGAATTCACCTACGGCTGTGTGTGATCCAGTCCAGGTACAAGAGCTAGTGACAAATTTCACGACGTGGGAGTTGGTGCTCACTTCCTTGGTTCTGGTGTTTACTACCACGAAAATCTGCCAGTTGCTGGATATTTACGGCCGCAAAGTCTTTATCGCCGCATTCGGTATTTCGTTTTTAGTAGGGGAAGGCTTGTATTATCTTATTGTGACTCGGACCAAGGGTATGCCGTTTGGATGGATGTTACTTGCTTCGGTGATCAATGTGATGTTTGGCGGGTCCACCGGCTTCATTGCTCTATGCAAGGCTTACCTCACCGACATTTCTAAAACTCTGGAGCGAATCTCTAACATGAGTTTGATTCTGGTGGGAATTACTGTCGGCACTTTGGTTGGGCCAATGGTGTCAGCATTTATCGTGAGCATGGCAAAAGATGACCCTAGTTCCGGAGCTCTTCTCTCTGATGGGGCTAAAATGACAAAGTTCCTGAAAGACTTCATTCCACTTCAGGTTGGTTTATGGTTTTATGCATTTTTCCTCATATACTGTGTCATTGTTTTGCCGGAATCCCGGGCAGAAAAACACCTTTCAAAATCCCGTTCAGCCTCAATTGCCGCATCCATGTCCTTGGAAATGCAAAGCAGCGAAGGCTCTACCTGGAAACAGCGTGTCGTGTCTTTTTTCCATCCTTTAATTCTCCTAACTTATCCTTCGGAATTGCGCAATGTCCAGTACAATTACCGCCGCGTGAAGATCATTGTGATTCTTTTGTGTGTGTCAGAGATTTTGCTCTTTGTTTTGGACTTGAATAATACAGTTTTTGTTCCCCAGTATGCGATCTACAGATTTGACTGGAACTCTGTTACGTTGTCCAATAGTATGGTCATGCAGGGCTCGTGCAGGTTGATTGTGTTAACTGTTCTTTCGCCATATTTGACCAAGAAATTATTGCCTCTGATGGGTTTCACTCCCCATTCCAAGGTCATGGATCTGATTGAGATATTCATCATACAAGGCTCTCTTGCCGTATTTGTCCTAAGCCAAATTGGAGAAGCATTTTCACCCAATACGAAAAGTTTGCTTGCATTCACGGTTGTGCAAGAACTCCAAGCATTGATTTTCCCGACCGTAACTTCTGTGCTTGTCAAATTTTATCCGAGCTCAAAGACCGGCGAACTCTATGGTGCCTTGTCCCTCGCACAAAGTATTGTGGCACTCGTTTCTCCTCTTGTTTTCAGGTATTTTTTCGATATCGGTATAAAACTAGGAATCCCTAATCTTTTCTTGTTGGTTACCGCAATCTTCGGATTTGTTTTGTTGATTATTTCCGAATTCAATCGGAGATTGGTTCGCGGTGCCATGGCCTACTAATTGTTATAGTGCACCGTAAGGAAGATAGGCGTCTATCGGTGTCTTGTCTTTTCGTGTCTCTTCTGTGTTTTCTTTGTTCTCTTGTTTACTGTTTATGATACTCATTACTGTTAAGTTTTGCTAAAAAAATTTTGTGCAACTGGTCTCTGCTCTTATCCACTCGCGTGCAGATGTACATGAGGCAACTAGGCAACTATCTGTAGTCATCTGCATATGCGGCATGCGATCCATTCACTTCTATTTCCAACTAAAATTGAGTAAACTAAGCCACTCTTTATGGATACTAAGGCCATCCTCTATAGATTCTAAGACCACTCTTTGTGTAAACTCATGACTGTGTTAGCATAGTAAAATTTAATAAAAATAACATCTCTTTTGTTTCCAGCTGTTATTCCATCTCCTCATTGATTACTTCCATGCACGTCATTACTTCTTTAGATAAACATCAAGTGTTAGTTTCCTGTACATAGTGCACCGGTGCTACCTATGCTTCTGGTTACTATCAAACTTCGCCTCCCTTGCTATTGAGTATTTTGTGGTTGAGCGAAAAACATTGGATACCCCAACCATACATGATGCCAGACCCTCCTCGAACGAAATATTCTGCTGTTAACCCGGACAATGAGGCCCAACTAGAGAATGCTGTTGAGGCAATTTATGGAGCCGCAGTGGAATCAGAAGACGCCCACGGCTTTGCTTCGCTGGCCATTGAAGATGACGCTTTATGGCTCAAAAATGAACGGCTCTCGCATAGTTCGCTTCATTGGCTCCGCCGCCCCACAGTTGTAATGATCGGCATCTGTCTTTTTATGTTTTCGTTTTCAACGTCCAGCGCTGAATCATCTCGCCAGATTGTGACGTTCAAATTGGCCTGCAACTATGTGGCTGCCACAGAAATGACTGGAGACGTGTGTGACCCTGCAAAGACACAAATCCTTGTACTGAGTCTTCAACAGGCTTACGCCATGGCCATTGGTGTGACTACTATTGTTGCTCTGGGAAAAGTAGGGCCCCTATCTGATCAGTATGGCCGCAGGCGGTTCATCATTCTAATCGTGGCTCTTCAAACGATTGGAAAGTTTCTGAAGTATCTTTTGATGCTTTCGCAGCCCCAGCTTCAGTTCCTGCTCATGGTCTTTGCGGAGATGCTAAGCAACTTGTGTGGCGGTGTCATTGCTCTCGTGACCTTAGCAAACTGCTACGTTTCTGATATTGCCGAGCCTCACCAAAGGACTTTTTACCTCGGCGCCAATATGGCCTCGTTGTTCGTCGGTTTGTCGTTGGGACCGATTGCAGGAAAACTTATTGCCTCATTGGCGACTCATTTGGGCTTAGCTAACATTTCGCCTATTGTGTCTGATTCTCAAGCTGTCCAATTGACGCTGCGTGATTTTCTCCCGCTTAAGATGGAAATCTGTCTTCTTGTTACTGTGTTGTGCTACATCGTGATTGTTCTTCCTGAATCAAGGACTGCTAATGCACGCAGAATGTCCCGGTCGCTCTCAAGATCGCTGCTGACTTTCTCTTTGAACGCTGAACTTCCAGAGCCATCGTCTCTTGCTCCTCCATCATTTGTGGACAAATTCAACTTCCTCCGCCCGCTTCGGTTGCTTGCTTACCCTAAGCATCTTGTTCCGCCTCTGAGACATGGTGCCATTCGGACGAACCGTATTGCAATGATTCTCTTGGTGGTTATGGACTGTATGCTTGTAAGCGTCCTGATGCCCTTGGCTGAGGTGTTTGTCCTCTATGGTATTTACAAATTCCAGTGGGGTGCAAGTAGTGTGTCAAACTTCTTGGCCATTTCCTGTTCATCCCGGGCGTTCACGCTCATGGTACTTTCGCCATTGTTTAATCATAAGCTTTTGCAGGGCTTCTTCAAATTGCGCGTGAATAAGAGGAAATTTGATAAGATTGACTGGGTGATGGTTATGGTTGCGTTTGGAGTCGAGGCTATTGGGATGGTGGCACTTTCCAATGTTCAAACCGGCACTGGATTTCTTTTGATTTTGGCATTCACTGCTCTTGGTACTATGGCCAGTCCTGCCCTCAATTCTGCGTTGGTTAAGTTTTTCCCTGAGCTGATGATTGGGGAGCTTTTTGGCGCAATTGCCTTGCTCAAGAACTTTTTCCAGATCGTCTGTCCTCTTATTGTCTTGGGAATCTATAAAAGCGGAATGGCCCATGGCAAACCTCAAATTTTGTTCTGGATAGTCTCCGGTATCTTTGTTCTCAGCATGGTAATCTCAACGTACGTGATTCATATCTTGGAGAATCAGGAAACCAGGGAGAATACTGATCCCGAAGTCGTCTCTATTTATCGGCTGCAGCTCCACCGTAACTCCAGTTTCTCTGTTACTCCTTCAGAGTAGTTGAGCATGAATTGTTCATTTTGCTTCATACTTACTCTCGAATTAATTTATTTAAATCTTTTGCTGGTACACAATTACATTTTTATTATCGCCATCTAATTCTCATTAAATACTAGACACTCGGTTTCAAAAGGAACAAGCAGACGAAACACGAGAAAAATACAAAACTCTCATGGCGGCTTCTTGTAATGTTCTTCTCCATCAAGAAAAAAATGAAAGAGAAAAAAAGAAAAAGAAAAATGCTTAGTCCCTTCTCCACCATCTACTCCATCTTGTAACTCGATTCAACTTTATCCTGCATATACGTACACCTTCTCCAGCCGCATATGATTCCATAGCCAATCTTCTGGTTGAGGTCTCTTGATGCTTCAGCAGAGTCCCGAACATCTTGTTTTTGTTGTACTTGCTCGTACTCTCGGTATCTGTACAGCCATTCTTGCCACTTTCTTTGTGTTGTACTTTGTTGTTGGAAAATACGTCGTTAATCACTACGCTAACAACTTCCTGTGGGAACCGCCAGCAACACCCAAAGTGCCAACTGTTTTGCACCTGACGCCAGTACGATCGACGTTCTCGCCAAAAACCCGAAGCCCCTTTTCCGACACATCTGTACAATCATCCAGCGATCTAGAAACAGACGACTTTTCATTCAACCGCCGGCTGTTCTACCAGAACTTGAACAACAGCTCCCAGTACTTGCGCCGTGACAGTTTCAGCATACGCCACGATGCACCATTACGTGTACCTTCCCCATGATGTAGCAAAACAAAAATCTCCTGGTTATTTGGTTGGGTTTGTGGTCAAAAACACACATGTGGTAGTTGAGCTTGTTCCTATTGCGAGGGCACATGACTGGAAGGATGAACATGGACTAAAGTTGGTGGGGCAAGTCAAACTGCATGGCGAATCCAACTCTGGAAAATTGGTACTCGACTCCGGGAGACAGGTGCCACCAGACGCCTTGTCTGATCCCTTTCTTACTTTGGAATACAATGACAAGTACCGGTTGTTGGTTGCTGCCGCCAATGAGGGCAGTTGCACTATCATCATGTTTACGCCGCCCAAACTCGACAATTTTGAGTACTTTAGTATGTACCCAATCCTCCTCCAAAACACAGGTGCTACCCCCAAAAACACGAAGCTACTAGATCAGTTAGAAGCTTCGTACGACGGTTTCCTGTCTCATCTGGCCACCGATGAAGATGTGGTTCTTGATAAGATAAACCATTGTCTGTGGTATCGGGCGCTTTTAGCGCAACTGGCCAAGCCAGGCCGGAAGCAAAAAATAACACAAGAGAAGCGCAAACCGCTATATCATCAATGCTGGTTCGTTACCAGACTCATTCTTTCTTTGGTCTTGCCTGTTATAGATTTGATCAACAAAGATATTGGAGGCACCAGTCTCGTACAGACATCTGCGTGGTGTCGCCAGCTTGATATGAGACTTCGGCAGATTACCTATTTTCCAATTCAAAGGCTCTGTTCACAAAATAAATTGACTAAGGCCCAACTCGAGCCGTTGGCCCTTCCTAACGTCAATCTGCGTCTCAATGTGAATAACTCCAACTACATTAATCTTTACAACTCGTTGTGGTTAATTGTCAATGACTTTCTTTGTGGCATTACTGTGTACAAGTTGTACTGGCGTATCCGTCCGTTGATTAACTCGACATTGATGAACGGGGTTTCCTTATTTGTGTTCGATAAACCACAGCACTACATCACTTGGGTTGGTTCCGCACATCCAGCAGGATTCAAATTGAACACTGAGTTGGGTCAGTTTATGCAAGGATTATTTTTGTGGACTCTACTGGCATGGCGCAATTTCATTGATACAATTGCTCTCTCATTGGTTCTGAGATGGATACTATTTATGTGGCTTACAATTCTGTGCCACTTGGGCATTTCATTTCTATTGGCAGGAGCCATCGACCTAAGCAGAATTCTCACTCTTCACATCCATTTCATGAACATAGTCACTACTAAAGTCTACCATCGTCAGATAGAAATGCTCAAATCTCTCTGGCAGTTATTCCGGGGAAGAAAGTACAACGTACTTCGAAATCGTCTTGACCGCTTGGACGTCGATGTGGTACGGTTGGATCAATTGTTACTAGGCACGTTTCTTTTCACAATCCTAGTATACCTTTTACCGACCACATTTGCTTTCTACATTTTGTTTGCGTTCTTTCATGTTACACTTTTAACGGTCATCAAGTTGGCAAATAAGACCATTCTTGTGTTCAATCTATACCCACTTTTTGTGGTACTTTTGAAACTCAAGAATTCTCGCAGACTTCAAGGAGGTATTTATTTTGAGTCTCGTGGGGGAAGCGGACATACGAATTGGTATGCTATGGAGAATCAGGCATTGAGTTTTGACGAAATTTTCCGTAATTTCGTTTACGTGTTTCGGCAGGAAGGTCAGTTTGTTCACTTTGCTAAAACCTTTTTTGAAGGTGAAGAATTACAGGTACAACAGCCAACAGCGGTAAAGTTTCGCTACCTTATGTTACCGGGCAACTACAAGCAAGTATTACTGGTTTGGGAGCGTACAAGAGTTGATCATTAGGCAAATTATAGAAGAGAGCGAAAAATGCAGGGACATACACTTGGTACGATAGAAGTAAAGAGGGTCACACATATTTCTTATCTAAAGCAAAAGCAGAAAGATGCATGTTAAAGAGTGATCTGTAGATGATAAAATGTTATCGTAAGATGGCGATAAGCGTTCGGGGATGATCCACAAGTAATCAAAAAGTGATCCTTACAAACTCAAAGATCAGAAGGCAGTTAAACAGCAAACAACAGCTGGATTCCAGTAAATTAGTCTCCCTTATCATTCATAACCTGCTTGACAGGTTCGGTTTCGTTTATGTAAAGCTTATGCTCTTGAATGTACCGAATGACAGAGTTGGGCAATAAGTACTGTACAGACATTCCACGGCGGATAAACAAACGGATCTTGGTGGACAGAATGTCGTTATAAATGAGTTGCTTGATGACCAATACGTTGCGACGGTGCTCGTACATGATGTCATGACTCAATAAAAAGCTCCGCACGTCAGAACCTGTGCGCTCGACAATGAGACAGCCGTACTTACCCAAAATATGATGCAAATCTTGGTCTGCCCACACGTCTGGCTCACCCATAGACTCAATCAAGTCGCCGCCTGCCAAGAGCATGATCTTGACGCCACGTTGCTCGCCCTGCTGGTTGCGGATTCCTCCGCGCTTTATGTTGATCTCTTCATTGAAGTGGTCCAAAACAAGCGCAGTACGCGTGTACTTTAGCTGTAACAGTTCCCATGCATCCACCATGAGCCACGAAGAAGTCCGTTCACATGCTAATTCACACATGCGCACACGGTGGTATGCTGGAGCCAATCCTTGCTTTTTGTAATTGTCCGATACTGGTGAGTAGTAACCGCCAATGACTTCGAAACGCGTTTGCTCGCTAATAGCATCCAAGGCCATTTCAAACATTCTTAAGTGAAGGTATGTAATGGGTGAGAACAGGCCGCAAGCCACAACTACCAATGGATACTTAGAGTCGTCACGGAGCGTAGTTGCCAACCGATGAGTTGGAAACAGGTAGTCGGCCAAACTTTTAGCCTGTCGTTGGATTCCATGAGGAACCTCTTCTAAATCGGCGATCTGGGATGATCGCACCTTGATAGTGGGGGGAAGAATAGTCCTTTCGGGAGCACCAAAGCCCGACGGCCTTTCCGGCACGGGCTTTTCAAGCGGCACATCCAGGTTACCCGCGATAACGCCGATTTTCCCGTCCGAATTGGTATTCAGTGGCTGGGTGTTGTCAACATCTTCGTCGCTCAGGGAACTTATCAATTCAGTGTGGATTCTGGGAATCTTCAGGTGATACGCCAGGGACCCCTTCTCCTCCTTCTGTGAAAGCGTCAGAGGGTGGGGTGCGGGGGCGTCAACTTCATTGCCCAAATCTGCCAAAACAAGTGGTTGAATGGGCATGTTTGTTGGGATCTTAGACAGAGGAGCTGGGGGCTCAATGTGGTGATTCCGCGAAGGCGGCGTGAAATTAGGGTCGCTTGTAGGATCCATGTGTGGTAGGAAACAAAAAGAAAGAGCCAAAAGAGGGACTTCTGAATATAAATCTGCTGGAATCAGAGGTTGGGGTAATGTGCCAAATTGAGTGTCAAAGTCCGAGATTTTTTGAAAGCCGGACCTTATGTCTCACGTGAGGGCGAAGGAGCGCCGGTGACGGAGGTGACTAACAGAAAAAAAATAACGTCACAGACAGGATTCGAACCTGCGCAGGCAATGCCCAACACCTGAGCTGCAGTGATAGCAGGGTGTCGCCTTAACCACTCGGCCACTGTAACACTTGTATAGTAACTGGTTGTAAACTTTTGTATATATACAATCCATATATTTTGTTTCATGTTTTGGGTTGCTTTAAGTATTTCGGAGTTTGTGAACATGTGTAGTTGATGGACTTTGAGTCGGGGAGGATGGTCAGTTTTATATGAAACTGTTTGTCTTCGTTTTTCCTGGCAGTACTTGTCCAAAGAAGAAACTCGACCCGAGGTTGGGTTTGTGACCATTCATGAATTTTATTTCTTTTATCTATTTGTATTCATGAACGCTTTTGTGCTCCACTTGTGAATAAGTCTTAGGGGCAAAACCTGGGCCGAGGGAAAGGACGGGGCCTAAGGGTCCCCCCATTTTTTTCTTCTATTTTTCCGGAGCGGGGACTCGTACGACCGGCCATTCGCGACTCCGAAGTCCGACGCTTGTTGACAAAAGAATCCCGCACTTAAGAACAAACACAAGAACTTAAGCACGCCCGCATCATACACATCCAAACACACAGGAGCACACGTGAGAAATGCTACACTATTCCAAAGAATTATTTCTATTAATACCCAACCGAGAAGTAAACCCAACCACTAAACCGCGTGGATTAAGATTATAGGCCTAGCACGCTTCGAGCGAGCAGGCACAGTCCTTTTTAATACATCCGACACAACGATTAAGACGAGTGTTCATTACGCATTTGACCTTGCGCTTGCGACAGGCCATGCACGAACTCTTGCGCGAGGAGGCGGACCCGCCGCCAGGCGCTCCGGAATCCGCGCGCTTTTTCACAACCTTGACAGGCGCAACCTTCTTCTCCGCTAACAACTGGACATCGGGCCCCGCACGTTTGCTGTGGCCAATATCTTCTTTGGTGAACCCTTTGGAGAAGCAGCAGTCCAACTCCTTACCGGAGCAAGACAGGCATGATTTGAATTTGATGAGCTTACCGTTGGACAACAACAAATTATAGCCGCCAGCTAGGCGCACCAACTTCCCTGTTTGCACAGCGACTTGGTCTCCGGAGTTAAGATGTAAGTATTCTTCAGGAGCATCCTCTACCGAAAAGTGGCGGCTCATGAGAACCACCTCGGCGTTACATTTGACCTTGCGTGCACGGCAGTTGTCACAAGAAGGTCCTAGTCTTTGGCGGCGTTTACGCTGGGGCACTTCTGGAGCGCGAACTGTGTAGGAGGCAGTAACCATTTGAACTGGTGCACTGAGAGGCGAAGATGCTAGCCGAGGAGACAGAAGAGGGGATTCCAGTGCCAGCAGCAGCGACAAGGATGGGTTTGAAAGAGTCGTGTGAGGGCGTGGAGGTGCAATCAAGTCAAGCAGCTTAAGGTTGTTTTCAGTGAGAGACACATAGCTTGTGATGGGAGGTAGAGTCACTTTGTCGGTGCTCCAACTGGTCAACGAGGCGTAGTGGGGGGGAATATGAGATACGGCCTTTTCCCCGTTCATCATGATTGAATATGACACAAGGTCGTTGGCAAGCATGTTTATGTGATAATTATTAGGGGAAGCTAACACAACAACGTGAGAACGACAAATATATGAAACAAAAAAAGAAATTAAAAAGATTCAAAAGTAAGGCTGTTGTAAGGCGGGGGCATGGATAATTAAATATATATGGGCATCGACAAAAAAAAGTCGTTTGCAACCTCCCGTACATTGCGTCTGGGGTATCCTGGTAACACGGGTGCGAAGTACGCCAACTCCCACGACAAGGGCCATCGGCACGCGCATAATAGGCCTAAAGTCCTGCAGCGTGCCAAAAGAGGGCGTGAATGGGGCACAAAGAGAGCCATTCATGAGCTGCCGTCATGGAGAACCTCGGGTGAGGGTCCGGCTAAAGAGGGTTCCGCAGGTTGCATGCAGCGACATCAATTTAATCCGACGAAAAGTCTCCGACGGGAAAAACCGGAACCAATTGGTATCGCGCGACTAGTTGCACATTCAATAGTCATCCCCTTAATGAACAGTATCTCATTAGATACTTTTTGTTCATTTGAGTAGCCAGAGGATAAGAATACGATGTAAACCGAATCACTATGTTTGCAAGCTCCAGACAATTGGATTTCGGAGCCGGAGTTCCCTCCTCGGTATGAAAAAGCGGAGCTCTTGTGCTCCGCAGGAGGGGAAACCCGCGTCGGAGTAGTATCGCATCTACATATTATACAGGATTATCCATTCACCCGGGACTTTACATCCGTGCATCTCGGGTGAAATAGGACAATTGTGCATGTCGGGGACCGGAGTTGACTCAAGTGCCATCTGTATGCGTATCTTGAGTCAGGCGACTCTCGGACTAGCCATCCCCGAATTCTCGACCCCGCAAACCAACAATTATTCACATGTCTTCTCCCCTCGCAAATCCACGCATCAGACAAATTTCTACATTAGGACAGAGCGCAAAAATAGTGTGAAATTTTCTCCTTCCTTTATTTGAATCTTTTTATGAGTGTCTCCAAATATCCATGGGTCTTGTGTGCATATACCCGCCTGAGCTTGGTGGGTGTCACACACCGGCGTTTGGCACAGCGATTGCGTTGTGCGCGATGTCGAAACACCGGACCGGACATCAACGTCCGGTGTCCACTCAAGCCCAACCTTTAGTCCGGGGCATCGATCTAACCGTAACACTCCGCTGTTGGCAACCCGTATTGGATGATTACGTACACAAGAGTGCATTGTACTGGCCTGTTTCAAAGCCTGTTTAGGACTTCTTATCCCTGTAGATTATGAGTAACTCGGAGCTACGTAAGTGGTTGTTTTCTCATAAACGGATAGTTTTTTTTACGTGGGATGAACTGCTATATGCATTTATCTGGCCGTTTAAAAGGGTGTAATGGTCTGCATATATGCACTTAAGAAAGAGAGTAGAAAAAAATGAAAATAAAAAACAAACCCACGCCGGGACTCGAACCCGGAATCTTTTGATTAGAAGTCAAATGCGCTAACCATTACGCCACGCAGGCAATCTTGTTGGAGGTAAAGTACCCCTGGTTTACCATATTGCATAGTTTAGAAATTAGGGGGACATTTAGTCGTCTCTTGAGGTCTTGTTCTTCATTTTTTTGCCTTCTTCAGTCAAGCATTCACAGATCCCTTTAATGTACGTAATCTGCTCACTTCACTCATCCTCTGATCCTCTCATGTATGCAGGTTCCTTGTTTCCCATACTTCATCGCGCTTACTACTTTCGGCTAACATAAACATCAAGCTTTTCTGATCAAAAAGTCACCACTTCATCACCCACTCCCATGGACGTTGAGGGCCCAGAATCGGTGCTCAGCACCCCGATCAAGAAGATCAGAGATCTCACGCTCAACAGTCCCACAAACCGTTCCTCTCCTCGAAATTTAGGCGCTGGCAGCCCGTTTCACAGTCCCACCTCCAAGGGCGTTAGATACCCCAATATGAACGATTTTCCTGTCGGAGACCCCATTTTCGGTAGCATGGTTGAAAAGGGATACTCCAAGACAATCAGCAGCACGGTCCTTCGTGAGCTTGATAATAGAGCTAATGAGATTTCTTCTCGGTTAACACTGAAACCAAGCCAGCAAAAGAAGCGCTACTCGGGCATTCACAGGCCGCTTTTCGCAAAGATGGAGTCTATTCTGGCCCATTATGCAGCTTCACGACAAACCACTGATACCTCTCCCTCTGGCGGTTACTCAGGTAGTGCCACCAAAAAGAGACGGACGCTAAATGGCCCCGAGGAGATCTTCGGAGACTTGGGGCGCGACAATGAGTCGCCTCTGCGTCGCAAGGGCACAGATATGGACCTCGACCCGGTCAATGTATCGTCCATCCCGGTTCTTATGGCGCCCGGGTCGAAAGAACTTCACAGCAATTGGCAGCTGCCAGGTTCGCATGGGACTGTCTCTCCTCAGAGTAACTCGCCTTCCAAATTCAATCGCATCTCTCCGTCCAAGGGGTCTATGAACTTGAACGGGCTTTTGAAGGACGACGACTCAGTATTTCTCAAGCCAGCACCGCCCACGAAAATCAGACAATCCTCATTGCAAATGGCAGGCGTTGCTCTGCCTCAACATCGCACTGTTTCAGGCTCTACTCTTCCTAGAAGTCTGTCCAGACAGACACTAGAGAGAAAGACTTCTTCTCTGTCATTACAAAAGAAGCCATCCATTCCGTCGCTTCAAAAAAAGGCCTCATCTACGTCCCTTCTGAGCAGGTCAACTATTCCGTCGTTACAGAAGAAAACATCCATTCCATCACTACAGAAAAAACCTTCTATTCCCTCTTTACAGAAAAAGCCTTCTATTCCCTCTCTACAGAAGAAGCCGTCTGTTCCATCGTTGCAAAAGAAAACTTCCATTCCATCATTACAAAAAAAGACATCTATACCCTCTTTTCAAACAAAACCCACTGCATCTACTCACCATAGTGGCATACCATCGCTGAATAGTTCTATCTCGTTCGGAAGATCGCTGTCACAGACTTTTGGACCGAGTCCATCACAAACTTTTGGAGGCGGATCGCCTCTGGCATACCAAGCTAGCTCTCATCATGCATGGAACTCTTCACGTCAATGCTCAGTGACATCTACTCCTAAGGCCAAATCCCTGAGACATGAAACTTCGGGGCATTCTTCCATTCCTACACATCCTTCAAGTTCCAGCATACGTTCAAATGTCACTGTTCCCAAACCTTTTTCGCTTTACGACAAACCTACGGTGTCGTCTTCTCAAAAAAGTCTACATTCACTGAGTAGTAGTCGTACGCTTGAGGATATGCGGTCTGCAAGTCAGCGCTCACTTAACAGATTTCAACGGTTCAAGAGCAGGTTTTCTTAGCCAATTAATATACATTTACCACTGTAAACTCGACTGCCCTGTCCATGAGTTTTGATTGAAAAGTTCCGTAATCGGTGTAGCAGTAGTATATGGTCATAGAATGCATGAGGGGCATACGGTGCCTCAGGTACGCCATAGATGCAGATCTTATACATATTCTTACATTGAACCAAATATACATTGACAGATGGCCCAGCGTTGTGGGTATGGGAGATTAAAGATACTTTTGATAGCGGCTGCAAACGATCCACGTGAGTAAATTGGTTTGGCTGCAAAAGACTACGTACCAAAATGGTTTCGCTTGCAAAATCTAGAAGAATGCGGGACTACAGGTGAAGTGTGACAGCCCCATAATACTTGAATGGAACTTGTTACAGCGTCAATACTTTTCTTTAGAACACCGGTTGAATATCAAAGTGGCTGCTGGATAAATTATGGGAGAGAATGCGATTTACATTGGTCAGAGCAACTTAGACCTGCAGTATAGAGGAGGGAAATTCGGAAGACAGAAAAGAAAGAAGATGCAGAAGACACAGAACGAAAACAAAATAAGAAAATCAACAACAAGTAGAATTCAAGTTCTCATTGTATTTGGTTCCACCGTAAAGCTACTACTTTTGGTTCATGACCATATATGTACTGCTTTTTAGGTCTTACTAACTCTCATTCGATGCCTTTATCGCTTTCATTGCCTTCTGTTTATGACACTCTTTCATTGCCTTCTGGTTTATGACTTTCTTTCAGTGCCTTCTGTTTATGACACTCTTTCATTGTCTTCTGGTTTATGACTTTCTTTCAGTGCCTTCTGTTTATGACACTCTTTCATTGTCTTCTGGTTCCAAGGCATCTTTTCTCTGCGCTCTTGATAAGTTAACTATTTCAACAACAACTCTAGTCTCTAAGAATCTTCAAGTCATACGTAATAAATTCCAATGAACCTCTACTCTTACCCCTCTTCATGCAAGTTTCTCGTTACTACTGCTGCCCATTAGTTCCGCGGAGGCAGAGCACTCGGAGCCATACAATTCCCTTCAATAACAAACAATTCTTCACCAACCGTCTGGCTACCTTTTTCCACTCCAAGGTGAAAAACTGTGGTCTTAGCTTCCATGTTCTCTGTGCCCTTTATTGTGTTCCTGTATGTAACGTGTTCAACTATTCGGAGTTCTTCTTGTTCTTGAAAGAACCTGAAAGGAAAAAGAAATTGGGTAATTGTAAGAAAAGTATTGCATCCCACTTTGTATCGTACCCTTCAGATGCGTCATGGTATTGCTTCCATAGCCAGGAAACTGCTGCCCCGCCATATACACACCCGTGCACCGAGAATATGTATTGACCAGGTTTTGCTCCGACCACAACACAACCCCTCACCATTGAACATGGCTGTTGAAGAAACTGAGACTCAGGTCATCTTGACCCACCCAAAGAACCCAAATACCTGTGTGAAAATTCTCAAATACGGAGCTACTGTGATTTCGTGGAAGGAAAATGGTGTCGAGCAACTCTGGCTTTCAGAAGCAGCCAAATTGGACGGATCCAAGCCTGTTAGAGGCGGAATTCCTCTCGTATTTCCTGTTTTTGGAAAACAAAAGGACCCTTCTCATCCTACAGCAAAATTGCCCCAGCACGGTTTTGCTAGAAACTCAACTTGGGAGTTTTTGGGCCAAGTAACCGAAAACCCCGTTTCTGTCCAATTTGGTTTGGGACCCGAGAACGTGGACCCTGAATTGTACAAGCTTTGGGCCAACGGAGAGAACGACTTCACGTTAATTTTGACTGTGACATTGTCTGAGGACAACCTCAAGACTAAGATTGAAGTGGAGAACACTGGAATCCAAGACTTTGAGTTCAATTGGTTGTTCCATACTTACTATAGACTCTCGGACGTGACAGACTCATTGGTGAGTAACTTGATGGATTCTGAGTGTTATGATCAATTGTTGGCAGAAACGTACAAGGAAAAATCCCCTGTGCTTCAATTCCACGAGGAATTCGATAGAATCTACAAGAACGTTGATCTGCACAAATTGATCCAAATTATCGACAAGGGTAAGGTCTTGCTTACGTTGGAGAGAACCAATTTGCCTGATGCTGTTGTGTGGAATCCTTGGGTCAAGCAGTCTGAAGGAATGGCTGATTTCGAACCAAAGTCGGCGTACATGAACATGTTGTGTATCGAGCCTGGACATGTCAACTCCTTTGCCAAAGTAGCCAAGGGCGAAAAATGGACAGCTGAGCAAAAAATGACCCCATCGGGTGAGATCACTGTGCAAACAAACATTTATTCTGTGTAGGTTAAGTTACCGCGGTAGTACCACAACTATGCCATAGAATATCTTGAAGCCCAAGACTGTTTGTAGCATCATTATGCCTGAGGTACCGAATTGGCGTAAGAATTTGAGCCAGGAAACCTGTCAATGCTTCCTAATACATTTTTTATGAAAATTATTTCTAGTTAGTTTTTTCATATTTCCATATCATCTTTTGGCAGTGACTAACAATATGCGCGAGAAACTATAAAATGTTCACTGCCGAATCAATATGAGAAAATAGGAAGAACAACATAAAAATACAAAGTCGTAGTTGATTGAAAACATAAGTCTCCCTAACACAAGTTAGTAAGCACGTCTATTTACCGCCGGAATTTTTTTTTTGTACAATGCAGTTCCCTTGTGTGGACGCCGATTTCAGTTTTCTCCAAGTCCCAAATTTTTTTTTTTTGGTCGGCTGTGGTAGTCACCGAGAGTTCCAGCCTGGTCTCACATTACAAAACAATTTGTATGGCATCACAAACACCTCACTACATGTATCACCCAAAACAAATGCTCAATTGGCACGATAATATAAAGCAAGCAATAGTTTCCCTTCTAGGGTAGTTCCCCTATTGTCCACGGCCGGATGCTGGCGCAAACCGAACCTCATGCGCAAGTTGTCCCGTGACCTGTACATTTCTTTTTCCCGGTCTTCCCTTCACTCACCTGCGTCAAAACACCTTCCATAATAAAAAAATAGACACATCTCCCCTGCCACCCCGTTCAATAAAGACGTCATCTAAAGCATTTGGCACTCTCCAAAAATGCCAACCATTCTTAGGGCCAAACCTCTCCAGGCCGCCTACAAGCAGTTTTATTATTATTTCTTGCTGGAAAAGTCCCCGAACAGTACATTAGCTGACCTTGATTTTGACACTGATGTTCGTAAAACCATCCGAAGACTACAGAATCATGAATGGAAAGTGACAGAAGCGGTTCATTATGGCTTCTTGTCGCTGATTATTTTGTTTGTTTACTTCATTTTCCCAGCATCTTTTTTCATAAAAACCCCCATTTTGATTGTCTTTGGATTGTGCTTTTTGATGCCATTAACTGCCCAGTTTTTCATATACGCTCTTCCCATTTTCACGTGGTTAGCACTTTTCTTTAGCGCTAGTAAGATTCCTGTGGACTGGAAACCAGCAATTAGTGTGAAGTTTTTGCCAGCCATGGAAACTATTTTGTACGGGGATAACTTGTCGAACGTTTTAGCGGAAACTAACAACTCCCTCCTTGATATCTTGGCATGGTTACCATACGGATTGATTCACTTCCTGTCGCCCTTCGTGGTTGCGTTGTTCATCTTTCTTTTTGCTCCTCCAACCTCGTTGCGTTCATTTGGCACAGCGTTTGGTTACATGAATTTAACCGGTGTTTTAATCCAGCTTTTATTCCCCGCCGCTGCTCCTTGGTATAAGAACTTGCACGGATTGGAGCCAGCCAATTACGCTATGAACGGTTCCCCAGGTGGTTTAGCAAGAATTGATCAACTCTTTGGGGTGGATATGTACACCACTACATTCCAGAACTCGCCTTTGGTGTTTGGTGCTTTTCCATCTCTTCATTCGGGTTGCGCTGTCATGGATGTTTTGTTTTTGTGCTGGCTTTTTCCAAAGTACACTGCCATCTGGTGGAGCTACTCATGTCTTTTATGGTGGAGCACCATGTACCTTACACATCACTACTTTATTGATTTGATTTTCGGCGCGGCATTGTCGGTAACTGTTTTCAGCTACGTGAAATACACACAATTGCCCGTCGTTGATCAGCTGAAGTTCTGCCGTTGGCTGTACACCCTGATTGAACTTATTGACATTCACGCAAATGACCCATTGAGGTCTTTTGTGCCCTTACGTGAAGATGCTGAGCTGGGATACCTTCATCCATTCTACAATCCACCTTCGCTAAGTGAGAACTTTGAATTATCTGTTATTAACCGTTCACGTGAGAATGTCAGTGCTCCAGTTCCACCAGAACGTACAGAAGCCTCTTTGAACCTTGTTAATGGCACGGTCGAAGAAGGCGAAACTGATAGCAGTGCTGATAACTCTGTGTTCGAACAGGACAGATTTGAAGATGATAATCATGTAAGTCTGCGCACTTCCAGCACGTCATTAGCAGACTTGATAACCAGCACACATCCTGCGGTGCAACCGAAAAGGAGTATCTGAATTTCGCATCACTAAATGTTCATATTAGTCATATTCTAGAAAGCGCTCTATGGTCTGGGAGCCACTTAATTTTAATTGTTGAGAAACAGACTAGACTAATGGAGAATCATAGCAAATATCATAATGAGAATACTACCCTATTAATATAAGTATTACCAAGGCTCGTGGTAAAATGCATGTAATTTTCTCTTTTCTCTCTATGTACAATGGCCATTTTTTGGCCCCTTCCCGATTAAGATGAATATTAGCTTCAGTTTGGCACTTTTTCAAACACTCTTTGGTAAGTTGTACCCACATTTAATTTGTCGGCCATATCATTCTTGATAATACTGGATCTTAAGATTCTTGGATCTCTTCTTAACGTTCTCAACAACTCTTGCTGCACAGCAGCAGAAGAGTCGAACCCCATCATAAAGTGATAACCTTGGAAATGTCTTTCTTGTTCTTTGGACATGATCTTTGGAAGTGGCTTTGGTCCCAAACTAGTGATTTCTCTAATGATTCCTCTATTGTTCAAAATCAATTTTCCAACCGTGGAGGCAATTTTGCTAGCCTCCTTGCTTGCCAACAACGGGTCTGAGATACGGGCAATAGCAAATAGTTCGTAGTACATTGTCCTTGGAAGTAAGAGATTCACTTCGAGATTTTTTTTTCTTCTCATTCATGCTAGTGCGAAGCTCAAAACACCTTTGACTACTCAAATTTTGCAATCTCAAACTTACTGTGAATAATAGTATCTCTATCGCTATTAACAATGTTATTATATTATTTTGACTTGCATCCCAGGGCCTAGCCAAGAATACGCTCGGATACCATTTTCAGATCTTCTACCTTGTCTACAAGTGTACCAGACTTGGTTCTACGGGTACTGGCCTGTCCTTTCGGTGACAGGTATGATCCTGTCGTTGGTGGACCGTTCGGAGATTGATCTTCTGCACAGATATACGACACTCAAAACTAGGAAAAGCCAAACTAGGAAAAACTACAGAGATTTACTGCCATGCCTGTTCGCTACTCGTTAATGATTCTTCTTTCGAGAATCGCCAGTTACGTCTCATCACGTGACCCATATATTTAGGCTTTTATCAGTATGAAGTCGTGCCGTCATCGGTTTACGAAAGGGGTTCTTTTGGAAGTACACCCCGCATGATTCTCATCTTATTTTATGTGGCTGAGTGAATCGAAGCGTGCGCACTCAATTCCTTTCTGCAACACGCATTCAGTGACGCTTCCATGAGTAGCGTAGCACCAAACTGTTTACGTTGAAGCACGTGAGGAAATACTAAAGAAAAGGGCCAAGTGAAAACAGGAAAAGTAGGCCCACGTGCTGTTGTCAATTTTGGTCCTCCCCTCACGGTGGACGACAAAGTCTAAACATGGATCCATCAGGTCGGGACTGCATGAGAGAATGTCAATGTCGGCTATGAAGATTCCTGCGGGTTTTGACACCTGTCAAAAGAACAGGTGGGCACAAAACCAGCTTGCCTCTATTGTTTGCATGTTTATATTGTCATTCAGTATGTCGCCGTTGATGTGTAATTCCGTCATAAGAACTATAAATAGCTGTTTGTACTTGTGAAAAAAGGTCACCGTCACCATGCAACTGCGGCGTGGAGAGTTCCAAGGTGCAACGCTGCGTCAATGACATGGCGCGGAACGCCAACATATAAATAGGAGCCATACATTTCTCTCGTAAAAACTGAGATATACATCTTTCCCTTCCATCAAATACAAATCACAATGTTCGGCTTTAGCAACCACGAAGAATCTTACCAAGCTGTTTACGGCGAACAACACGAGGGCAAGTTTTCCCACGAGCTTCTTGCCGGTGCCGCATCTTTTGGCGCAGCCAAGATGTTCGAAGATAGACAAAGACGTGAGGGTAAGCCCGTCAGCCACGCCTTTGCAAAGGAATTGCTCGCCGGCATTGTTGGTGGCGAGGTAGACAAGTTGTTCGAAACAAAAGGTTTAGACTACTTGGACAGAGAGAGGGTGAAGAGAGACGCAATCGAGAGAGCGCACGAGGGTTACGACCAACACTACGGTGGCCAGGAGGAATGGCACCCAGACTCTCAACCTCCATTCGAGTACAACAACGAAAGATACAATTATTAGTTTAGAAATAAAGAAAAGCATGACTTTTTTTCCTTTATTACCAGTATGTGTATTTTGACCGAATAAATAAGGAGTTGAGTTTTTATAGTAAGTCTCCAGTCCATTACTGTTTGAGTACTCTTAAGAGCGCGAACTGTCCTTTTTCATACATCAGGGCCGTGGCGCTCCATACTGTGTAATAGACAATAGGCGCGCATATTTCTCTTTTATCTTTGGGACGCGTCACAAGTGTCTGAATACTCCTCATGTCTAGCACAAGGCCTGATCTAAAATTCTCCGACGCCGTGGACGAGCGGCTGTTCTACAGAAAATATGCACAGTTGCCTGCCAAGGAACTGACACATGTGGTCAGAATCGTGGACCACAAGGATTACTTCTCTGCCTTTGGAGAGGACGCAGAAATGATTGCTGATGCCATTTACAAAACCCAGCTGGTCCTCAAGAAAACCACCAATACTGTCTATGTTACTATTTCCCCTCAGGTCTTTACGTCTGTGGTTCGCTGGTACTTGGTGGAAAACAGTTATAAGGTGGAGATTTATAACAAGCAATTGCAGCTTGTCCTTACCGCTTCTCCTGGAAACTTGGAGGGTTTGGCCCTTGAGTATGGCATTGACTTGGAGAGTATGGTACGTGATGGTCTGACGCCAATGGTTGCAAGTGTGAAATTTACCGCTTCTGGCCATTCTAAGAAAGTTGGTGTTTGCTTGATGGATTTGCTGAACAAAGCCATGTACGTGTCTGAATTCGATGATAACGATCTTTTTTCGAATTTGGAGCTGTTATTGTTGCAAGTTAATGTTAAGGAGGTCATTTTACCTTCAAATTATAACCCAGACCCTGCAGAAGCTTCCTCTGGTGATGTTATCAAGCTTTTCCAGGTATTGAACAAAATAGGTTCCATTGTCGTAGGAACGGTGAAGCTGTCTTTGTTCACAGCAGCGAACATTGATCAAGACTTGGAAAAACTTGTCGTTGCTGCCAATATCGACCCTGAAGCTCCGAACACTGTTGAGCTTATTTTGGCCTCTAAAGGCATAGATTCTGCTGAATATACCTTATCATTGTCATGTTGCAATGCACTTATTCAATACTTGGGTCTTTTAAGTGACGACGAAGAATCATCTTTCACTATTGACAAATACAACCTTTCTACTTATATGAAGTTGGATTCTTCTACCACCAATGCCCTCAACATCTTCCCTTCGTCTCAGGTCTCTCAATTTGCAGCATCCACCACAACTTCCTCCATATTTGAGCTTTTAAACAAATGCAAGACTGCTGCGGGTACTCGTCTTCTTTCTCAATGGCTCAAACAACCATTAACTGATTACGAGAGCATCGAGGAGAGACATTTATTGGTAGATCACATGATTAATGACACAAACTTGAGAGTTTTTGTGAGCCAAGAATGGCTTCCAGAAGTCCCAGACGTAAAGCGTTTGCTCAAAAAGATCGGAAATGGTATGAAAAAGCCATCAGTCTCAGAAAATAAGAAGTTGGAGGATGTTGTCAGATTATACCAGCTTGTCGTTGCAATTCCTAATTTGACTAACATGCTTCAAATTTCAATTGACGAATGCGCAGATGAAAGAATCCAACAATTATGTAAGGAGCAATGGCTTGACCCAATTATGAAGAACAATGATGCTTTACTAAAGTTTCTGGAGTTGGTTGAAACAACGATTGATTTATCCCCGTTGGAGTCCCGTTCAGCACATGATCTCTTGCACGCAGACTTCAACATCAAGCCAGAGTTTGATGAGTCATTAATTATCATCAACGATAATTTGCAAGCTACTTCAAAAAAGATTAAGTCTACGCATGAAGAAGTAGGTGATGACTTGAATATTGATGTCGAAAAGAAACTTAAACTCGAGAAACATCCTCAACATGGCTGGTGTTTTAGAGTTACGAGAGTAGACTCTTCGATTTTGAGAAATACTGGTGACAAGTACATTGAGTTACAAACTGTCAAAGCCGGAGTCTTTTTCACAACCAAAAAATTGAGATCATTGTCACAACAATATCAAGATTACTCCACCGAATACAACGCAAAGCAAAAAGAGTTAATCAAGGAAATTTTGTCCATAACCTTGACTTATCAAACCGTGTTTTTGCGCTTGTCATTGGTGCTCAGTAATATCGATGTTCTTGCAGCATTTGCCAATGTGGCGTTGTTTGCACCTACTCCGTTCGTGAGACCGAAGTTACACGCTCTTGCACCTTCAACTGAGTCCGAGGAATTCTCAAAAAGATGTGTCAAACTTCAAGATGCACGTCACCCAGTGTTGGAAGTACAGGATGACGTCAATTTTATTGCAAATGATGTAAACCTATCAAACAGCGGAGGAAGTTATTTTTCTATTATTACTGGTCCAAACATGGGTGGTAAGTCTACTTACATCCGTCAAGTTGGTGTCATAGCATTGATGAGTCAAGTTGGCTCTTATGTACCTGCTCTGGGAGATTCCTCTGCACCAGAGCTTCCAATATTTGATGCAATATTGTCTCGTGTTGGTGCTGGTGACTCTCAATTGAAGGGTCTTTCCACATTTATGATTGAAATGCTTGAAACATCCTCAATCTTGGCTACAGCAACTCATAATTCGTTGATTATTATTGACGAATTAGGAAGAGGAACGAGCACATATGATGGTTTTGGTTTAGCGTGGTCCATCAGCGAACATTTGATTACACAAAAACAATGCTTTACCCTTTTTGCTACACATTTCCACGAGCTCACAAAATTATCAGAGAAACATAAGAATAAAGTTCAGAATTTGCATGTGGTTGCTCACATTGAGAAAAATGCCGAGGGAAACGACAAGGATGATGACATCACTTTGATGTACCGTGTGGAGCCTGGTATATCAGATAAGTCTTTTGGTATTCATGTTGCAGAATTGGTGAAGTTTCCTGCGAAAATCATCAACATGGCAAAGCGAAAAGCGTCAGAACTCCAGAACATTAGTACAAATACCGATATGGATCCGTTCGTCACAAGTAAGCGTACGAAGTGCAGCAATGATGAAATCAGCACTGGTGTTGAGAAATTGAAGAAGCTTTTGATTGCATGGAAACTGGAATGTTATGACTCGGAAACACAAGAGTGTAAGGTTTCGTCAGAGGAGGCTATAGCATCGCTACAGAAGTTGGTACAAACAGGAGATGAACTGAATGACAAGTTTGTCCAAGAAGTATTGCACATGCTCTAATGGGCTATTTAACTAAGTATGAACAGTCGTACATAATGGGATCAACGCAGTGATAGCATTTCTGCATACGCTGCATTTCAACCATTAACCAAACAATGTCGATGCTTTTCAGAAATTGGAACGATATCGTACAAGTCGGTTATTCTTGTTTCTTTTCTTGACTGCGAGCCTTATGAGCCAACAAACCTTCCTCGTCTATCAATTTCAAAGCAGGAAAACCAAATCTTGTCTCAAACAGATAAAACTTATTAGTGCCGGTCAACCAACAACGTAAGTACTCCTCATAAACCAAGTAAAAGTAAACTCCAGTTCCCGTAAGCAAATGCCACCAGCCATGACCTTCTAATACAAAGCCATATGGAATTCCCCACTCTCTGCGCTTTGATCTAGCCTGGTCACAGAGATGGATATCCAAGTTCCATAAGAGATAACCCAACAAGAAAATTGAGACGCCCATTATCATGGCTCTGTCCAACTTCTTCAACTCGACAGCGTCACGAACATACTTGTGAGATAAAACAGCGCTTCTGAAGATAATGCCGGCATTAAGCAAGCCATATGCTGTCTGATGGATGGTGGGGTTCTTGAAATGCAAGTACACCACAGTAAGTAAGTTGGCAGCGGAAAAGATTCCCAAGCCAACCAAAAAGGAACCCCTGGAGGATTTGAATTCAGAGAATATACTCCAAAATGGTATACATGTAGCGTAGATCATTGGAAGTTCGTCCAACAATTGATACTCGTAGCGAAGAGTCATATGGAACCACCAAGAGCCAACCCCAACGAGAAGGAACCCGAGAGCAGAGAGGATAAACCTTAATTCCAAGCGATTTCTATAAGCATTGATAATGGCGTAACTAGCCAAGGCAATAAAGCCTGCGTTGGTAATTGTATTTAAGCTTTCAGCAATGTACGGAGAAACCACATAGTTTTCCTCACACCAATCTATAGTGGAGGTTGGAACACCCCAGAATCCATTCTTCTGTTCGGGTGGATATGGTATTGCAAACGGAAGCATTTTGCAGTAAAATTGCTTAGAACGATGAAAGAATTAAGAAAGTTATGCGAAATTTCCTTGCCTACTAAACAACGTTACGGATGGAGTTTCTTATAAAGCAAGGGACGTTAGTGATTTATCTGACATGCGGCAATCTTCACGTGATTATCGGCTAAAGCGGCATTTAAACACTATGATTCGACGTACATTAACATGCTTGGAGAGAAAAAAAATTTAGCAGAAAAGACACGTGTATGCACTACAGCCGGACCGAACACTTATCATGCTGAATGGCTTCTGCCATACATGTGAATGGGTCTTGACTGATGTTTAGAAGATTTTAACTATTGTCGCACTAAAATGATGCTACTTCCGTTCTGGACCGAGACGCATGACAAAGCTTAAAAATGCATCATCCCTCCATGTTAGTTCATTTGATGACGCGTACCGTAAGATTATTTTTCCAGCCACTCTAACCAACATTCATCGTAGTATGGACGGGTTGTGTACGAATCGATGCATGTCATCATTGCCTCGTCGGTGTCATCCTTCAATTTGCCCGAGTGCATGGAAAGAGGAGCAGCAACGCCATTTTGGGACGAGTCATCGTCTTTCACTGTGCACCAATCACGGCAGATATCTGAGCTGAATCTCCAGTACAAATTAGCCAATGCGAGCTTCATTTCAATCAAGGCCAAGTGCATTCCCAAACACATCCGAACACCCTTTCCGAAAGGCATCATGTAGCGTTGCATTTGCTTGAGCCTGTTCTGATACTGGAATTCCGTCTCGTCTGGCCCTTGGAGCCATCTTTCAGGAGTCCATACTTCAGGGTTTGGGAACACTGACTCAACTCTATGCATAGAATAAGGTTGCATCGAAATTTCAGTACCGATAGGTATAGCCACCGTCCTGCCGTCCACTTTCACTTCATACGGCTTGTCTGTTACACGTGGTTCTCCTCCAGGGATAGAAGAATGTACTCGGGAGTTTTCCTGGATCAATGCCTCCAAATACGGAAGTTTGTCCACCGCCTCCAAATCATCTATAATGTCAGATAAAGACTCGGGTGTGCCGAAAGCTTCTCTAAGTTCCTGCTTGAGCTTTTCTTGTCTATGTTTATTAGCAGGACGAGAAAGTTCGTAGCACATGTACGTCAATTGAATAGCAGTAGTCTCATGCCCAGCGAAAATATTGTCAGTAATGAATGAATAAGCATCGTTTCCAAAGAGACCGCTTTTCTTCAACATTTCTAGCGTGGTCAAGTTTTGATTCTCTTCAAATTTAGGTACGTTCGCTTCTGCTTTGGCATACAAGGAAAGCTGCCAATTTTCAATTGTCTCGGAAGCTTTCCGAACAGCTGGACCTGCAGCCATATTCCAAAACCGTGGCATTAGAGTTGTCCAGAACACCATTCCAGCTTGCATCCTATGGGGAACAAGAATCCATCTTTTTTCTGCATGGAGTAGCAAGTCTGTTCCGTTCTGCCATCCCAATTCAAAGGCAGAAACAACATCCATAGCCAATGACCCAAACAAAGAATAAACGTCAATCCCCAACAGACCGGATTTTCCCTTCTTATTGAACCATTCGTCTGAACCCAATTTGTGCCCTTTCCCGTGTTCGTTGAGTTCCAGTTTTGCATTGATATAGTCCGGTTCTTGTCCCAGTACTGAGGACTTGTACACCAGCTGAACCAAGTGAGTCACCTTCTCAATGACATTGTTCCTGGTGGTGTTTTTGGCATTGAATACCGCAGACTTGGAATACAAGTTCTGAATCATTTTCTTGTACTTAATATGTGTGTCGTTTTCCAAACAAGAAAACATATTGTCTTTAAAGCCGTGGTTACGAAAGTTCTCATAGAATTTCGCTTTAGGCATATTCTTCACGTAAATAGCATTGATATATTTGGGATCTCCATTACACGAGACAGCTGTAGGAGAAAGCAAAACAACGTTTCCATATTTTTCATGTAGGGCGTGGACTGTTTTGATCCATTTGTGTTTGCGTTGACATTCCAATGAAGGAAGGTGAGAAATGCGATGGAGATAGGGACCAGGAATGTTCCGAAGAGGCGATAAAAAAAATGGATATATGACAAGTTTATATAGAGCAAGACACGCAATTGCAATTGCTAGAGTGGCATTTTTGTTTTGGATAGCAAACAGAGCCAAGTATCCAAAAACCTCGATGATCATTCTTGGTATTGAAATCTTGCCTCGATAAGAGGATGCAGGCGTATCTTATAAGCTGAGGTGAGTTCCGCGCCGACCCTATATCGGGAAGGAGAACCCGTCGGAATTACGGAACAGATTGTGTTATTTCCGCTAGGGAATTACGGAATTCTCACCAATTGCTTGAGAGCTATTATAATGACTTTAGAAGGAAGAGGTGGCTTGAAAATATACACCAGCTCTATATTTAGCAGGAACACTATGTAAAACACCGAAGCTATACATCAACGTTTGTATGCCCAGAAACCAAAACAAAAAAGAACAAACCCATAATAACCTGTATCTACATACACAATCTACCATTATAGCATATTAACTCTCGTGTAAAAGTTTCCGAAAAGGAAGCCTTTTCTATTAACTGTTTTGACTCAAATACTTGGCAAATTTGGAAGTCTCGTGGATTCCACATTCCGTCTTTGCTTGACCTTTCCATCTTCCTGCCCTCTCGTCCTCTCCGTCGGCAACAGGAACAGTGGAGTGCCAGTCACCAATCGATTTGTAACCCAAATCTAATAACTCATTATAAGGGACGTTATTCTCTTCAATGTATTTCTTGACCCGATTGAAGTCCCAGTCCCACAAAGGGTTAATCTTGATTATTCCACTTGTTTTCTCAATCTCAATAACAGGCAAAGTAGCTCTCGCACCACCTTGGCTCTTCCTTCTTCCAGTAAGAACAGCATTGACTCCCAATTCTCTATAGGCACGCTGAGAGGGCTCCACCTTCACCAAGTAATCATAGAGATGATCATCCTTTTCCCACAAGGAATCGCCATGCTTTTTGGTGAACTCAGCTTCAGTGCTGGTTCCCTTAGGGGTGTAAATATGCAAGGTTGGGTTGTACTTCTCCTTCACTTTGTTAACCAAATCATACGTCTGGGGAAAATGATGTAAAGTATCAATGAAGATTAAATCCACAGGTTTGGCTTTGGAAATCATATCCAAGATGACTAGCCCAGTAAGCCCAAACGCTGTCGTCTGGTACAAATTGGGAAAAGTAATGGCTGCCCATGTGAGAATCTCTTCAGCAGAGAGATTCACAAGGGTTTTGTTGAGGTGATCAATATGTTCTTGCGAAAGCTGGAGCATCGAAGAAAGATCAGTAGCTAATAGAGATGGAATGATTAGTCAGAACTCTTCGGTATGCATAGGTCAACTTTCAAGTATAGTCACGTGGGTTTACGTTTGCGTTATCAGGCATGGATGCAAAAACGGTACTGCAGGCGACACACGTCAGAGGCTTGGTGTAGAAATGTGAGCCTTAGTAAAAGCACCAATACATAAATGGTGTGCAATTCTATATTTATTGACCTTATTAGAATTTATCTATCTAACTATATATTTACTTATTATTTTATTAATCTTAGTATTTTTTGTTCATCTTATTAATTCACTAGTTGCAGTACTGTGGATATTGATATGTACTGTAGGTATATGAGATGCGCACTCTGTTTTAGTAGGGTCCTCTCTAAGAAATGGAAATCCACCTAAGATTCAAACAAAAAGTTCACCCAAATCTCGGGTTTAGACTTAAAAAAGCAAAGCACATCCTCGACATCCTTGGTAATACTACCGCATGCAATTCCATTATCATTGGTACTTGTCCCACCTACAATAAAACACTATATGCAGAACTTTAAGAGGTTTGGAGCCTGTTCACAAGGCTTCTACATGAAGTGTATCGTTTGACCGTTGGTTTTCATCTATCACACCCACACGTGCAGTTCACACCACATAAGAGACCGAAGAAAACTAAAACAAATAGAGAAACGAAAGCCAAACGAGTCCAAGCCATTGCTCGTTCCCTCCGTCTCATCGTCTGTCCCTTACCCCATACATTGGCGTACACCACGGTGCATATTTCCGCACGCGTAGAACATGGAGGCGGCCCCAAAGTTGCACGAGAAACAGGCCACTGGAAGGACAAACAGCCGCCCACTGGGATTGATAGACCACTCGGGTTTGGTGGACCAATCAGGATTGTTTGCACGGTGAAATTTGGAACAATTTTCATTTTTCTTGGTTCTTAAATCAACTGGCGATTGCGTAAATTAATGTGCCATTTTGGGAGACTTTAAATGCTCATGGGATAAGCAGCATACACACAAAAACTATAAGTACCCGAGCTGAAACACGATGAAAAAAAAATTTTCAAGCGTCGCTATTTCAATCAACATTGGAAAGTTAGCACAAGAAGGGTCAAGCTAAACAACGAAGAACAAATATTTCAAAATGGATATGGGAGGAAGCTCTGGACTGATGTCCCACAAGAAACTGCACGCCTGCAAAATCTCGATGCTTTGGAACTGGTACACCGTTGATACGTGTTTCATTGCGAAAAGCTGGCACGTTAAGTCACGCGGCGCCTTTGCAGGTTCATGTTTGGGTGTATTTTTTCTCGTGGTTGCTTCACAATGGTTGCACCGGTTTGCTCGTGAATACGACGTTGGCTTGATAAGAAAGTACTCTACTCCGACCCCAAGAGTGATTGAAAAAGGCGAAACAGACTCTGGGGAATCTCTCATTATTGCAGAGAGTCCTGTTTTACATGCGGTTGGCCATAGATGGCTCTTCCTGACTGGTGATCTTGGAGCAGTGAAGGTGTCGCCATTTGAGCATTTAATTAGAAGTGTTTTGTTCACCATCGAATGGGGTTTGTCGTACATCATCATGTTGTTGTTTATGTACTACAATGGGTATTTGATTATCTGTTGTATTCTTGGTGCATTTGTGGGCAGACTTCTCTTCACATATAGTGAGCCACTTAATGGGAACTGTTTGAGCGATTCTCAAGACATGGATAGGAAGTGTTGTCGTTGAGGAGGATCCAGTTTCTGGCCAATAGCTCAATGCAAACCCACATGAATATGAGGATGTTTTAGTGAAATATGCCCACTTAAGTGGTTAATACAGAATGTTAATGCAACATAATTAAGCGAGGACCTACATACTAAATTGCACCCAAGTAGAAATGTCTTTAGCGCGGGTGTACCCCAGATCATACAGATTTCAAAAAAAAAGGAAAAAACATAAAAGAAAGAGTGGCGCTAACTTCTTCCTTTTCTACTATTTGTCTACGCCTCTTCTACCTTGCGATTTCCACACCCTCCTCTATTCCAACATGACCAGACAGAGCCCGGACTCCTTCCAAGGTGTAATGCAAAGTCTTAATCTAGACATTAAGGAATATGATTCAACCCAACTATCCGAAATGGATTACCCACAGTTAGCAGGGGCCAAAAAAGACATCGAATCCGCATTGGAAATGTTATTTGACCTTCTACACCACACTTACAAATTTGACATGGACCTGCCCCTTGTATTGGATGGGTTCCCTCGCAGTGATGTGGACGTGGTGAGCATTCGTTTGATTCGAACAAAGATTATTCGGCTTCGAAATGATTTTCGGCAAGTGATGGAGTTGATTGAGATTCATTTGCAACAGAGACTTCTGGGTGCGACCGAGACTACTATGGAAACCCTCACTATGGAGCCTGTGCGTAATATACAGCCAAGTCTTATCCCATTTGCCATCGTTAGAGAGGTCGCTGCAGGTGGACCTGCTTCTCTCGGAGGATTGAAACCCGATGACAGAATCATCTTATTTGATGAAGATATCGATGCTTCTAATAACAATCGACTTAGTGGTCTTGCCACTCGAGTACAGCAGAAGTTAGGCGTTCCTATTCCTATAAAGGTGATCCGTGACGGAGATGTGAAAGAATTAACATTTACCCCGGTTAACAACTGGGGAGGTCGAGGTTCGTTGGGTTGTCACATAGTGCCAATCTAGTATAGTTGAGCTTGAGAACCGATTGAATGAGAACCGTTGATGAGAAACTAACATGTGTGTCTCCTTATGATCACGCTAAACCTACAAATTGCTGGCACGTTACAATAATCGAATAATCAGCTGTAATTTCAGAGCCTCCTTTATCACTTTCTATTCATTGGTGCATTGTTTTCTTTTATTAATGCTAGCTCATTCCATGAGTGTAACTAACCTCCATGTAAGGTTGAAGTAAATGTGAAGACATCACCAGATTCCACCACATAATCTTCCATTCCTTCCAACTCCCAATCAGTGTCGTTGATAAGAACCAAGATTCCTGCCCTCACGGTGCCATCTTCAATGAAAACAGGAATGTCTTTTGGATCAGCTACCACCGTCTTACTAACATAGTCAATAAGATCCTTCATAGTGGCTTCTCCCTCTTCATACGGAAGCGTGACTTTGTGTTCACGCACCTTATTTGAAATCACATCTAAGCCGCCCAAGAATTCCACCTTGACCTTCATTGTGAGTAGGGGCTTGAAGTTGAGGTGCGATGGGCTATGAGACATATGCGCGCACCTCTAGTACTTAGAGACAGTACGTGGACATGATCTCCACTTAATCGCAGAAGGCGCTAAAGAATCAAACTTTTTTCCGTAATCAAGTCTTTTCTAATTCGAATAATCTGAAGGGCACATACAGATGTCGAAAAAAAGAAACAGAAGAAAATTAACATGAGTATAGTCCGTGAAACCAAGATTAGCTAACATCCTTACATTCTTAGTGTACCGAAATGAACACGTATCCGTGGCGGAATATACAAAGATCGTATTTGCTGAAAAGACAACAAAATATGGAAGAGACCAAAAGCTACTGACAGAAATCAGAAAAAGTAAATTTCCCTCTTGTAGCGTTAAACCTGGAACCAGAGTACGTAACAAGGTATCGTCCTGCATATGAACAGCGGCTACGCAAACGTGTTCACGTCCAACTTCCTGTCACACAACCAACCCCAACTATGTTTTCCTTGCTGGGCCGCTTGGCCGTGTTCTTGATACTTTTAGTTTCAGTATTGGGTATTGAAATTGCAGAAGGCAAAACTCAAGTTTTGGTGGTGCAAGATCCCCTTCTCACAAAAGAGAATTCCTCGGTCGCTTCTCTCTTTCAACTCAACGATTCTTACAACGTTACTGAGATTGGTTACAATAACAATGAAGGTGAATTGTTTCTTGGAGAAGAACCCCTTTACCATCACATTGTTTTCATGCCTGCCGCCAAAAGAACAGCGGCTGCTAAAAATATCGTGAACAAGCACAAGTTACTCGAGTTCTTTAACAAAGGTGGTAACATCATTGCCGTGAGTTCAGCTACTCATACTGTGCCAGATGATGTTCGTCAATTCTTAGAGCAAGCTGGAATTTATCCTGCTCCAAAGGGCTACGCTGTGGCTGACCACTTTGAGCCTGTTACTGTTGACTCTTCCAACGTGGTGGAAAGCTACATTTACCCAGACATTGAATCCAAAGAGTACCAAGGAACTGCTGCTATTGTATCCAACAGCCCTTACACATTCCCGTTGGTCAAAGCTCCTAAGTTGTCTTTCTGTGCCAATCCAAAAGACACGCGTTTGACAAGCGAAAAGACATGGACCATCGGCGAACAAGGCTTCTTAGCTGTTGCTTTCCAAGGCTTGAATAATGGCCGTGGTGCGTGGTTCGGCTCTCAAGACTTGCTTTCCCGCCAGGTTATTGAATGGGTGTTCCAGGAACGTGGCGTATTGAAGTTGCACTTTGCTGACCACTACAAGACTAGTGAGCCAGGTCTTACAAACCGTACTTTGTACAGAATCAAGGATGAAGTGTACTACACTGCAGGAATTTCCGAGTACAAGAACGGCGAATGGGTTCCATATGTCCCAGCTGATGAGCACACCGTACAAATGTCATTCAAGATGTTGGACCCTTATCAAAGATTGAACATGACCCTCTTAGGTCCTGGCGCATCTACACAAGACGGACCTAACGACTTGAGTATATTCTATGTGGAGTTTACATTGCCTGACCACCACGGAATGTTCACTTTCGAGTTGGACTACAAAATTCCTGGCTACTCCTATCTTTTGGACAAGAAAGTAGTTGCCGTGAGACACTTGGCCAATGATGAGTTTAAGAGATCGTGGGAGATCACTAATGCGTGGATGTATGTGGCTAGCGCAAGCATTGTTGTCGCTGCCTGGGTGATCTTTGTTGCTGTATTCATGTTCATTGGAGGACCCAAACAGGACGCAAAAAAGATACAGAAGTCAGAAAAGTCAGAGAAGGTCAAAAATACTGAGAGTTAGAACAATATACCTTCACCATCGTATAGATAGAGTGAGTAGTGTATTTATGGAATTTGAAAAGGTCCTCATTATCGAGTGGGGTGTACGGGTGCACTTTTTAGTATGGGCAACGTTAAAGTTTGATCTTTGGTAAGAAGCTTCCAGATAATTCATACCATGTCTGAGGCAGAGAAACAACAGGCACAAGAGAGGAAAGCACAGCAGCTTCAGAATCAATACAACAGTTTTCAAGAAGGCTTGACTGAATTACAAACCCAGCTATCTTCGTTAGTATCTCAGATTTCTGAGCACAACATTGTCGATAAGACTTTAGCAGAAATCCCACCAAACGAAAGGGCAAATCGAAAATGTTTCAAGATGATCGGAGGAGTTCTTGTTGAGAAGAGTGTGGATGAGGTAATCAAGATTTTGAATGAAGAAAAAAACGAATTGGCAAAGTCCAAAGAACAAATAGAAGAGCAGTTGATTTCAACCAAAAAAGCGATGGATCTGTGGATGACAAAGAACAAGGTGAAGATCATGAGACAATAAGCAATACGACGATAAACATATACAAAGATAAAGCGGCTGTTGTATCAAGAACGAGAAGTGATGGAAATTTAATTAACAACTTATATATCAAACTACTCAATACAGCAGAAAACAATGTGAATAGATGTGGTTATAAACGAGTCCCGACTCGAGTCCGCCTGCTGCTAGCAAACATAAAGTGTACTAAGCAGCAGCAATTGTAGTGGCATATTCTTTCCTTGCTTCGGAAATTGTTCCGGAATCTCTGTTGATGGCCTCCCATTTTGGCTCGTCTTTGAATAGACGCAATGCTGTGACTTCATTCAACCTGCTGGAGAGTGTGAACCGATGATAAATCCCAGCAGGCAATATCAACAAGTCATTTTTAACCATTTTTGCTCTGATCCACTTATCGTTAGCGTCTCTCACATCAAAGTAACCCTCACCCTCCAAAATGTACCTGATCTCTTCATCTTCATGATAGTGTTCTTTGTAAAATTGCTTCATTTTAGCGTCGTAAGCTTCCTTACTGCCGAAGGCATCGATGTTGAGTTTTACTTGGTCCCTGTTCTTGTAATTTCTCTCTTTGGCCAAGGCGTTGAGGTCATCCATATTGTCGATGTACCGATAGAAAACTCCGATCAGCAGTAGATATTCGGGAGACACGGGAATGCCCGAATTATGCTCGTCAGTAAAGTTCTCTGGCGTGTCCAAATTGTCGTGGTAAAAAAACTCAACCATTTTGAATATGTTATTTCTGATAGGATATTGTAATTAGAGTGCAATCTTATAGTGATTCAATTGTTGCGTAGTCACAAGGCACGTGCCCGAGCCACACATTTGCCAGGCTAATCCACCAAGACAAAGCACGACTAATTTAACTGCAGAAAAAAGAAAATAAATAGAGCGACGAGTAAGATCAAACTATCAGCCTTTTATCTTTGCGTCCTTTACTATTAAGCGTCAATGTCCTATTTCGATTCTCGGTACATGACCAGAGGCACGTGAGCGTGGAGCAAAGTAAGCAGAAACGATAAGATGGGACGGACAATTCGAAGTTAGGACCCGATAAAGTGCTGACTTGATAATCAAATCGTTTGTTCCGTTTATCTGTCAATTCGTTATATCTATGCATTTGTTATACTGGCATTTCATATTATCTTTACCTGATGACAATGTGCAACGAAAAATAGTCAGCATCCTTTTGTGTCGCACACACCATCACCACATCACTCCCGCATTAACAGGTACAACTAGCTATAACTAGCTCACGACAGAACATCATGGGAGGCCGATATCAGCTGAGCTTGGAACAGCAATTGATGCTGCAGGAGAAGAAGGGCCACCACAGACGGACAGTAGATCACGGGAACAACATGGGCAGATGGCATATGCAGAGAAGCTTCGGCCATGTGCTACAACACCCTGGCGCCATTAGACCCGAGCTGTCGTACTTGATCGACCTACTCCCGTCTCTAGCATATAAAAATGGTCATGCTGCAGGAAACCCAGCAGTTCTAGACGTACAAACAAAGTTTGTGCATTTGTCGCTGAACAAGGCCAGACATCTGATCAATACTGTCAAATGGACACCAGAGGGGAGGCGGTTAGTGGTTGCGTCACACAGTGGAGAGTTCACCATCTGGAACGGAATGACCTTCAACTTCGAAACTATCATGCAGGCTCACGATCTGGCGGTACTTGCTCTTCAGTATTCCCATAATGATGAGTGGCTTCTTTCTGGGGATCAGGAGGGTGCCATCAAGTACTGGCAACCAAACTACAATAACGTGAACATTCTACAGGGTCATACAGATGCTATTCGAGACATTGCATTCTCACCAAACGACACAAAATTTCTTACATGTTCTGATGACAGCACCATCAAAATCTGGAATTTCAACAATGGACGTGAAGAACGGACATTAGTGGGGCATCATTGGGACGTCAAAAGTGCAGACTGGCATCCATCTTTGGGACTCATTGCGCTGGGCTCGAAGGATAATTTGATTAAGTTGTGGGACCCTCGTGCTGCTGGAGCCATTTCGACACTTCATGGATTTAAACATACAGTGACGAAGACTAAATTTCAAAAGGCAGGAAATAACAGGCTCCTTGCGCTGGTGTCGCGTGACAGGTCTTGTCGTATCTTTGACTTGCGAACGATGACTGACTTTATGGTAATCCGTGATCATGAGGCTGATCTCTCGTGCGTGGAATGGCATCCAGTTCATGCATCTCTTCTTACCACTGCTGCCTACGATGGTGCCATGCATCATTATTTGTTGGATCGTTATGTTCCGGACGAGGTTGAAGAATCTAATGCTCGTCCTACTGTGGAGGCTGTACACAAAATTCCATATGCCCATGAAAAGGCCATCCACGCACTCGAGTATCATCCATTAGGCCATCTCTTATGTTCTGCCGGTAATGACCGTTCTGCTAGGTTCTGGTCGCGTGCTCGTCCTAATGATCCAATGGCTTTCAAGGATCCTTTGTATACAAACGACAAGAACGGTGCTTGGTACTATGGCGTTAACAATAACGTTAATGCAGTTTTGGAGGATACAACTGCATCAAACCCACCGCCATCTCAAGAACAACGTATGATGGTTCCTGGTTTAGGAACGTTCGACGACCGTCGTTCAGGTAGTGCCATTCCAGGGTTATAGACAGTGGCCATCACGTTCCTGATTTTACTTCGGTAGCGTTCCCCGCTATAGACTAACGTTACTTCCATATAAGGAGCTTTTGTCTGTACATTTCCGACAATGTGCCACTGTGTTCTTTTAGTATATTCTCATTGCTTTTTGGCCCGCCATCGGGAAGGGCCATTAAATGATGTTGTGCACATTTCTTTTTGGCAGGAGCTTGAGTTAATTTTTCTACAAGATTTCTTATCGGATTTGCCAATACTTCCCACGTGTTAGTTCTTCCCCCTTGTCGAAATAGGGACTTTACATGTCATAAGGAAGACCGTACAATCCGCACCCACAGGCCCGATTAACCTGAAATAACGCCCTCAATCACCTACGACTAGCTTACAATAATTGTACAAAATCCTAACTCTATATTATGTATTCCTAACCTAACCTAAACCTGCTCGCCGACACGTTCGACTCGAGCGTGATATTTTTCCCCAAAAAGCTTGTAGTAGTTTGATGCAAACCCACGAATCAACTTGCCAACATCGTCATCCGCACACTCAGGGCTCACGGACACGTGTTTTCCACCGTTTTCAATCCGGATGAGCGAAACATTTTCATATTCGGCAATTTCTTCTTGTGTGACTTGCTCGTAGACCTTAAAGTAGTGCTCCGTTCTTTGACGGAAATCGCGAATAGATTCTTCAACATCGCGTCCACTGTAGTCCACGTTAGACGCTTTGCTGGTGATGTTGTAGTTGATCAAACGCTCATCTGTACATGAAACATCCAACACGATAATGTTGGAGAAATTGATTCCAGATTCAAGAGCCATTTGTAACATGCGTGCGCGGCGCTGGCGTGTGGTGTTGGTCGCGTCTAAGAAGCCAACGTTAATGCGATTGTAGCGAAGGTCATCGAGTAAATTCTTCATGGCCATGGTGGCATACACTTCACGTTGAGCAGCAGCAGCCGAATTGTGGGGATCGAAGAAATCAGCATCCGAAAACGAGTGTTTCATCATACGGCGAATGTTTCCCGCATTGTAGATAAGCGCCTTGTAGTCATTCTGGACAAGGTATGAGGCTAAGTGCTTACATGTGGTAGATTTTCCCGACGCAGGTAGTCCGACAAGGAGAACCAATGTCTTAGATGTAAGTCTCTTATGAAGCAAGTCACATACTTCTTTTGGGTGAATCAGTAAAGACGAAATGCTAAGCGTGGCAGATGACGCGGCCAGACCCTTAGCAAAGAGCGAGTCAAGCGACGTAGTAGAAGTACGCGAGCTTATGGGCGTAGGTAAATTTCCTGGCGGCATGGGAATAAAAAGACCTGTGGTTGGTATATTCAAAGTTTCTAAGGAATTTAATTTTTTCTTGTAGGTAATGAATGAGTCCTACCACAAGAAAAAAAAAGAAATGTTAGTTTTTCCGATTTCGGTGAGAAAGTCCGACGGTGGCGATCGATGAGGTAGAAGCCAAATTGTAGTCCAGAAACGAAACTGGATAAGATGGTAAATATAAAAGAATAGAAAGCTCGAGGTTGTAAAAATAAGGAGTGGAGTTGAAACTGTTTATGAGTGTTGGAATGAGTCAGGCGGGGAGACGAGGATGGATGCGAATCATAAACGGAAAATTAGGTCGAGCGGGACTGGTGATGGGCATGAGGTATGCGGGCAGACGGAATTCTCTTTGTTGTCACGTGAATGCGATATGACGTATTATATGAAGGCACGTGGTTTGGACAGGACATTAGGAAGTATTAAGAAAGAATGGGGCAAAAAAAAAAGCATAGGTTGTGTCGACACGTGTTACATGAAACTCCTATGACCATCTATATGAACATTTCTTCATTAGTGAGTTACTTTTTTTTTGGCTCAATATAGTGCATCACGTGCCTCATAGATTTGCAAGTACAGGGGGGTTTTCGCGGCTGTTCCATTCGGCCGCGCGTTTGCGTCCCACATCTTCATAGCTCTGCATTTGAGTCATGATAGCACTTCGGGTGCCCGGAGGAGAGGAGATAAGCATGCGCGATACGGCTCGCATGTGAGAGAGGAATTGCCTTTTCTGGGGTGCGGTGGGATTTTGGTCCGAGTCCGTGCGGACAATGGAAAACTTGTAGTCAATTGCTGTAGCCGAGGAAGGTGGATATGGGTGTGCCTCTTTCAGCTGAGTACCATCAAAAAGTGTACGCGCGCGCACAGAGTAACTAAGTACCGGGCTCGAGACGATAGATTGGGCATTGAAGCGGTCAAGCAGATGGCGAGCACGTGTCAAATTAGCATGTCTCTGGGCGGGTGACACTTCATCACGGAACAGTGTAGCAAAGCGGGTTGGGAGCTCTTGAAGGCGCTCGAGTGCACGGGATGGAAGCGGTACTACGAAAACATGGAGTTCGGGTTCCGCGCCCAGACGCCGAACCGGGCGGGCGCGCACTACGAGCCTGAAGGGCATGCCTGCCCATTTTGTTTGGCTGAGGTCTGCAGTGGCCGTGCGCATGAGTCTCAGCCATAAAGAAACAGAAGCACGGAATTGGGCATCGGCCACATGCGACGCGAGATTATCGTCAGGAATGCATCCAGGTAACTGGTCTGGAGGAGTGGCATCTAGAGCCATCTGAGCGTGAGGGTCAGAATAAAAGACCTTGTCCATGTCTCCTTGCGGAAGATATTGGAAGCCGCAGAATGAACGCACGTTGTGGTACGCGACAAAGACGCCGTCCATCTGGCCAATGCGCGCCTGGAAACTGTACTTTAGAAGGGCGGCGGTTCGCACCAAATCCGAATGTTCGCGCTCGAAAGACTCAAACGGCCCGTGCAACTTACACAATTGGTAATCGGAAGGAGCACCGGTACGGTCATACCGCACGGCACACACTGCTCGTGTTTTCACGTCAAAAGTACCGTTACCAGGGAGTCTTGGATCGTAGCAATCCAACTGTGATCTCATGAGAAAGTCGCCACACACCAGGTAATTGTAGACGTTCGTGTTTTCGGGAGTTGGCGTACTTTCATCCTCTGATTTATTTGTTTCAGCCTGCTTTTTTGGTGTCTTTTCAGACTTGAGAAAACTCTTGAATTGAACTGGGTCATGGGTCAAAAACGCCTCAAGACAATGGCCCAAAGCACTGAGCATAATTTCTACATCAGCACTTTTATCAGATGACACCGAGTACACCGTTTCACCGGCAGTATCCATGCCTTTTGGCTCCACGATCACGCTCAGTGGAAGTCCAGTGACTGTGCGCGAAAAGGGCGGGAACGAGAATCGCGCTGCGCTTGGCGTATAGTTGTTGAGGAACATGTACATCTGCACTAGCGTCAGTGTCATGGCCAGTGTACTGGAATAGAATCGACAGCGCTGGCGGACAGCTTCATCTAGCAAAACTGCATCCTTGTTTGCCGCCACAAACCCTGACACTTTGCTCATGTCGAACTGATCGAGCTCTACGATCTTCTTCAAGTGGGGCAGAAAGTTATACACGCGGGTGCGCGGGTCCTGAAGAAAATGGGCGCCGGGCGAGAAAAGAACTCGGTCGAGTCCGTGCGCCAACTGCGCAATGCGCCCTTTTTCCGGCGCCCGCGCTTGTCGGAACTCGCTGGCCGCCGCCTGGGTATAAGTATGGTCGGCCCCATTTGTTTGAGCCGTCTGTTCAACTGCTTGAGGTTGCTGTATTCTCCCATTTCTGGGTCGTTTTGGTTTTTGCTCTCTAGTACCGTTTCTTCCAATTTCAGGACTCCCTAAACTGATTTGGCTAAACGTCTTAGCAAGTGCTTCGCCAGCGGAATCTGACGTCGGCTTAGCTTTAATTGCCTTCGTATGACTGGACCCGCTCTTATGCGTCGATGCATCTTTTGTTGCTTTCGGATGGCTTCTCTGGGTCTTGTGCCGTGATCTTCGGTTCTTCGGTGCAGAATTTCCAAGAACAGTTGCATCGATTTGTCTCCTGTAAGCTTTCTTCACCAGAGGTTTTTCGTCTGAATCCCACTGTGTAAGTTCACGCGGATTGACCGATACACGGCTGGCTAAAACTTCTGAGACTGAGGCAGGTCCAGGAGTCTGTGGCGCACATATAGTAGCCGAACGGTGTAGCAGCCGCAATACCTGAACTTGGCGCAAGCTGAACATGAGAGAAAGAATGGTGGGGGACTGATGAGATGGGGTTCAGTGCGACATTTTTACTGGATCTTCGCGACATTGTGTTGCACCCGCGACTTTCTCTAGACCCAAGTTCAAGTACACATAATCCATAATATTAGTCATTCTATACAATAAAAAAGTAAATTTAACACCAAAAATAATTGAAAAGTATTCTCATCAGTCGTAAACTTTTTTGTCAAGCTCACGAATCAAGTTGGCCACAGATTGCGCTTCAACAAGCATTCCTCGCGTAGTCAATCGACCGACCATAGATGAAAAATCAACACTGTTGAATCGCTTGTGTCTAGAAAGTGTCTTATACGCATCCGAACATGGAATAAAAATCCCTCCTTCACTAGAACCGGGGTCGCTTATAGAATTGCGCACCGGTATGCTGAGGGAATTACGTCCCAGCCTGGGAATTGGATCAGGTAGCGAAGTAGGAGTAGTTGATTCGATAGGTACGGGGGTATTCCTTGCTGAAGCTTTCTCACTCTTAGAACCCGACTGCGTTTCTTGTGCTGCCTTACTAGCAACAGTAGTACAAAACAATGTGGACATGGGGTCCATCTGACACTGACGACAAGTACCAGGGTTACCTGTGCATCCCGCCTTATCTTCACTTTTAGGAGTCTCAGGAAGCACCTCGTCCTTAGAAACAGCACTGGTAACTGATTTTGGTGCCCTATTAGAGTACTCTCTTATTTCTAGCGATGGACCAGGGTGCATCACAGGTAAGGCAGTTTTCGGTAACAGCTGTGGGGCTTGGATGGGTGGAAGCAGCATGGGACCAGCCTCTTCTTGCTCCGCCTCACCGTTCTCTGCATTATCATTTTCATTTGTATTCTGATTGAGTGATCGGTTTAAACGTTCTGCTTCACGAGCGGCCTCCCTACATACACAAGGAGTGTCATCCGAGCAGAAACCACAATTTTCCACAGGTGAATTTTCGTCAAAAGAATGCAGTTGAGGAAGAGAAGAAAGCATATCATTTTTGTCGCCCTCCTGCTTTGCTTCCTGTGTGCTCTTGACCTTGCGCAAGCGTTTAAGGTCCGGCATTTTACGGACAGCAAATTGTCCAGTGAAGTCCACTTCAGGTTCCGATGTAATCTTACGCTTTTTCCGGAGCAGAACTGCTGCCATTGGGGTAAAGTTATTAAGAGACTCTTCAATATTCTTGGACTTCAAGCCCACATCTTCACAGAGACACAGCTCCTTAAGGCAGACACCACAATCGAAATCCTCCGTAGAACTTTTCTTCCGCTCGACGGGTTCATTGAATGATTCAGGAGTGAACTGTGTTGGGCGTTGAGACGAAGTTGCACGATACACTGGGCCAGAAGGAGGGGAGTCCGCAGAAGGAGCAGGCAGTATTTGTTGCATGGAGTATTGCAGCAGGGCAGGCGAATTGGACGAGTGGTTTGCGGGCAGGGATTTGGAAAAACTGAGAAGTTGGTGAGCACTTTGGCTAAGTTCATTCTTGTATGGATTTGTGTTGGGAGAATTGAAATTCACCGGCAGCACAGGCTCACGCTTTATGGAGTTGTCCTTGTTGGCACCAGCGACAGATGAACGGAACGAGTTGAATTCCTGCCTGAGCTGATCAAGGGACTTAATTAAGAATTGATTTTCAAACTTAAGCTTCGAAATAGTGTTGACTAGTCCCATTTCCTTCACTTCTTTCTCTTTTTCCACCTCAAGTAATTTTTGTTCTAGTTCTTGTACTCGGGTGGCACGACGCTCACGAAACGCCCGCTGAGCTGCTCTATTTTGTGCTTTGCGTTTGGACGCTGGTGTGTCAACGCTGGGCTTCCTGCCGGGCTTAGGGCGTGGCGGTAAAACCCATTCTTTGGATGTGGCGATTGTGGTGATTCCTCCAGGTGACAGTGACTCTGGAGATGATGCTCCACCACTAGCTAAAGGAGAGAGTGCCGTGCTCGTCCTTGGGGCAATAGAAGGACCTCGTGTGGCCATTTTGATCTCGTAATTTAGATTTATCACGTTGTGGTTATCACCACCAAAAAGCTCTGGTGTCTTAGTTCGTATGGATGAATAACGGATTTGCGTGGGCAGACAGAGTCAGGAATATATACGACACTTCTTCGCTGCTTGTACTATCCACTCAGACAGGTTGCTTGTAAAGAAGGCGGATTGGAAAGAATAAGGGGAAACGAAATGAAATTGGATTTCAGACGATCAAAGACTTGATAACTGTACACCTGGGCTCAGCAAAGGAGGTCAACTGTTCTACTTAAGCTGTTTGAGCTGAGACAGAAAGAAATTTAGTCAAACAGAAGCAAATCGTTTAAGACTAAGGGGTATAAAGATGTCAAAGATGAATTTTTTTTATAACTGGTTAAAGTAGAATAATACTTTAGCGCGCTCGGTTTTGTGTCACTGATTGTTTAGATAAAATTTTTACTGGCTGATGCGATTCGGGGCAGGTCTTGGCGCAGGGTTTTATTTTTTTTATCTTTTGCCTCACAATTCTTCACTTTTTTTATACTGAGTTCTTCAGCACTTCAACTCTTTACTTTTTTATGTCAGTCAGCCTATGCTTTCAATTCATTGATCTAAGTTTTTTTATAAAAATTGCTCGCATTTTGGCTCATGAATAGTCCAACGTAGTATGCCGAGATCGGAGCTAATGCGACATGCGCCCTGTGTGCCGCCCAAGCTCGGATCGCTCACGTGCTAGAAAGACATGGCGGGATCGATGCACACGAACTACAGAATAGTTTTACAGAATCAGTACATCTGGGACTCAATAGGCATGGCAATCTAATTAGTGCCCATGATAAACCAGGACATCCAAGCCATACAAAAATTAGACAGCCATTTAAACAGTACAAAAAAATAAAATTAATAATCTTGCTTTTAATAACTTGTCGATACACAAGTTAAAAGTCACTATGTTCAAGAAATTCGTTACATTACTTTGTGGCTGAAGCCTGCGCCTCTAAAGCGGCTTTCTCAGCCTGTGCTTTGGCAATATCCTCAGGGTTTGGCATACCCTCGGTCATCAACTTGTTCAAAGTGATCTTACCATACTCTTCCTTCATCTTCCTTTCCTCTTCTAAGAATTTGGCTTCGTTCTCTTTCAAGTACTTCTGCAAGCTTTCATATTGCATTTGACCGTGCTCTCTGATGATATCCAAAGGCATTTTTGGTTCCTTGTTTACGGAGGTCTGAGGAATACCTAACATTGACGCAATGAAACTTCCAGCATTAGGCTTGCCTGCTCTTTCGAGCAAGTCCTTGTTCTCCTCTCTCCAACGAGTACGCAAGAGTTTCTCACGTTCTTGGAATTGAGCGATGATGTCAGTCTCCTTGTTAAAAGTTTGCAATACAGGACGGACATCCCTAATAGGCTGAGTGGCCAAGTACTCCAACAACGGAATCAACTGAATTAAGGTGTCGTCTGGCTTACCATCCCAAGGTTTCATGATGATACTGTTTTCAGGGTTTAAAGACAAAGAGTCAGGGTTGACATCGATAGCAACAACCTTAGATAAGTCTCTGTTCAAAAGATTTAAATCCTTGATTACCTTTCCATCTTTGTAACGACACGCCTCTCTAAACAACGCATACTGAATATAAGCTCTCAATGGGTCCAACTTAGCAACGGTTTTCTCAGAGTACATCTGGTAGTTTGACCCAAAGATGACGATTTCGTAGTACTGCGACAAGTAGCCCAAAAAGTAATCCAAACCAGGTCTCTTGGCTGTTCTCCATCCATTCTTGGTATCCCACTCGGAGTGAATCAAAAGATCATCCAATGTTAAGACCAAAGTCAAAGGACGACGGTAAGCTTCTGGTGGTGGTGGCGGTAACAAGTTCTCGAACGCTGGCTCACTAAAGAATGTGAAGAGACTCAGCACTCTCTTGTTGAATCTATCATACATCAACTTAGGAGTGTATCCATTGTCGATGTTTTGAGCCTCTAATCTCTTTTGTTCCTCCTCAGAGTCCCAGTCTCTGGCCAAGTAGCCAGCTGCACCAAAAGTTCCAAAAAGGGTACTAATGTAGAACCAGTTAGCATAACGTTCTCTTTGAATGTCCTTCGATGTCTGTGCACGTCTCCTTCTTGATGATCTTTCACTCTTGGTCTTCTCTTCGGAAGTTTCTGCTTTTGCGTCTTCGAAACCAGCACGTGCTAACATGTCTTCGTCCAAGATGGATTGGGGTTTGTCTTCCTTTTTCTGTTCCTTTTTCTCAGAGTAAAATCTTTTCCAGCCAGCCAAGCCAGGACCTGAAAGCGCTGGCACGGCTACTCTAGCCAGTGTCGCCCTTATCTGTGGGACAGCACGCAAGATTCTCGATGCAAGCATACCGGTGGCGAAATGTCGAGGTGGTTTCTGCTCGACTTGTTTCTCTTTTTTTTTTTCACATTAATATGGCTTGGTAGCTTACACCCGTACATCCCGACTAACAGATGTAGCAAACCCCATGCTTCCGTCGAAATAAGTTACTATATTAAGGTATCAGGCATAAGCTTACTCGAATAGTCTAAATATGTATCTTACATGTATTTCAAATTCCGGTTATACCTATTATGAGCAGTATATTCGTACTATGTGTTGCGCGCTGACGCAGAGCAACCGACATATGGGCCAGTTCCGCACTTAATCACTCTTGACACTTCAGGCTTGGTTAAAGAATCAAGAAAAAAACGGTCAAGCCGAAAGTCTTGCAATATGCTTCGAGGTCCCAACGTATACGTGCTTTTCCGGCAACATGCTGCCTTTCGTAGTACGCGTTTGTACTCCACTCCTCAAATGAAAAAATCAGGCAACATGGTGTGGAATGCGCTTAACTATGTGAAAGAAGTGGATGACTACCAAGAGAACATTGTCAAGTCAACTCCGGAAGCAGAGCTTGCGCAGCAGCTAGTTCAGAGAATCGAGGGCCAGCCTGAACTTCTCTCTCTTTTGCAGCTTTTCCATAGCGAGTTGGCCGAGTTGGGAATTACCCCAACTTCTTCTCGACAATTTACCACCAGCCAAGTGTGGAAATACAGAGCAGCATATGTTTTGAAGCTAGCACGGATTCATAATGTCTTTTGGGAACAGTGCCAATTGATGAACATTGCTGAACGTTCACATCATCTTGGACTTTCGCCTTCCAGGATTGGCGTCTTAGATCCGTTGCATTTTGTAGACTCCTATGAAGAACTACAAAGTGGTGTTTTTAAAGGCACGAATTTTCGAGACGTAAAAATAATTAAGCCAAACTTCTTCCGGTAATTAGCCATCTCCATATATATAAGTTACTTATTATCCACGCAGCTGGAGTATTTGGGACATATTTATGAAACGACGAACATCAGTATGGGATGCATACACTAGCCATGCACCAACCGATCATGGCTTTGGAATCCTCAAGCTCTTGGAGATCTCGCCACAACCTTGAAGAACAAAGAAAAGCGCTGCTTTGTGGAACTCAAGAAAGGAGCCCTCCAACACAATTCCCCCCGGTAATCTCTCCAAAACAAGATCCTTGTATACCAAAATCGACATAGTAATCACCCATATCATGTTAGTTGGCACTGGGAGTCCTTCAAAGTACTGTGATTTTCCCGTGCTGTCCTTAGGGATGTTGTTGGTGCTGATGTTGAAACGAGCCAACCGGGTCAAGCCACACAACACCCAGAATGACAAAATGAGCACATCCACAGTTGACCTGAAACCGATTGCAAACGCAATGATTGCAGGCGAAACACTGAACGAAATGAGATCCGCCAATGAGTCAAGTTCTTGACCCATAAGCGATGCCTTGTTTCTTAAACGGGCAACACGCCCATCGAAAAAATCAAAGAAAAGACCCAAAAATATGAAAAAATGAGCTCTTTGGACATAATGTGACAGGCCAGTAAGTGCATATCTCAAGCAAGAAATTATTGAATAAAATCCAGAAAACCCATTCAAGAGAGTAATGAAATCAGCCATATGTAAGTTTCTTATCATAGAAAAGTGCCTCCTGTCATCTAAAAAATGCTTGTACTCTTCAGGCTCAGGTCTAGGCAAATCTTCTTGGTTGGAAGATAAAGAGAATAACGAAGATGATCTTCTTAAGGTTGATTTTGGCCTCTCAATAATCTCAGCATCTCCCTCAGTATCTGACGCAATTGCGCTGTCATTCTTTTTGAATCCCGAAGCATACGACATTGGCTTGGTTATTTTTTGCTTTGTGAATAGGTTGCACCGTTTATAAGAACACTAATTCGTCGTTTCTGGGAATAAAAATGGGGGTTTTCTTCGCTGTTAAGTTATGTTTGCGGAATCAATCCCACCTATAGTATCCTTTATATAAATAGCAAAGAGATGTAAACGTGACTATGAAATAAGCCTCTACGGGCTGCATATAACAACTTGCTACATTTGCTTTGACGGTACTGTTTGCAATTCATGGATGGAACATTTGACCGCATTAGGATTTAAGCTCCAAAATTTCTGTGCTGTGGGTGATACTGTCTATATTGACCAAGGCAGGGTCATTGACCAAACACAGTTTTTAGATTGGTAGTGGAGGATGCCGCTGACATGGATTGGCACCTTTTTTTATTTTCTATTTCTATGACAGTTTTGTTTTTGAAAGTTTAGTCTCATTGTTAATCTCATGTATCTGCATTTATCTATATTTGTGCATCCTGAGTGGTTTCATTCTATCTCTATTTTTTTTTTATACTGAATCATCACAGTCTATATCTAATGCGAGTGATGCAGAACCAATACTGTTGGCACCAGTGTCAACAGCTCAGAACTTCCATTGACATCAGAATTGGAAATACCACTATCTTGCATAAGATTGCGGTTCTGAAGCAAAAAGTTAGAGAGCTCTTCATTGTTCTGCTCTATCACAGAAACAACCGACTCTGCAGATGAATGCCGTGATAAGGACGGCTTTGAAATACGAGGACTCAAGTTGAGATGGACCAACTTCTCTTGTTGTTTCATTATCTCATGTTGAAGCTTGAGATAGTTTTCGTGTGTATTTTGGCGTTCAGTCTCCTCCGCCAGAGTTACCAGCCGGGAAGAGGCCAGACCTGTATCAGAAAGATTTCCTTCCGATCCAAGTGGTGAATGGATTTGTCCCAGTGAATTTGGAGGAGATCTATCGCTCTGGGGACTACTCACTGGATCAGAAAACAAATTGTCAAATGGATTGGTTTCCGGTCCATGTTTGTAGTCAGGAGACAACGGAAGAGGGCTGTTACTTGGAAGAGATTGAATCTTGTCAATGGACACTTGTTCAGAAAGTATGTTCTTCAAATTCAAGTTTAGGTCATTGTTGGCGCCATTTGCTGCATTCTTCTCTGCTTCAGAGTGGTCGACTTGCTCCCGTGTAGCCATCTTCTCTTCTATAAATTTGAACCGCTTTAAGTGATTGCTTCCAAATTTGAGGACATCGTATAAATCATTCGTCCAGTTCTTGAAATCAGTTTCATTCTGACACTTAAACGTGAATTTTTGTGAAGAGTTAGATACTCTAGTCAACACAAATTTATATTCGGAATCGTTTCTCACAGTTAGACTGAAGTCATTCAAGTTGTATGATTTACTTGGTGTATCTTCGTGTCCCACGTAACCTCCGACTTTGTTCTTTGCTTTCTTCTTCAAACTCAGCGAAATGCTCTTTTGTTCTGCGTTCTTGTCGCCCTTTTCAGTGCTTTCAAATTTGAATTCATGTAAGAAATTGCATGTTAATAAATAGAAGTGACTGGTGTATGTCTTGATCAATTTCTGCTTCTTGTACATGAACCCACAGCGAACATACTTGCCATGTAATGATGAAGCATAAGGAATTACCACATCTTTGAATCTCCTCATTTCCTTTTTGGGAGAATTTGGAAGATTGATATATGTGTTTAAAAAGTTATGATTGTGGGAAACAAAATACTGCCATTCTGCATCCAGGGCATTAAGCTTGTGTTTCAAGCTAATACCCAAATTGAAAAGCACTTTGTCTGAAGAAGTTGCATAGACAGCCTCATTATTCAAGCACTTGATTAAACGGTCCGCAACAAGACTCAAGTCCTTCACAACGTAGCCCAACAAGTCTCTGGATATATTCTGAAGGTTAACATACAGGGCGAAAATGTAGTTTTCATGGACTAGTTGATTTTTAAGCTGATGATCAAGCCTCAACTTTATAAGAAATGGATCACTAAGTGCTAACGAATCTTCATCCTCGTCTGGACCAGGTTGGATCACTGGTTTTGGATCAAGAAATCTGTGCACTGACTCAACAAATGTACTGAGGATCGCACCTGTCTTTGAAACTTCTTTAATCAACGTAGGGTTTGCAAAAGAGTCATTCTTCAACAGTGAGCGGATTTCCTTGATTTTGAGTCCCAAGTTCTTATGTAAGTTTTCGAGGCGCAGTATCAATTTATTGTTCACTTCCCGACACAACCGAACTTGAGCACTGTAAATGTTCATATGATGGTTGACAAGGGCCTGTGGTGTTCCAGAGAACATTGATTCCGGCGGGAAATATGACGGGTCAATGGGGACGTCAGACTTTGGAACATATTTGGCTGCAATCGATACTGGCGTTGGAGAGTTGGAAGAGGGGTATGATTTTGGATGATTAGGCTGAGACTTTGCCGTTGAGCTTTCTGACTTCAAACTCGACAGACTGGATGTGCGGCGGTGTGCAAACGTTTGATTCTTTAAGAAAGACAGCGCCGATTTTGTCTTGGCCAAACCAGGTCTTTTCTGTTCCAGAACATTACTAGTGGATGGACCTAAGTGTATGGATGAGGAACTCGAGGAAAGCTTTTCAGATTTTGGAGTTGAAACTGGTGACGTCAGTTGTTGTTCAACCAGCGCTAAGCACTTGTATGCCAAATCCTTGAACCCTGGAAAGGAGACGGAGCCCACCAATTGTAAGTTGAGGTTCAGTTCAAATTCCTTTGCCATCACCAAGTCCCTCAAATATGATACAAGGGATGCAATGAAGTGTTTCCATAGCTTGAAATATGACACTAGATGGTGGATTGGTTTGGTATCATGTGCCGGCACATTGATGTAAAAAGGACTGCGACGATCTGTCAGGGGCAACACAGATTCCATTCTTGACGCCATGTGTAATCTATTGGTTCTGTATGATAATCAAATAAGAAATGGAAAAAAAAAAATGGGTGGATTAACCTGGAAGAAAACTACCGGGCCGACAAGGGATTATAAATGCATCTTTGGCTTTCGCATCCGTACAGGAGACACAATAGTGCAGTGCGCGTTAACACCGCAACTTAAGTGGATCGGTAGTCTATTCTCAGTACCTTCTGAATTACTCTAAAAGCTTTGCGTTCCGTTGTTCGCGTCGTCTGTCACTTCTGATGTGATAGTACAAATTGTCTAGTATATATAAGATTTATATAGGTGGGAAAGTTAAGTTTCTATTGCACGGGTTGGGTGTGCCACGTTACATTTTTGGATCAGACCCCAACGGCGCCTTGTTCTTGGAGCGCATTGAAGAGAAAACAAAAAAAAAAAAAAAAAAAAAAAAAACAAATGCAAAGAAAAAAAGAACCTGGCAGTGTTCAACTTCCAGTTAAGCCTAGATCCCTTCGCCACGAAAGTAATTCTTCGCTCAGCCGTCTCTTTCTTTAGCTCCTGGGCATGCTTCCACTTTATATACTTGCCTTTTTACTTTCTTTTTCTGGGCCTCTCCTGATACAGTTGGGCAAAGAATTTGTGCGCGGGTCCATATCTACTTTCTGAAAGCTCATGTCCAACCGAAAAAGGAAATCGTTCCGAAGCTTCTTTTCCCCGCCTCAAACTACACATATTAAGACTTTTCTCCAAGCAAGAGCTTTATCCGAAGCCTGCGACCTTTTATCACGACATTGCTTTCTGTGTTTCTAATGGCCCGGAACCTTAGTCTGCACCTTCCCCGAACAGCCGCTATAGTCTATTTTTGGTAATGACATCATCTTGCCGTGCTATACAGGATTTTGCACCCATCGAATTGTGTGCGCGCTTTAGGGCGCCTCGCCGTGCGTCGAGATGCCACCAAAGTGGGGTTTAAGGACAATGTTACGCCATAGCATCATTTCTGGCCCTGCTCAATTTGCGTCACATTAAACCACGCCATCTTCACTTGAGAAAACGACGAAAATTTGTAGTTCCTATCTTTTCGGTGTTCATTGTAACCCTAAGAAAAATAAAGCTAGTAGATAAAAAATATCTTCAATTAGCCAATGTACATATTTTCTCGAAAACTGGGAAAAGGATTTGATCTAAGACGTATCAAAGAAAGTAGGCAAGGAAAAGAAACGACAAGTGAAAACGAACATAGCTGGGCACTTGCTTAGCTTGAAAATGCTATGCATTCCTAAATGCTATGCCTCTCTATCGATTAAAGCAGACTGGATTCCCAGAATGGCTGCACCATGTCTCGTGCATCGGATGTGATGTACTTGGAATGGGAGGCTGCTCTATTAAACGCCTCCCCTAAAGTAATACAGGATGATCTTCTTCTCCCGTTTCAGCAAAGCACATCATATCTCGTGGACGATCTCCCCGGAGATATTATGGAGAAGGACGTTTTCATACAAAATGGATTTCCAGCGCCAACGAATCGTCCCGATGGATCCGCTTTCTCATTGAAGGCTTCGAGCAACCCTGCAACCAAGTTTGGTTACGACCCAAGTAATGATTGGGGTCAAACGTCTCCCATGGGAACAATATTCATGTACTCCAGTGAATACTCACTTCAACACGATGAACCAGTTCCTCGTGGTTCGTTAATTTTTTCACCACAAAAACCTGCAAATGCTTTCAGGTCTCATCGACTCGTGCTTCGAACAGTACAAAAAGAGTTCATGGTAGAAGATTCATACCGAAAACGAATCTCTAAACACCAACATGCAAGACCCCGAGATAGGAAACGAAGAAACAGTAACGCATGTGAATGGCGTCCAGAATCCGTCTATAAAACATTCGTGGATTGCAAACCTTCCTTTTTTGAAAAATCCAATTACCAAGATCACATTCCACAATGTTCATGTTTTGGTAAGATCAATATGAGAATTCCAAAGGCATGGAGTAGAGGACCAAACAAGCTGAAAAGGAGAAAGAGAATTCGAGCTATACCTAACAACAGTTCTCAAGCTGAGCCGTTGACTCAGTCATTTTCTCCCTCAACAGAAGGATCAAGTGCCAATTCTGAGAATTGGATATATCAAAACTTGACTAGCTCGGCGCTGGGGGATAATTTAACAAGCACATCATCGGCTGGCAATTTGAATGAGTTGACGCTATATCCTGCTGTGCCAGAACCTGCGCCACAAAACGAAAATGCATTTCAATATACTGAGCCTCTTTCCAAGAAGCAGGAAGAAGCCGTTGAAATTCTCCCAGAAAAAATAAATACTTCAACAGGGTTCGATTGGTTCTTCCTTTGAAACGTTTATTTTAATTCTCTCTTTGCCAATTTTTCTGTTGTATTTGAATGGAATAACGTTTTCTTTTTTTTGTTCTTCTCTAACGAAAGGAGTTTCCTTTTTATATCTAGACCCCATCTATACCCTGTCAATTCCCCCAGACTAGATATCATTCGGTGACATGGAATTAGAATTGCAATCCTATTCGAGGCACAGGCTCCTCCAATAGATCTTGATCCTCTTGCACTCCCAAACTCGGCTGCTAAACTTTTATACGTGCATGTCTCTCCTGCTTTGATACGCGTCAAACGCTCCCACACCTTCTGTTGGAGCTGAGTTCCAAAAATATAACTATAACTTAATTGATTCCGGATTTCGTCGGCCGCAGAAGGGTCAACAAATAAGTTTGAGATTAAGGAGATTGTTTGCTCAATCTCTGGTGTTTTAGCTTGTGCTGTTCCTGGGCAAAGAGTAGTGTCTTTGACTCTTCTGAAATCAGCCTTAACTATATCCACTAACAGATGCCACTTTCCAATTGAAAGATAATAGAGAACACCATGAGAGTCTGTCACTATCAACCCTTTCAAAAAGCTTGTATCTATATTCCAGTAATACATATTCAGCATTGTTCGTTAGTTAGTTGTGGGGTATTTATTGTATTTCCGGGCGTGTCGCGTTACTGCGTATGGTTTTGGAAGTAGTCACAATTTGCTTCCAAACTTATTGTTTTTCAAGTTAATTAAATTTTATCACTAATAGACCAGGGGCTATATATTGTATAGTAGTCATATAAACGTACAATTCTTCTGAGACCAAAAAGGTATCATATTGATTTACGTCTCTTCTTTATACATCAATTGGTTTCGTGGTCTAGTTGGTTATGGCATCTGCTTAACACGCAGAACGTCCCCAGTTCGATCCTGGGCGAAATCAATTTTTTTTCAATCTTTTTAAAAATGGACGAAACAAATGTTCAGCACTCAACCTCTTCTCTTTTTGCCCTGAGTAATCGTACAATGTGATCTAAAAGTTTACAGTGCTGACCTACGGAAAGAAGAAAAAATCGCGAATCTTCATAAAAGCTGAAAGTTAGTAATAAGTTTAATCGATAGGGTACTTCATCTAGGTGTTGGTTGATTTCATCTATCGACCAAAGACATTGAGAGGTCGAATCATGACGATAACGCAAAATATGTTTAATCATTGTACCCGTTTCTAAATAGTACATACATGTAACATCTAAAAAGAAATACTGGGCAGAAAAATTTCGTCCGCGTGAAGTTCAGAATTTATACCTTCCCTTATGGTATACACACTACCTTTCTCAGCCCTGGCAGTACCAATGCCAATAGATAACGCTGTTGATTTAGACAACGGTAGGCGACTTTAAGACAACGTGATCATAAGCGTTATTCGCTATGCTAATTAAAGACAGCGAGTTCTTGTAGTCAATTTCATTTGGTCGAAACAAATTTATGCTCTGTTCAGTCGTGACAGTTTGCTGAGGCCATTCTATGAGTGGTTTCAAAGTTTGTATTGAAAAATGATATTTAAGAAAGACCTCCATTGAATTGGAGCCGCATGTCGCGCACGCATCAATCGCGACATCAGTAGAATACTGTGATGGGCATCTCTACTTAAGAATATCAGGTAAATATGGATTCCAACGAATCCTTTTTCGGAAGGTTCATCATATACTAGGCAAGAATACCCGCCACATGAGGGGGTAGGGTACATGATGAAAGCGCAGTTTTTAGTAGTGAGGGTAGATTCAACATCGCGTGCGGGTGCAAAAATATCAACACGGAATTAGAACAGCAATCTCCACCTGCTCCCAAGCAATATGACTTCGGTGATTAGAAGTTGCTGCCTTCCTTTCTGATCAAGCTACAACAAGCACACGCCCCATGAAACCTATTTTTTGACGACTCATTTCTACCTCAGGCGCACAGTGCATTGACAGAGTATGCATTGACAGAGTATGCATTGATAAGTATGCATTAATCTAGCATTCATAATTAATATTCGTTGATTTAATATTCGTTGATCTAGTATGCGATGATCTAGTAATTATACCTTCTACGTGTACCTGAAAGACATCGACAGTTTTTTTTTTTGTATCTTCGGAGGAAATGGACAAAAATTTGAGAATAGGAACAAAAAGATGACTGAACACCACATAAGAACCAGAAGAAAAATACAACAAAAAATACAAAAGGCCACTATATTTATTAAAATAGTCAAAGGTATATAAATATAACTCACAAAAGCAGCTGAGCCCATTTCTGAAGCAACTCAATCCGCAGACACTCATCTTTCTCATCTTCTTCATCATCATCTGGCTCATGGGTCTCAAGATTCGAGGCCCTCAATATTCCCGAGTGGACATTAGCGTCTGATTTTGTATTTTCTTCATGGTGGTCGTTTTTAGAAGCTGAAAAGTCTTGCTGTTCAGAATATACTTGATCCTTTTGACTAACCAGAAGATGAACTTTAGAGGGTAGTGCACTTTTCATCCACGAGAGCCACTCTTCTGAATCGGCCAGGCGATACAAGAGCGCTGCATGGATCGATAACGGATCTTCATTTGATACAGCAGAAGAGTCGTCTACCTCCATCTCCAGTATTTCTGGTAACGACTCGAACCAAGGGAGTTCTATGTCTAAATTGGAAATGATCATGAAGTTTTCATCCACATCAGCTTTGCTCAAAGTTGAAGGGATAATCGGATGCATGTCATGATCGATTTCAATATGACTTTTGCGGAAGTTCACCAGAATATATGGACAGGTGCCCAAGTTAGTCATACTTAATAGCATTCTGACGAGTTCTTCTTCGCCAGTCAAGGAAAGCTTCTTGATTAGGAATTCAAACCCTATCGTTTTATACGCCTTGAAATAGTCTAGAAGAATTTTGATCTTCAAGTTATTAAGAATACGCGGAAGCGAGTGAGCAAAGATAGGATCAGTAATCAATGGATCACGAGCATCTTGCATGGATTGGATAATTCTGAGCAATTCGTTAAGATCATGTTCTTCATAACATTTTGATATCTCAATCAAATTATGGTATTCGGGTAATTGGGTGTAGGCCTGGGTTTCCTGCGACTCAAATGGATTCACCTCATTATCTGATAGCAAAGAACAGAGGGTCAAATATTTTAGGATTTTCTTTTTTGAAGAGGAACCGGCCTCATCGTAACATTTGAAGCATTCATAAAATTCTACTCGGGCCTTATCGAAATTGTCCCGGTAAAATTGTAGTATTGCACCACATTCTCGTATAACGCCCATCACCCTGGGATGAGTAATTGTTGGCTTAATTTCAAGACTCCTTTCATATATCTTCTTGAGGGTCTTGATGTCTGAGCCTGTTCTCATGGAGTATTCGATTTCAGCAGCAATACAATCCAACGCATATGAGCTTTTAGTCTGATCCGACAGCGTGTCGAGCCTCTCGGTAATAGAACTGATAATAGCAGGACAGTCCTGCAAATCTCCGTTTTCGAGCAAATTGTTCAACCGATTGATATTGATCTTAAGCCAGAGTCTTTGACCCGAGGTTCCTGATATACATGTATCTTGCAAGTTAGACACGATAACGTCATACATCTTAGAGACAAAGTGGGGGTCTTTTGAAGCAGAGTAACGGGATAAAAGTCGGTTGATCGAATCTTCGGCATAATTGCCGTTCATATGGGGCAATAGTTCGATCAATTTACCAATATACTGAAGAACTAGCAGATAGTTCGATCGCAGGTAATTGATCTTGGCAAGCTGTTTAAAACTCTTGAAGATCCACTCCATATCGTCATCCAGCCCATACTTGCGAATCAATTCTTCAAATTTTGCTTGGGACTCTTCTATAGAATCTTCTTTTAAACTTTTAGCCGTGTAGTAGCTGTTTTCCTGTTAAGTTAGTGTCATGAGCAAGACCGTTCAAAGGGCACTGTATACATACTGCTGATTCCGAATCTTGCAAATTCTGGTCACTCAAGCCGTCATCTTCGTCTTCGAATTCAAACTCATATGATTCTTCTGATAGAAACTCGTCTTCGTCTGACATATTTCCTGATGGTTAGAGAAGTCTTACTGTGATTAACAATTATTGAGGGGCATGCAGGATAGCTCCTATCATGAACAAAAAAAGTCGGGCCGCAGACTCTTATGAATACACTAACGAGCAGTATCATGATGATTTCTAGTCAAAGAATATGAAATTAAACATGTCGATTTTTAGAGAAAGGTTTCTTTAAATAATTAATAAAGAGCTATTAATAACTATTCTCTCAAGTGCTTTCAACCAAAGCTCGTATGGCGCAGTGGTAGCGCAGCAGATTGCAAATCTGTTGGTCCTTAGTTCGAACCTGAGTGCGAGCTCTTGTTTTTGAATTTTTTTTGCAGTTATTCCCGTGTGATAATGAAGTGCCTAATGGTCGAATGGATCAGTAAATCTACCTGTTTATTTAATATTTTTCTCTTTTCTACTTGCAGTTTTAATCAACGTTCTATTCACTACACACGTGTAGTTGCGATGAAGAAATAAAAATAAGAAGCTGATTCCTCAGTATTATCTCGAGCCCTTACACAATTTCCAATTGATACAACACAAATGGCTCGTAATCAGAATCGACCAAAGATGCATACTCATGTAAGTTGCCCTTTTCAGAGAAGCCGTCGCCTCCCAAATAGCCAAATTTGGCCACAAGCTCTTTCTTAGTCTTATCCACATTGCTGAGATTCCCCTTCTCAAACTTGATAGCATAACAATCAAATTGTGGAGGCAATCCATATCTTAATACGGATTCAACGTAGACACGAATTGCCTTAATATGCATCCAGCCGGAGAAAATCTCTGAGTATGCTGTTTGAGCCAACCAAACTAAATCGTTCCTGGTTTTGGATTCTGCCGTTTTGGTCAAATCAAACTCTTTTCTCATTTGGTTCAAGTTCTCTTCGGAGTACACAAAGTCAGTTCTTGGGTGCCACTTGTGTTCTCTGCTTGCCGCAATGAACTCCTGTTGAAATTTCTTAAACAAACTAACCGAGTACAAAACATACTCTGAGTCCTTAGCGATTACCTGGGCACTTCTTGGGATGACGAACTCGGTTAACTTTTCGTAAGATTTCTCGAAATCGTCAACAAGACTCTTGGGTACGGCCACCAAAACAGTAGTCAAGTGTTCAGAATCTAACACGAAATGTTCTGGGCGAACAATTTCATGCAAAGATTTAATTGACAAGTCACCATTCTTCTTTCTGTCAGCTGCCAAAAAGTTAGACTTGGCGGTTTGGTATTGCTGGTAGGATTGTCTCACATCATTGTCCAAAGAAAGAGCTTCATCACTAATTATTCTAACCAATTCCTTAAGTGACTTATCCAATCTGTACTTAGATGTATTCCAGTTAAAGTTCTCAACGAATGAAGTGGCCGGTTTGGAATTGACCACTCGGGTTTCTGCGTACAGCTTGTTTGGGTTGACTGATTGAATAATATCCACAACCTTAGATACAGAAGCAGCCAAAGTTGAGTCCAATTTGCTGAGCTCCTCTGAAAGTTGCACTAAACTGTCCAAAGTTTTAATCTGAAAGTCGGGCAATTTAATTGGGAAGAGTGGTTGCTTCCCTCCATTCAAAGACCGCTCTAAATATGGGAATGCATTCACCGACTGTGGTAATGACACCACGATGTATTCTGTCAAGGTTTCCATGCTTTTTGCTGTGGAGGAATTGACCAAGTTAGATTGATTAGGCGGTTGGACAATTATGGGTGATAGATAGAGTGGTGCACGGGTGTATTCCTCGGAGATCAACGAAAATCGTGGGCAAGGAAATTATTTGACTACTATAACATGATATGTGGTTCAAATTCTACAATTGAAGAGATTTGAAACACGTTCAGGAGATTTCTCTTCCATTAATAGGGAGACCTAAAAGAGGGACAAATACGTCGGAGGAAAATTAGTGAGAACCTGTGAGAAATAGATGAGAAGTAAGGTGTATGAGGCATTGTCCTCTAGCAACAAGGATAAAAAAATTTGAACAAAAATCAATTTTTAGAAAGGTATCAACAATAATGATTAAAGCAAATTCAATCCTATAAACCAAACATTGAAGGACTGTAAAAAAAATGTATCATTTCTAGTGACTTTCAATTTCAGCTAGTACCCTCGTAGAATTGCAAGGCAGGCGATCCTGCACAACAATTATGCGATGGGGCTTGGAACATTTTTTTCTTAGTAAAAAGCACAATCTGTTAAAGGCCAATGTCAAATTCACTTGAGGTATGTTTCCATAATCTTTCTAACGAAGACCTGAGGGTTGATAGGATAAGGGGCATTTAGGGATTCTGTTTTTGGGTCAAAATCCTTCGATCTTGTGGGTAGTTGCCGGGTCTTTTAGTACAGTTCACGTGAACCAGGACAAAGAATTGCTAACACACATAGGAACGGTTGAAAACACACTCGACCGCATTCGACGGCTTGTTGTCCTTGATTCCAGCGAAGTACTACTACGATGATGCCACTCAGGACCAATGGCAACAAAAAAAGAAGGCCAAAAAAGATGCATCGAAGGACAAAAGGGCAAAATTGGATCCAGAAAATGTCGCCAATGCCGATACTTACAACAATGGAGGAGCCAGTGCAAAGGATGTAATGGAAAACAAAGCAAAGACAGCCAAGAAAGTTGTGCTTCCTAGCAAAATCGAAACTCTAGAACAAAAACCAGAGGAAACGCTCATGCCAGAATCAACGGCCAAATTGGAGTTTGATGATGAAGGAAACGAGTTGGACTCCAAAGCTTCAAATCCGAAGAGCGATACCAAGAACAGCAAAAAAGTGATTTCCCCAGAGGAACAAAAGGCCCGCGAACAGCGAAGGGCAGAATTGAAGAAGAAGTTGGCCAATAAGATCAATATCTTGAGAGAAAAGAGAAAGGCACCTGGAACCAAAAACGGTGGACCAGTCAAATCCAGAGAACAAATGTTGGCTGAGAGAAAGAAGAAACAAGAACTCAAGAGACAAGAAAAGCTCAAGAAGAAGAGAGAGAGCGAGGAGGCCGAAGCGGATGATCAAAGTGATGACGAAGAAAGTGACAAGTCAGAAGATGAAGAAGCCGAGGAAGATGCTAATGTTCTCTTTGGAAACATTGTCTTTAAGGACGGAAGTCGGGTGACATCAGATTTGAGTAAGATCAGAAATGGAGTGGCACAGAAGAAGAGAAAGGGTCCATCCAATAATGATATCAAGGGACACTTGTCAAAGCTTGAAGCTAAGAAAAGAAAATTGGACACACTCACGCCAGAAGAGAGGGCGAAACAACAAGAAAATGACCAATGGAAGAGTCTCATGTCTCAAGCAGAAGGAATCAAAGTGAAGGACGACGAGAAGCTCTTGAAGAAAGCATTAAAGAGAAAGGAAAAACAAAAACTCAAGAGTGAGATTGAGTGGAAGGAGAGAAAACAAGTTGTGAAAAACACGATAGCTGCACGCCAAAAGAGAAGAGAGGCCAACTTGAAGTCCAGAAGGGACAACAAGGGTAAGAAGGGCAAAAACCAACCCCGTTTAAAGAAATTCACCGGCACGGTAAAGAAAACCAGCGGTGGTAAGGACGGTAAGAAAAGAGCAGGATTTGAAGGCAGTGCTAAGTCTAAGGGCAAGCTGAAGTAGATTATAGGGTCGCAATACAACTAATGATAGATGAGAAAATTAAAAACGAGAAAAAAAGGAATAGTGATTGCAAATTCTTGTATTATATGCAAGAGAAGTACCTTGTACAAGTAATGACAGTGGCTGTATACAGGAAGCAACGTTTCCGCTTGACGATTGAGGCGCACACCCACAGGCACTGGCGCTTCCATTCATACTCGCACTTCTGTTGCGTTAGTCTTTTCTTCCCTACCAGCGATTTCGATCATGTCTTCTATTCAAAACCAAATCAAGGGCTTCTTGTCCCATATCGACCAAGTATGTTTATTTATTTAAAGAGCTCGAAAAAAATGCCTGGAGCATAAATGATCTGCGTCCTGCTTGTCATATCATGTTCCCTCTGTTTATCATATCAATGGTATACTAACAGAATTAGTCAACCACAGGTGTTACCCCATTGCAGATGTTTGAGCAGCAAACAGGATTGCCAAGGTCCTACATGGTGTTGGGTCTTATTGGTGTTTACTTCGTTATGATTTTCTTGAATGTGGGTGGTGTGGGTCAATTGTTGTCCAACATTGCCGGATTTGTTATCCCAGGCTACTACTCATTGGTTGCCTTGGAAACTGCCACCACAAGTGACGACACACAATTGTTAACTTACTGGGTTGTGTTTGCCTTTTTGAATGTGATTGAGTTTTGGTCGCGTGCCATTTTGTACTGGATTCCATTCTATTACTTGTTTAAGACCGTGTTCTTGCTTTACATTGGTATCCCAACCACCGGTGGTGCTACGGTTGTTTACCAAAGCGTGATCAAGCCATTCTCGCAAACTTACATTAAGGGTGGCAAGTCTTTCTCTAAGTCTGTTGAAAATGCGGCCGAAGGTATTTCTTCGGGCGCTGATTTGTAGATGTTAAAGGGAGAGTATTAGTGTTGTTGTTCTCATGAATTTTTTCTTTTTCAATACGGTCTATAGAGGTATATGCTCACAAACTGTGATTGATTTTAGCAAAATCAAACTGATCTTCGGTAACAATGCCGTCCAAACTGTACTTCACCTTGACCCTCAATTTGACTTTAGAACCTTGTTTACCGGTAATCTTTAAAACTTGCTTAATGACCGAACTTGTGACGAGCGAATCTGTTCCAACAGTATTGGAAATTGTAAGCTTTTGAGTCTTGGGCACAGCGATAAGAAGCTGAACGTGATCAATTTTATGCTGTGGTGCTGTTGAAGTAATCAGCGTTTCGATGATACCCTCACCGTTCGAGAATTTCGAAGGCGTAAACGTAATGCGCAAATACCCGTTGGCAAAAGCTTCAATCTCATCACTAGAAGTCTGCTGCGCATTAGAAGTAACAGGTGCAGAGGCGAAAATGTCTTCCAAGCTGTTACCACTTGCAACATTCAGTGCAGAAGGCTGAGAATTAAAAATGTCAGATAAAAGGTCATTGTTGGCCTCTTTTGGTTGAGCTTGCACCTCAGTTGGTTCATCAAGAAGATTGAGCAAATCTTCGGTTGTATTTGTGCCTGCTAATGGAACACGGTTAGGGACATTTGCTTTAGTATCACCTTGGAGGCTAAGTCCCTTCTTCTCTTTTAATGTTGGAGCTGGCATCTTGGCCAACAAACCTTGCTTAAGCTTCTCGCTTTGTCCAAAGATCTGTTGATATTCAATGGCACGAGTTTGAATCTCAAGGTTGTTGTCATAGCTGCGAGAATTCAAAATCATGCGCAACTTTTCAATAGCTTGAGGGTCATGGAATTTAATGGATAACTTAATAACAGCAGTTAAAATGTAGGTTACGAGTCGCTCAGTCTCGGTATCGGAGTAGTTTGAATTGTTAATGAGATTATCAATCAAGTCAAGAATCATCTTTTCTGTCACCTGTAAAGCCTTCCCATTCACTTCAATCGGGGTATTCAAAACCAATTCTGCGTATTCACCAAGTGTCCAGATGTTAACCAATGCCAAACCATATTGTGTAGAATCTTCCAATGTTGACAGAAGCAATTTGGCAACAACGTGTCTCTTAAGATCTGCATCATTACATCCGATGATAAGACCCAAAATACTTGAAATGATATCCGGAGTGACATAGTTGCCACAAACTTTTAGCATCCGAATCAATGTATCATATCTCCATTTGTCTTTTGGCCCATACTTGAAAACAGCAATTGTCACCTGAGAAGTGATGAAAGGCTTCAACTCGTTATCTGTACAGCTTTCCAAGAAAGACAAAATTTCTCGCATTAATACACGGATGTTTTGCTCATCGATGATTGCAAACACCAACTCCAACGCTCTCCGGCGAATAGAGATATCGCCGTCGTTCAAACAACTTACGATAGTGGCTCTGTGTCTTTGAACTGCCAATGGCTCAAAGTCAATAACCGTCAAAAGCGAATCAAGAGCAACATAGCGCGTATTGTTGTCCTTTGTCAGTAAGAACTTACCCAACAAGTTAACACCCAACACTTTTAACGATTGGTCAGATCTAATAGCAAAAATAGTCTTGACACACTCATATAAGATAGCATGGGCTGCATTTTTGCCAGAGTCTAAGTTCAGTGCCACCAGGGTTAAAATATCGTTTGTCTCTTCAAGATATTGGGCGGGGCATGCTTCATCACTGGCCAACACCCTCAAAGTTTCAAGAACTGTAACCTGCAAAAATGGATCGGTTACTCCATTGACATCATATTCCGGCATGTATCCGCTACTGATGACTCGTTTCATGTGGGCAATCAATCGAGGCACCATTTTTATCATGGCACTGCGGTACTCGGGACAGTGAAAATAAATGGACTGGATCAACCGACAAGTACACAACAAAAGCAGCGAAGACTTGTCGTTCACATATGTAGTCACATGAGCGACAAAGACTTCGCCTAAATCTGGCTCCTTTTCCACCAATTTGGCAGCCACCACACATGCTTTTTTCTTTAAGTACATAGAATTGGAGGATGTCATAATTTTGTCCACATTGGCATAGAGATCACGGGCTAATTCTGGAGATGTCACATTACCCAAGCAACACAACGCAAGGCCCACCACAAACGTATTCGGGTGTTGCATATCATTATCTAATGAGTTGGTCAATAGCGTTAACACCTCTTGGTTTTCGTCTAAAAGAAGCATTGTAGCCAAGTATCCCAACCGTTTATCAGCGAATCTTGGAGACGCGAGTAGCTTGAGACATTCCACTTGGCCAAAATGAGTCTTCTCGCCCAATATGTAAAGATACAACAATTTGGAGATATTTATGCGGCGGGTGGTTTGATCCAAATTGGGGTCTCTGAACGACGTCCGAATGGCAGCAGATTCCTTCCGTACTACTGTACGCTCATCGGCAATGGTTTTGGCCTTTCTGACCGCCTTGACAAACGACTTCAAGGATCCCATAGTTGGTAGTTGTGGTATGTTTTGGGGCGCTAACTTACTTTCCGATACATATCTCACTGAGGTGGTGGACGGATGTTTAGTTTTGGCGCGCCTAGCTTCTTTGCCAGAGACGCAAGAATGGCTAATATCACCCACCTTCAACACTAGAAATAGCATAGGGGATCTGGCAGTAATGGAGATTGTTCCTACTGCACGAGTGGTTTTTTCTACAACGAAAGGAAATCTAGATTTGGAACTTTTTGCAAAAGAGCTTCCCACCGCATGTCGCGCATTTATCACAAATTGTCTCCACAAGAAATATGTGGGCTTAGACTTTGGTACTATAACGGCTGAACTCGTACAGCTGCTGAGAATCCTGCCTCCGGGGAAGCTGTTTCCTCTGGAGTTCCATTCTCGCTTACGGTTCACTGCACGTGGGTCGGTCGGTCTTCTAAAGACAGACGCACTGAGAGCTAGTGCTGATGGCTTTTTCATTACTTTGAAGCCAGCTCCCGAACTCAACAATGACTACGTACTAATTGGAAGAGTAGCAGGAGACACCATTTACAATGTGGTGAAAATAGCCGAATGTGAGAAGAATCAGGACGATGCTACTCGTCCATTGTTCCCCATCACCATCACAGATGTCAGGGTGATTACCAAATACTTTGATGATATCAGAGAGGAGAAAACAGAAGAACAAATGAAAAACGATGAAACGAAGAAGAAGAGAAAGCGAGCTAAACCTAACGTCCACATTTCATATGCCGACGAAGACGAAGACGAAGATATTGGGGAGTTTGTGATGAAATCTGCTCATGAGGCATTGGGGCCAATTAATAAGAGGAAAACGGTTGAAACAGAACCGGAAAATCCTTCAAGGCCTCAAGATGAGAGCATAAAAATAGCGAGCGGAAAAGTCCACGACGACCCAGATCTAGAGAGAAAAGCAGACAGTTGCAAAGGAGATAAGAACAACGAAGATACCCAAAGCGAAGGATCTAGATCGATCAACGAGATACCACACGAAATACGGGCCTTACCTCCACGAGATGTAGGGATCGATCCTTATGAGCCACAACTAGAGATTCCGAAGGATTCTGTCACGTTTGAACAGTTACAAAGTCATGTATATAAATGTCCACGCTAGGTGGTATTATGGGGTTTACTATGCAGAAAAGCCGATGAAATATCATACCAAGTCTATTCCTCACGCATGAAGCCACAAACATTAGCGTTACGATTCGGAAGCAGTTTTAGAGCTTGCGGATCATATGATGGATCTTTCCCGAACCACGGATGAGAAAGTAAAGAAGCACAATCGTATCTCTCCAGGAGATCGAATTTTAAACATTTGTGCATAACATCACAGGCAAGACGTACGTCATCATCAGCCAAATCGTACTTGTATTTTTCCGCAAGTACATTTTCGAGGGACCAGAACTTTAGACGATCGATATTGACAAGCTGAGTTGGAGTACGGAAGAACTTATACGTTAGTTCACAATCCGCAAGGTATGATTCTGATGGAAACTCACCCAATAGCTCAATTATCTGAGCCAAGTGATCTTCATCCTTGTCAAAATCATTGCCTGAATGTGGGTCAAAAAGATAATCGCCAGTGAGAAGCTCAAATATAAGACAACCAATGGACCAGACATCGGCCAGCGCGCCCCAAGTATGATGCTGTAAAATAATTTCTGGAGCACGGTACTGCCTAGTCTGTATGCGATTGGTAAAGTGAAGGTTGGAGTAGGTAGCGTTACCCAAGTCAGCGACTTTAATTGTTGGAATGCGAAGGTGGTCTGCCTCTGAAAGCAATGGGCGTGATGGTAGAATTTGAAACTGCCGCTGGCGGGCAACATTATGCTCAAACACAGGGATTACTCCATCGTATGTTAATAAGATATTTTCTGGCTTCAAGTCCGTGTGAATAATCCCTCTTGCATGAATATAGGCAACTGCAGCTAGTATCTGTTGCAGAATCAGCTTGACAGTAGCCATCGGAAGTACACATGAACGTGGTACAAGCAGTGACGATGATGAAGGGCCTCGTAGGGCTGACTTGCCAGCAAAGATTAAGTGAAGTAAATTCTCGCCCATTAGCTCAAACACCAAGACAATGTGAGTTCCGTTGGGTCCGACCACATCGAAGTTATCTAGTAGCAGTACTAAGTAACGCAGGTGCCGAGCGTAAGTGCGCAGGCCATCATCACCATCCTGTAGACCAGAAAGTATGCGGACTTCGTCTCGCGCGGCATCAACATAGTTTTTGCCCAGCTTGACGATTTTCGCAGCCACGTATTTACCAGTGAGAGCAGAACAACAAAGCCAAACTGTAGAGAAGTGTCCCCATCCCAACTTGCGAAGTACTCTGTAACGGTCGGTGTCGGACATCAAAAGATCACCAATGCGTACTGGATGATATCCGCCAGGGACATAATCCTCGATCGGTTCTTCACTCTTGAGATCAACTGGAACAGGAGACGGTGCTGGTACGAATGAAGCCACTTCCAGTGCGTCATCGCCAAACTCAGTATGGGAAGTCATGTCGCTATTCAGTAACAGTACACATTCAGTGGTGAAACTAGTATAGCGTTCTTCAGAAGGAATACCGCCAGAAGGTAACCACAGTGGCAGTGGCTGACGATTTGAAATTTGATCACCGAGAACGGGGTTACCGACACTTCCGATGGGGTGCACCAGGTCCAAATACATTGACTGATCTGGAAGAAGACCTGGCAGTCGTGGCTGCGTAGATATTTGCAGCAGAGATTGCTGTGGTCCATTAGAGTTTGTAAAAAGACGATCATCAGACATGGAGTCGATGGACCGCTTCCACAGAATCTTTTTCATAATGAGCCCGCCCAAATTAAACCGAGCAGTAGGTTTCGCCACAGTTTTGGTGGGCGGATTCTTTCGGTTAACCATCATCATAACTTCTTAAGATTTGGGGCGTGCCAGAAGTGGAAAATGCTAGACACTGGGCCGAAGCGAATAGGGGCAGTGATCTGTGCCTGATAATTTGACAAGGATCTAGAATAGTAAGGGCAAGCAGAATGATGCTGAGGTAAAAACACCGCCTCGAGAATAGTATAGCAGCAAGAGAAAAAAGTGAAACGAAGACACAAAAAAAGAAGGACTATTAATGCAAAAGATAAGCGGGAGGGTCCCACGGGATGGCGCCCATGAAGCAAGACTGAGTCTAAGCGCAATGCACCTAGACCTGCACCAGAGTAGCACGTGCGCGGGGAGAATCTGAGATAATCGGGCGGAAAGTGTACGGCAAAAGTCAAATTGTGTGATGTGGCATTGGCTCAACTGAGATGAGCCTCACCAGATCTTGGCCACTGTGGTGTTGATAATACGGCGATCTATCATTGCATGTGGAGTTTTGGTTTACAGAATTGAACGTGTGGCAGCGTAATCAGTCTACCCGTTAGGCGAGCATTACTTTTTTTTTTTTTTTTAGCGAAATGGGGTATTTAGTGTGTGTGAGTAGAAATCCAAATCCGGCCACAGCGGTTCCTTCGGAGCTCGCTCCGGTTTTTCCGCTGTTGGGCTTGTCCCCGACGTCTAATGGAGGGGGATGAGAGGGGATACTCCCTCAACCAGCATACCCACGTGACCTGTTTCAATGTCGTTTTCTAGAATTTCTCTCCAAGCTGCGACATTGCAGTTTGCGACATGAATGGGTGTGTGTAGAAAGCCACCAGCTCCCCACTAGACATAAGTGATCTTATAGGAGTAGATTTGGCGGGGTAGTGGAGAAATTGTGACGGAGAGTGTAGTGTTTCTGGAGCTTTGCAGTGGTCCAATGAACAATCCTACATACGCGAATGACATATCCGCTCTCATTTCTTTTTCTAGCAATAAGACCGGTTCCTTTAGTAGAGAAGACAGTACGGAGATAGCGGAGATGAAAGGGAAGACACAACTTGTGACCTTATTTGATTATTTGATTAGTTGGGTCTATTTCTTAAGCCCGCTATACAATGAGGAACAATTCTAGTAGATCGATCGGACGTAGTGGCTAAGTGATTTTACGCCCACAGTTCCGGAAATTGCGTGGAATCATAAGACGTATAGCCACAGGCATATGGCCGGCTCAGAAACAATTTGAATCTGTAGTTTTGTAAAGAAAAATTCCATAGGATTGCCGCATGACCACAACTTGGTTAGGATTGTGTAATAAATAGATCTCCGTCTATGCAAGTGTGGATCTTTGATTCAATATATTCACCTTATTGCAGGAAACAACCTCAATTTGATGTTAAATAATTACAATTGATTCATCAGGTGAACATAAGTTCTGCCACAGACAGACTAAACGGTCTTACTATGAGTAACTTGCACGATGATTGTTTTTCCAGATGATCCGTATTCATACCGTGATGAACTTAAGACTGCCATGGCGAGATCCACAATTCTATAGCCACATAAGAACGAGAGAATTGTTGGATAATGTGAAACAGGAAGAGGTCTACGACTGCAGAGCTTATATTTGCTTCTAATTCGTTTTCCGTATCACTACACTTTTATCATATCTTTCTTTTCTCTATATCTTTACTTCTTTTCTATTTCTTCTTTAATTCTTTTCTATTTCTTCTTTAATTGCTCATTTCATCACTTAATTCTTCTCCTCATCTATATCTAATAATTTATATTCATGCTTGATTCTATACAGATATACTCTATAAAGTCACATGAATTAACCATGCCCATCTCCTTCCAACTATGCCTTCTATACCTCTTCTCTGAGCATCATTACTCTGGAATTTCCAAGGGGAACTTCCATCACGCAGTTAGTCTACAAATGGCTGGCTTTCACACATTGCTCATATATTCCGTGTCCTACTATGTACATTTACCAAGACGCCTTCTTGACGCCAGGAATTTGGCCGGCCCGGGCTCTCTCTCTGAACGCAGTTCTGTTCAACTTGAAGTCAGTGATCACCGACCGAGAGTGACCAGATGCTACACATCTCTCCTTCACTTGAGTGGGAGACGTGTACTTTGGCATAGCAGTGAGCTGCAACTGAGCCTCCAAACGTGCTCTGGCTGGGAGTTCTGTGTTTCTAGCAATGTACTTCAACGCTTGTCTCGTGACTTCATGTTCAGCAAATTGCAACCGCTTGAAATGGTCCTTGATCACTCGACTGTTGAGGTATGAGTGCTTGGGGAGCTCGAACTTGACAGGGAATCTGAATGGCATGATGGACCCGTGACTGTCTTTGTCTTTTTTTCTTCGGTTGAGAAATTTACATTTGTGGTACCCGACACCCGTACATCCTCCATATTGTGCGGTGGAATACAGTGCGGAGAATTTGCACCCACTATATGTGGTCGGCCACTGGTGGAATACCAAAAATGCTAAAAAAGATAAATACGTATGAAAGGACGCTAAAGTCAAATCCTCTTAAGTTTTTTCAAATTTGCTTTTGGTTCCCAAAGGAAAGTCGAGCAAGAGTTTTATGCCGCTGCTGCACTGACAGGCCCTTCCCCGTTCGCAGTCATATTGGTTACACTTAGTATACCCACCTCTCTCGATGCTCCTGTATTCATTAGGCATGCTAACGAAGCTTCTTTTTGTTCGGTTGGTCTCAGCACTGGCAACCTTCTTGAATGACATGATTTACTATGACGTTGATTCTGTTGACCAGCTTCTGCCTCAAATACTCCATGAGAATAACATCATCCGAGTTCAAAATGATTCGACAATAATTTATCCAAGCAACATGTTGAGTTTTTCGCCGTCACCCTTCGCAGTTAATGCTGAAGAGGAGATATATTTTGTTCAGAGGGATTTTTCTGACTTCAGGTTTCAAACCATGCTAACCCAATGGAACCCTATCGATATGTGTATCGACAATCTGCTTACAAACACGAATACCACATTCACAAAGACTTATTTTTCCTTTGCGTCAAACCAATACACCAAGAGTATCATTGTTCTGCTTCTAGGTGGCCGAACCTCGCTCACCAAAGATATAAGAATATGGCAAATGGATGGGCAGAAATTGTATTGTGATATTGAGCCCAAACAAATTGCCCAACCGCAAGTATTAGAAAGGAAAATTACGGGTGAAGGAATCCGCCAACGAACCATTTCCATTTCTAAGAGACGGGTTACTCGGAACAATCCAATTCTTTTTCTGCCTTGGGAATTGGTGTCACCAGCCAACAGCACGTTCACGGTGAAAGTCGCCATTGGCTGTATTACGGACCCCCTTATGTTGCAGTGCGGCGAAGAAGACCGTCAATAATGAAATAGTTGAGATTTAGATGCACGATACATTAACTTTGGCTTGTACTTTTGGCGGGTGCTAAGTTCCCGTTGTAGATGGGTGCACCTCGAGACGAAGACTGACCCAATAGTAAGATCAAGAAGAGAGAAAAAAGTTACAGTATAATTTGGTGGCTATGTAGTGCAATGTTTAAGCGCAAAATGAATTGTTAAAGTTGAGAGATTTCACCAGTCTTGTAGCGAAAAAAACACAGTCCAACATGAATCCTCTCGGTGGCCAAGCTGGCTAAGGCGCGAGACTGTAATGGAATTGTAATCTTGAGATCGGGTGTTCGACTCACCCCCGGGAGATTCTTTTTACTTTTTAGTCTACTATTACTTTTTTCCTCTTCTCTACTTCAATCCAATATGCTGGTCCGTGACATCCTACATAACTACGCATAACAAAAGGAAAGTACAGCAGAATGCGCCACACATAACCAATAGACAGAGCACTCGGTAAAAAAAGCGTGTACCAACCAGAACCATCCCCGCAATATCTTTTACTACCTTGCTCGGTTATCGCTTGGGATCCAACCATGTCTGATCTGAAGAAATCCAAATCACAAAATTTGTCAGAGGAGCAGAAAAAGGTATGCTAAGTGAGCAGTAATCAGGAAAACAAAGACTAACAACAGGCCCATCACATTGCTTCAGAGCAGAAAAGACGAGAGAATATTCGTGCCGAATTCGATCGCATAGTGCAACTCACCCCAGCATTGACTGAGCAAGAAAGCAGGTCAGAATTGAATATTCTTACGAAATCAGCAGATTACATTGACCAATTGAAGGAGGAAAACGAAAAGTTAATTGAATTATGCCGCGCTAAAGGAATCCCTGTTCCAGATGATCTAATATATAAGGGTCCTGGAGTTTCTCACAACTAGAATGACTTAGAGCGCAGGCGCCAGTAAGTTTGAGCAGCGATTGCGTGTGATGATATGTAAATTCCCAAGACAGTGGCATTACAGGTGAGGCATTGCCATACGGGTGTCCAAATTGCCGAGCTGAAGGAAGGATGGTCCCCGAGGTAATGTGAAAAAGTTCAACACGAAATCATATTGTATCAGTTCAAGCCATATCGGTGAAGAGATTCAAAATGACAATACCAGTTGAGCCATTTTACGAAAAGCTTCCGTTTCTCCATCACAATAAGGTAGTGCTCACAATCCCAGGTAATTGTATATTTGTCGATTGTCTGTGCATTGAATACGCGCAAGACCATACTGAGCAGGACATAGTAAATTTGCCATTCTGATGCAATTTGTCTCGGTCTACATGTTTCTATAGTTAAATTAAAATTAAATCAAAAAATAAAAAAGAAAGAAAAGAGTATTACATAATGAGATTCCAATTATGTTGTCTTTTAGCCTGATTAGTTGCATGGCATGGGCGAAAAGCGCCTGCAGTAGCCCGCTTGTGAACAAAGTCTTGAGCTGCACCGTACTTGCAGCACGAAGTCTGGGCGGCTGCCCATAAGGAGCCGCGCACTACATATGGCAGACTGCAGAATAGCACCGGCAATGAACTTTTCTCACCACGACCGACCAGACACATTGTCAAGTGCGCAGCCGGACGCAGGACCTGAACAACATCGCAACCTCCATATTACCCCATAAGTCGCAGGCACAAAAATCTTTCGACCCACAAGCGGGAAATGAACATCGGACAAGGTACGGGTCCGTCGATGAAGTCAGGAGGAATGGGTGTTGCCAAGGACCCCTCCGCGTACGTAGGCGGTTCTCATGACATCCCGCCTGACATGGCGCTTTTGCTCCAAAAATTGGAAGAGGACTTTACCGTCAACAAGTCCATCGACCAATGGACATACATCAACCGGCGTGAGGAAATCATGCAGCTGATTCAGCGGCTTTATCAACAGCAACAAGAGACCCCACAGAGACTCTCGGCGCTGCAATTGGAGAAGCTTTTACATGCACGGAAACCCAGCGATTTTGCATCTTTTGCCAACCAAAGTTTTGTCACTATTCTCCGTGAAAGAGCAACTCTGTATAAATCTGACCCAGCATTCTTAGTGCTAGACTCAAGAGGAAAGGAACAACTGAGCATTTCGTGGGAGAAGTTGTTCCTCAAATCCATAAAGGTTGCACATGAGTTGAAACACAGGACAAGTCTAAAGCCCAACGATCCTGTGGTGTTGCTTTACAGAGACATGGAAGTATGTGAATTTGCTGTGGCATTGTTTGGCTGTTTCATGGCTAATATCACTGCCATTCCTATCCACCATGATATTTCCTTGCTGGAAATGTTTGACGTTATATCCGTCACCCTGACGCCGCTCGTGCTAATGTCTGAGTCAATGCACAAGGAGCTTGAAAAGATTTCTGCAGCAAACCAGGGATTTGTGTGGCCACATAAGGTAAGTAAGCTCCGTACGTCAGATTTGGGCTCAGCTCGAAAATCTGAACAAGAGAGTATCTTTGGCAAACAAAAGAAGGAAACTACTCTGCCTAAAAACGATTTGGCCTACGTTGAATTTTCTCGGTCGCCCGTTGGCGAGTTGCGTGGAATTGCTCTAAGCCACCGAACAATCTTGCACCAGATGAACTGCATGTGTATGTCACTCTCGAGCTTACCAGAAGCCAGTGGTTCATTGAAACAGCTGATCACCAATCGCAAAACAAAAGTTTTTTTGTCGACTATCGATGTCCGTATCTCTATTGGATTGATAGTGGGCATAATGTTTACTATCTATTCAGGCAATCTACTAGTTTGGGCCCCACCAAAAGTGATGGAAGTACAAGGTCTTTATGCCCACATAATCTCAAAATGCAGGGCGAACCTTCTATTGGCAGACTTCTTAGGATTGAAACGTGTTACCTATGACTACCAGCAGACTCCAAATGCCACACGGTACTTCTCCAAAAACACGCGTGTTGACTTTTCTCCAGTGAAATGGGTATTAATCAATGCCCTTACAGTTGATGGAGAATTTGTGGAAGTTTTAAGTGAACGGTATCTCAAACCTTTGGGCTGCACTAACCCATACAATGCAATTATTCCCATGCTTACCTTAAGCGAATATGGTGGTATGGTAGTATCAATGAGAGATTGGCTTGATGGCAGTGATAACTTAGGTTTGGACAAGGATGTGGATACAAGCACGGACATCTCATCGATTTTGATTGATAAGGAACAACTTTCTCGTAACAAGGTCCGTGTTCTTGATACAGGACATTTTGAGTCTGACGAACTATCACCAAATGCACTTCGTGTGGATGCTTTTGGTTATCCATTACCTGATGCTACTTTGGCCATTGTTAATCCAGAGCTGTCTACCTTAGTTTTCAAGGGAGAACTAGGAGAGGTTTGGATTGATAGCCCTTGCCTCTCTGGCGGATTCTACGGACTAAAAAAGGAGTCCAAACAAATATTCCACGCCAAATGTAAAGATGCCAACGGTACACTTGAGCAAGATTTTCTTCGAACAGGACTTTTGGGTTTCACTTATCTCGGAAAGGTATACATTTTGGGTCTTTATGAAGACCGTATTCGTCAACGAGTTAGCTGGATGGACCAAAAGTTGTATAAGAAGATCAATAAGGAGATGTTATTGGATGGAGGCACACGATACCACTACTCTTCTCATTTACTCACCACGTTAGCGAGTGAAGTGAGACAGATTTATGATTGTACAATCTTTGATATATTCATTGGAAACGAGTATCTCCCGGTTGCCATTGTGGAAGCAGAAGTTCTTCGAAAAGTTATTGTGGATGATCCAAGTAATACTAGTGGAAACAAATCTGGCAAATATGACTATAGTGCCGTACCATTGAACGAACTGGTCTTGAACGTCATTGCACAAAAATGTTTCGACACATTGAACAAATACCATCAGTTACGGCTATTCTGTGTTGTCGTTGTTGATTGTGACTCTCTTCCTAAAATTATGAGAAGTGGAGGACTCGAAATTGCTAACATGCTCTGTAAGAAAAAGTTTCTAGAGGGTAAATTGAAGTCAGAATTTGTCAAGTTTTTCGTCAGACAATCAATCAGCATGATTCCATATGGCGAAGATGTTATTGGAGGTATATGGTCGACTTATGCTTCTAACTTAAGAAGCTCTTCGTTGCAGCGCTTTCCTCCTCAGTATTCGACAGTGGATTATAGAGAGAAGTCATACGATGACAAAACTGGTGCTCCTCTTACAGACTTTAAAACAATCATAGACGTTTTGAAGTTTCGGGTTGCAAGTTCAGGTGATGCCATTGCTTTCCAGAATATTGACACAAGCGGTAAGGGCTCTTCAAAACCATTGACCTGGAAAAAATTCGAACAGAGGGTATACGCTGTTTGTCAGTACTTAATTGAAAAGATCCACATTAAACAAGGGCAATATGTGATTTTAATGTACTCATTATCTGAGGAATTTCTTATTGCCCTATATGCATGTTTGTTTTGTGGAGTTATTCCAATCCCTATGCTCCCATTCGATTCCAACAGAATTGGTGAAGATTTCCCTGCGTTCGTCGGAGTCACTAAAGATTTCGATGTCCAAGAAATTTTCGTCAACGACGAAGTTGAACGTTTTATCAAAAATGGTCCAGTCGCTGATGCTTACAAAAAGATGAACTCCCGTCGCCCCAGACCACTACGAGTCAAGAATACTTCTAAAATAACAAAAGTATCGAATGTAGCGGGACTTCTTTCGAAGATTGCAAAGTACCAAGCTGCTTCTAATTTCAGAGATCCAAACACTACATGTTTGGTTTGGCTTAACTTCACTTCAGATCATTACCGTGTCGGTGCCCAATTGACTCATGAGAATATTATGAAAATCTGCAAGGTTTTTAAGGAAACCTGTAATTTAAGCTCAAAGTCTTCTATAGTTGGATGTGTACGGCACGCGTCTGGAATCGGGTTTGTTCAAGCTGCTTTACTCGGAGTATACTTAGGAACCACCACTTACTTGAGTTCTCCTGTCAATTTTGCAGAAAACCCTTTGGCATTCTTTTTGGCTCTTATGAAATACAAAGTGAAGGATGTCTTTGTTACCGAGCAAATGTTGAAGTATGCAGCGTCCAAATTTACACCCAAGGGATTCGACTTAACAGTCTTGAAGAACATGATGATCAGCACGGAAGGCCGTGTAGAGATTGATCTTCTTCGGAGAATCGCCAAAATATTCCAACCAACCAGACTTAGTGCCGCATCCATGTCAGCAGTATACAATCATTGCTTCAATCCAATTATATCGACACGCTCTTATATGGCGGTTGCTCCTGTTGATCTATTCTTGGATCCGGTTGCACTTAGACAAGGTTACGTGTCCGTGGTAAACCAGGCCGAGTATCCTAACGCTTTGAGAGTACAGGACTCTGGTATGGTACCAGTGTGCACTGAAATCGCTATTGTCAATCCAGAAACGTGCAAGGTTTGCAGGGAGGGAGAATTCGGAGAAATTTGGGTTTGTTCGGAAGCAAATCTTTCATCTTTCACAAATGGACCAAAGGGCCCAGTTGACAATTTTGTTAAAACGCAATTTAGAGGGAAGATTGTTGATGGTAATCCTGACATAACATACATGAGGACTGGTGACCTAGGATTTCTCCATCACATTTCAATTTCGAGGACCGGCGCTTCAGGAAGCGCAGCACCTCAAGAGGTCACATCGTTCCAGCCACTCTTTGTTTTGGGCAAGATTTCGGACACCTTCGAAGTGATGGGATTGCATCACTTCCCAATCGATATTGAGGCTACAATAGAAGCATGTCACTCAGACATGTACAAGAATGGATCTTGTATATTCAAGTGCTCAGACTACACTATCGTGGTTTGTGAGGCAAAACGGACACGGAACCTTTCTGCGTTAGTACCACTCATTGTGAACACTGTATTCAGCAAGCATCACGTCATTGTTGATATTGTCGCTTTCATCAAGAAAGGCGAGTTCCCAATTTCCCGTCTCGGCACTAAACAACGCGCACGTATCGTGGACGCTTGGGTTCAAGCGGTGATTCCTTTACTTGCTCAGTACGGTGTGAACTACGGAGAAAATTCTATGATTAAATTGATCAAGGAGATAGACAAGGTTTCTCGTGACGACCCCATCATGGGATTGAAAAACCCGGCCCAGTCTTATTATGATAACCACGATGACGTATTCGATGGTGAAGGAATGGTACTTAGTCTTAACACCGACAACAGTTCCACCTATCATCCGAAAGCCACCTTCGAAATGTTTGGTGACGATAATTAAACTAATTTATATCCTATATCAATGAGTGCCAAGCACTACTCTATGTAAGTCGCACTTCGTGTGCTAAGATGCGCAAGAAGGTTCAACCCATCGATCAAACCAAGGATCGGTCGGGATGTACGGGTGTAACATTAGAAAGTAAAGAAGCCACAAAAAATATGGTGAACTGAGCAATTCACGTGTGTGGATATTCAGGTACTTAAAATCACCATGAAAAGATCGGTTAGTCCCCAGACTACCGTGGACTCGCAACCAAAGCGGAGAAAGTTCTTGGGATTGGGCATATTGTCCACTCTTAAGGATGTTTTCCGGAAGCATTCAACATCACAGTCGTCTTCCTCATTTCCATCGAATCCGTCTCAACAATTAGAGGGAGAGTCGATTCCTGCTGACTTTACTTCTCAAAAGCGAAGGATGTCTGTTCTTGAGGATATCATGCACATGAACGATCTGGTTCCTCGTTCATCATCAAATGGAAGCAGTGCTGGGTACCTGGCGCTAAGCAACTCGCTTCAGAAGGAACGTCAATTATTCAATGGCGCATTAGAGCATAGAAGGGCCAGCATCTATATGGATGAACAAGATCCAATGAAAGAACAATCTCCTAATTTGTCCCTCCCCAGAAACCTGATACTACCCCTCAATGAACTGGAGCTAGAACTACAGGAGCAGGGCCAACCGATTGTTATTGAGCATGAATTTGCACCTTTGTATAAGGATGAAGATGGTAATTTGGTAAGGCCACCTTTTATTAACCTAGACCCAAGAGAGCGGTATAATTTGTTGCAGTTGAAGAAATCTGTGGAGGCATCAGAGTTTTTGCAAAAAAGGATGAAGTACATGGTCGATCCAGATGAAACTACCTCTACAATTAAGCAAAATGACAAGGTCGATTGTGCGACACAAACTCGTGACAAGGAATTTTTGGACCAGAATCTCCATTTCACTGCATTGCGTTCGAGATTGGCAGCTAGAAACAGACGCCAGCGAAGAAAGGCAAAAGGGAGAGGTTTTTTCTCGGGAGAATTCTATTATGAACCGGCAAAGAAAGAAGATTCTGTCACAGGTAGCTCGAATTTATCAGGATACTTAGGTGAGCTTGAAAAGCCAGTATTCGAGTCTAAGACCACCGAACGTGATTCGAAACCAAACAAGTCATTTGCAGACGATGATACATCGGAGTACCACACAAAAAGACGTCAATCTGTTGGACTGCGGCCTGGCTTGGAGAATGTTATTCGATCTGGTAAAGCTTTAGATCAATCATTGGACAAGGATTATCTTGAGAGATCAGAAAAAGTATCAAACATCATCAAGATAAAAGAGACAGATAATTCGGCCAAAAAGTCTTCGATAGGGCCAAGTGCCGGATTTAACTTCGAGGTTGACAAGGACAGCATTAATCTGATTATCCAGAAGCGAAAGGACGACGAGGAACTTGTTAAGAAGACATCTGTACCGGAAGAAAAGTCAACACAAGTAAACAAACCAAGCACAGAGCAAAAGAATTCACTTTTCGAGGTAACAAAACCTAGTAATAATTCAGAGGACAGCATCAAAAGTGCATCGGAGCAAGGGAAAAACCCCTCGTCTCTTTTTTCATTTCCATCGGCAGGTGTTAAGACTGGTAGCGAATTGCCCAAAACTTTGTTTTCTTCAAACATTAATGACGAACCTATAGAAAAACGGAAGAGAAGGGCAAATGATGATGAGACAATAAAACCTGATTCGCAGAAACCAAACGTTTTCGGTCCTGCGTCAACTAATACATCCTCCCCACTCCCATCATTCAGTTTTGGGAGCTCTGTCAATAAACCAAATGAAAAAAAAGAATCGGAGACCAAAACACCAGCATTCACGTTTGGTGCAGCCGATTCTTCAAAATCAACTGGATTGTTTGGATCAAAACCAACTGAACCTGCAAAGCTTAGCTTTGGAGCCAAATCGGATACTAAATCGGAGACCTCCAAGGGCTCCGAAACAGTTTCGGGGCCTCCAAAGCCAGCTTTTTCATTTGGAAAGGCTCCAGAAACCCTGGCGAATGATACTACTTCAAAAGCTCCACAAGCAACTGGTACTTTATTCTCTTCTAATTTTAAGCCACTGAGCGATGCTGTTCCTCAGAAGAACCCAACTACTCTCTCAGAAATTCCTTCCTCTTCTTCAGAAAAACCAAAAGAAGTTACTGAAACTCCTAAGTTTTCGTTTGGCCAGAGTTCTACGAGTACCGTTCTTTCTACAACGCCTAAATTTTCATTTGGTAATGGTGCCACAAACAACTCTACTAAACCGACCGGCTTTTCTTTCGGCAAAACCGAGAATAAGCCGGAGACGCCTAAGTTTTCATTTGGAAAAACAGAAAGTAAAAATGAAACATCAAAAGTTACATTCGGCACCTCTGCAGATGCCAATTCAAATACCAAGTCAGCCTTTAGCCTTGGTACGACGACTTCTGTTTTTGGAAACAAAGACAATAACTCTTCTATTGCAAAGGATAACACCCCAGCATTCTCAGCACAGCCGCCGCAGGCCGGACAGTCAAATGGCTTTTCATTTGGTCAGCAGACAAAGCCAGCGACTCTGACTGCGCCATCGGCACCATCTCTTTCATTTAATAAGGCGGAGTCTGCTCCTGCTCCCCCAAGTACTAACTTCAACTTTGGTCTGAGCACCAACGTCGACCCTGCTCAAATTTTTGGAGGAGGTGCCAACGCACCTCAGCCAGCGTTTAATTTCAGCGTGAGTAAAGAATCAACTCCTTTCAAGTTTGGTGGAACTCCTACACCAGCCAACAATGGCGTTGGGTTTGGATTCGGAAATACGAATCCTAATCCATCTTTTGGAGCAAGCCGATCAGCTACTCCTTCATTTGGGTTCGCTAACAACAATGTTTCTAATCCTAATAATAATATAGTTGCACCATCTCCTCAGGCGGGAGGATTCGGAAACTCTGCGTCTAGTGGTTTCGGCTTTGGATCAGGTGCTTCTGCTCCAGGTGGATTTGGACAGACCAGCTCTGGATTCGGAACGAGCAATACTGGGGAACAAAATAATGGTGGATTTTCATTCTCGGCAAATGCTATGGGTATCAACAGTGCACCAGGCAGTTTCGGACAAGCCAGTCGTGAAAGTACTCCACCTGTTGGTTTCAATCCACTTGGGACAGCTCCTGGTCAGACATTTACTCCCCCTCTTGTAATGCAGGGGAGGAAGATCGCTCCAATGCGCCCAAGAAAGAGGTATTGATTCACCTGGAATCTGTAGGAGGGAATATACGGAATTGTACATTTACAGCCATATTTATTGTTGCAGAACCTCTTCTTTTTTTATCCCATCGCCATTTCATCACTCGCTTATAGATCACATCACATTTGAGAAGATGCCATAGACTACTAAACAAAGCATGTGACAATTGGGTGAAAAGTATCATTGGTAAAAACTCATAGGTGAAAAGTATCGTTGGTGGAATATAAATGGGTAAAAAAATAAAGCGGTGAATATCATTGGTGAAAAGCATCGGTGGCTCTCTTCAATAGAGACAGTAGGTTTTTTGTTCGCGTACTATCGGAGCCGCGTAGTATCGGAGCCAGATCAGATTTAGCGGAGGGCCATATGCATATTGGGCGCGAGTGGCTTATATACGGCATTTTCCCCAACCGCCTTCCGTGCCACGTCTTATCCACCAAAGGTGTCATTCCATGCCCAAATAGACAGTTTACGAAAAAAATATTTAGCTTAGCACAATCCTGGAAATGAGCTCTAGATATCCACCGGTCTACCCGTCGCACATCACGTACCAGCCTGGAAGAATCCAATCGCTCAACACCGACCAAGAAATCATCCTCAAACAGGCGTGGGCATTCCTATTAAAGTACTGGGGGTATGACTTGAAGCTTACCACAGAGGACATCAATTGCAAAGAAGCGTTTGTTGCTTCTTCTGTAACAAATGCTCCGTCTAAGACGGAACCAGAAGTTAGGAAGAAGAAGTCATTTTTCAACAGAAGAAAGCATCCAATTCATCATTCAGTGAGCGACCGCAGACGGGAGCAATTGGCACGCCTGGCGGAAGAGACCTACGAGAAGGTGGATTGTGCTACTGCCCACACGGACTATGTGTACTCATATTATGGAGAAAAGAATAACGAAACATCACTGGAAGATGCGGATTCGTGTGATCTGGAATCGATCAGTTCTTTTTACACAGCTTGTACATCAGATCCTAGCCAATGGGAGCCTAGGCAAAGCGCTGATGGATTTAAAAAGGATGATGTCTTGAAGGATGACGCATGTGTGGTGAAGGAATCTTTTGTAATTGAGCCTGATACAAGAATTATGCCGTTTATGGAAAAATTCGAACCAAAGGACCTCCACAACTCTCTAGTTGCTTTCCCACGTCATGATTTGGTTGACAATCTTTTGCTCCGGTACATTCGTGCCAGGAAATATGTCTTAGATGATGCCATGAAGATGTTGTGCTCCAGTTTGCATTGGAAAGTAAACGAATTCCCAGTCAATGACTTATTACTCGACGGAGATGCACCAACCGTCTTAAGTGACGCAAACAAAGGATTCTCCAAGAACTTCATTGTTAGCAAATCTTTCATACGAGGACAGGACAGAGAAAAGAGGCCACTCTTTGTATTTCAATCAAGGAAACACTTTGCATCAGACTCTCCCTTGCCCGAGACAGAAAAGTTTGCGCTTTTAACTATAGAATGGTGTCGTCTTTTCTTGAGAGAAGTAAACGAATCTGTTGACACATGCTCGATTATGTTCGATTTGACAGGCTTTTCCATGAAAAATGCGGACAACGCTCCTGTGAAGTTTTTGATAGCTATGTTTGAAGCTCATTATCCCGAGAGTTTGGGTATAGTGATTGTGCACAATGCCCCATGGATCTTTTCCACTGTTTGGAGTGTGATCAAGGGTTGGTTAGATCCAGTTGTTTCATCAAAAATTCACTTCACTAAAAGTTATGAAGATTTGTGCAAATACATTGATCCCAAGCACATTCCTGAATACCTAGGAGGAGAAGACACAGCTGATGTATCATACAAGATGCCAACCGAAGAACATACAAAACCACCAAAAAGAAAAGATGCCAGATACTACCAGTTGAGGGCAGAGCGGCATGATATTTGGACCCGTTTTTTTGAAGTAACGAAAAAATGGGTTGAAAGCACAAATCCTGAAGTGAGTTCACGATACTTGAAAGACAAAATCTACTTGAACTACGAACTTTCTGACAATTACATTGCCCTTGACCCATATATTAGGAACCCGGGAGTGCATGATAGAGACGGTACCTTAATCATTCGGAATTGAACGAATCCACAGTTACAGGATCGTTGGTACTGTCAACGGACTTAGCATGTGTTGTGTTTAGTTCAAGGCTATTGCATCTATGCAAAAACGACGAAAATTACGCTAGGATGAACCAATATTTCAGTTTTGATTACTCTAAGATTGGGCTCTGTTCTAACAGAACCAACAAGTGAAAGATGGCCTTATAACTGCACCAATATGGACGTGTCATACTGCACCTAGCCCTCATGCTGATCATACGGCTATGTAATGAACACGCACTCATCACAAGGAAAAGGTACAAATTAAAAGCTAATAGAATGAAGGTGCCATACATACCTCTTATAAATTTATAGATAGAACCAAAATTTCTCAAAGCATTGTTTCAGTATCGGCGTTTTCCTATTGGAATACTTCGTACGGGTCACTGTTTATGTGCAGTATTTATCGTATGCTCGTTTACTCGCAGAATACAAATTTCGTCAGCGCTTGACTATTTGTGAACACTTCATTGAGACTGAGATTTACCTTGAATACTTCTTTTCGTAAGTTGAATAATTCAAGGATTTCCACGGACCGAGAATATTAATTATTACAAAAAAAACGACTCTCACAATGGCTCCAAAGAACATCGGTATTAAGGCCATGGAGGTCTACATCCCAACCAACTACGTCAACCAAAGCGAGTTGGAAAAGTTCGATGAAATCCCTGCTGGAAAATATACTATCGGTTTGGGTCAAACCAATATGGCCTTTGTTTCTGACAGAGAAGACATCTACTCGATCACTTTGACTGCCACCTCCAGATTGTTGCAAAACTACAACATCGATCCAAATTCCATTGGTAGATTGGAGGTTGGTACCGAGACTTTGTTGGACAAGTCTAAGTCCGTTAAGTCTGTTTTGATGCAGCTTTTCGGCGAGAATGACGATATCGAAGGTGTCGATACTGTGAACGCTTGTTACGGTGGAACCTCTGCAGTCATCAATGCTGTCAACTGGATCGAGTCTTCGTCGTGGGATGGAAGAGACGCAATTGTTGTTGCTGGTGACATTGCTATTTATTCTAAAGGTGCTGCTAGACCTACTGGTGGTGTTGGTTCTGTTGCCATGCTTATTGGACCAGATGCCCCAATTGTTTTTGACTCCACCAGAGGTTCCCACATGGAGCATGCCTACGACTTCTACAAGCCTGACTTTACCTCCGAGTATCCGGTTGTCGATGGCCACTTTTCATTGACTTGTTACACTAAGTCTTTGGACCACGCCTACAAGAACTACTCTAAGAAGATCACTAAGTCTGCTGACAAAACTGTCGGTGTTTTGGACCACTTCGACTACTCGGCCTTCCACGTTCCTACATGTAAGTTGGTGACCAAATCTTTCGCCAGATTGTTGTACAATGACTTCAGATCTAACCCAGATGCATTCAAGGACAAACTTGACCCAGAAGTTTTTGAACAGATCTCTGCCTTGTCTTACGAGCAATCTTTGACTGATAGAAATGTCGAAAAGGTTTTCTTGACTCTTGCTAAGGAAGAATCTGCTAAGAGAGTCACTCCAGCATTGAAGGTTGCGACTAACACTGGAAACATGTACACCGCCTCATGTTGGACTTCTTTAGCATCTTTGTTGTATTTCATTGGCAACGACGCTTTGCAAGGAAAAAAGATCTCTGTTTTCTCATATGGCTCAGGTCTTGCCTCCACATTCTTGTCGGTGAACGTTGTTGGTGACATTTCTCCAATCACAAAGGTGTTGAATTTGGAATACAAGTTATTCGAAGGTAGAAAACAAAGAACCCCTCAAGAATACGTTGAACACATTGAATTACGTGAGAAGGCACACTTGCAAAAGAGCTTCAAGCCAACTGGTTCTATTGATGATATTGCTCCAGGTGCATACTATTTGGTCGACATCAATGACAAGTTCCAAAGAGCTTATGAGGTTAAGAAATAAATGATTCACGCTAAATGAGAGGATAGCGCGACCTTTCGCTTTTTTAGGGTGGCTCATGAAACTCTCTAATGTGTACGAATGGTCTGATGACAGTAAGAAAATAGTTTTTCGGTATTTAGCTATTCGTATATGGGTCAATCAGAAGTTAGTACCAGTAAGCCTCCTTTGGACAAATTAATTGCTCTCAGTCTTCAGAGATTATTATAGGTCGAATGGGTTAGCCCAGAAGTCATGTCATTAAGTTGTATTGCTCAGTATATGTCCAACATCAATTTGGTTTGGGTGCATTTATAAATGAATAAACCAAAAAAGCACTAAAAATTAAGTACATAAAAACAACACGTATGAGGTCTATTACATGCAAACGGGTGGCACAAGACCCACTGCCCAATTATAAGACCCTAATATAAGTACCATACAAGAAAATGCAACGACAACGGATGAAAGCCCATAGCGGTAGTCGAAAAGTGTGTCAAGACCGAATATCTCAACGATAAATGTAGACACTGTGGTAAGTGCTCCACAAAATCCGTCGTCCAAACCAATTAAAACATGGCAACCTGTCATATGAGTCACAATTGGCAAGCGACTATTCAGTTGCTGCTTTCCTCTCGCTAGGAGGGTAAAAATCGCCAATAGTATGCTTCCCAATATATTTGCAGCAAAGGTGCCCATAGGAAAGTTTTTCACTGTAGGATTAAGTTTTTTCGAGAGGAAGTACCGCAACATGGCACCCCATGGCGCAAAGAGACACAGAAAAGTCCACAGACGCCAAGACCCTGACTTTTTTGTTGCTATAAGAACAATTACGATGATGTATGCCACAACACCTAGCAAGTTGGTAATGCTTTCGATTTGTTTGTATGCTTTCCGTGACATAACAACCCTACTGTCGATCACAGAAATTAGATGCCGACCAAAATGAAAGCCAGATACTGAAATGCCAATATGCGCAAGTATCACCGATAGCGCTTCCATTATCCCATAAGCGGAATTAGGATAGTCATAAGTTGTTGGTAAAGTGTTTGCAGCCTTGTTGAATGCCTCTAAAATGAATGATGAAAAAGATGAACACGTACCACAAAATCCTGTGGTAATACCCACGTAGACTGGGATAGACCCCTTAGCTGAAAACAAAACGTCGGGTTGTGTATCGTCGGTCAATTCCGACCAGATTGTCTCTGAATCCACTGCCATGCCCATGACGATACAGGCGGCAAAATTTGCCCAAATTACTCCTCCCAAAAAAGAACCGTCGTAATCAGTCAATACCATAAGACCTTTTCGGGCTAAAACGCCCCAGATAGCTCCGTTACAAATGCTCAAAACGGCCTGATATAATGGGGCAGTTTTTGCTTTATAATGAGGCACTTCCTTCTCCTCTATGCTCGCATTGAAGCCTTCCGGCAATGCCTCTGCCAATGACTCAACTTCTAGTCTCCGTGCCGCTTCCTCGGCATTCTGACGAGCAGAAGCTCTTCTCAGAGCTACTGAACCCATCAGCATTACGGAAGATGGTCTCCTCAGGATGCTGCTGGTTGTAGACAATGACATAATACTGTTTTGGTCATATCGGCCCTGCAGATGTCAATAAATATCTTGACATATTTGTACTGCAGATAAGATAAGACGTTGAGTCAGTACATGGTCTAAATACGGTGGCGGGACATACAGATCCCGTCTCGGTTTGTAGGTGAAAACGTCAGTGCCCAAGTGGCATGCTGTGATGATTTGATATAGGAACAGAATTTGCTCTTACCAACACATTTCCTAATCTCAATTCAATAGACGAACTAGAAGAAAACTAAGAAAGCTGAAAAAAAATAGTGAAAAAGAAAATTTGAAATGAATGCAATCCTAAATCTGAATTCCTTTCAACGAGAAGTCTAACAATTGTTTATTCAAGATGTCAGGTTCGAACTCTCCATCCCATTCGAAACAAGCTGATCACGTGACAATCCAGTTTTTACCTGAGTACAATGTTTGTTATGATTTAAACCAAATCAGGTAGCAGCCTTCGCTTCTGCCTCGTAGTCGTCTCGCGGGTGTGCGCCCACCGTTATGTAAACATGGACCAAACATTCAGAAAACCGTATCTAACATCCCATATCCTACACACTTTGAAACTTGATTTTTGTCAGCAATGAGAGAAGTCATCAGTATTAACGGTATGATACATCACTAGCGAACCTTGAGATTATACTTGGTCACGGAGTCAAGAGTTTTTGTCCCACGTCATTTTTTTCCTTTTTCCTCCTTGTGCCACCCAAATCCTATGAGAGCGTGAATTATGTTACCGGCTTCCTAGCCAGATCCAGCAGCAATGCTTTTCAGAAATTTTTCTTTGTGACCAGCAAACTCAAAATCTCGTAATCAAAGTCTTTACTAACATCTTAAGTCGGTCAAGCTGGTTGCCAAATCGGTAACGCCTGTTGGGAATTATACTCACAAGAACACGGAATCAGACCAGACGGTTACTTGCAAGAAGGTTTGCAAAGACCAAAGGGAGGTGAAGAAGGATTTTCTACTTTTTTCTCTGAGACTGGCGCAGGTAAGTATGTTCCAAGAGCCTTGTATGTTGATCTTGAACCAAATGTGATTGACGAGGTCCGTACTGGTGCATACAGAGACTTGTTCCACCCTGAACAATTAATTGCTGGAAAGGAGGATGCTGCCAATAACTATGCAAGAGGTCATTACACTGTTGGAAGAGAACTCTTGGACGACATTTTGGACAGAGTCAGAAGAATGTCTGACAACTGTGACGGTTTGCAAGGTTTCCTTTTCACCCACTCTTTAGGTGGTGGTACTGGTTCTGGTTTGGGTTCATTGCTTTTGGAGCAATTGTCCATCGATTACGGTAAGAAGTCTAAGTTAGAGTTTGCTGTTTACCCTGCACCTCAGGTTTCTACTTCCGTTGTTGAGCCATACAACACTGTTTTGACTACCCACACCACATTGGAACATGCCGACTGTACCTTCATGGTTGATAATGAGGCTATCTATGACATGTGTCGTAAGAACTTGGGTATTTCCAGACCTACATTCAATTCATTGAACAGCTTAATCGCGCAAGTTGTGTCATCAGTCACTGCATCATTGAGATTCGATGGTTCTTTGAATGTTGATTTGAACGAATTCCAAACTAACTTGGTCCCATACCCAAGAATCCATTTCCCATTGGTTTCTTATGCTCCAGTCTTCTCTAAGGTAAGAGCTAACCACGAATCCAATTCTGTTTCTGAAATCACTGCTTCCTGTTTTGAACCAGGCAACCAATTGGTTAAGTGTGACCCAAGATTGGGTAAGTACATGGCAACTTGCTTGTTGTACAGAGGTGATGTTGTTACCAGAGATGTTCAAGACTCTGTTGCTCAAATTAAGGCCAAGAAAACTGTGCAATTGGTTGACTGGTGTCCTACTGGTTTCAAGATTGGTATCTGCTACCAGCCACCAACCGCCATTGCAGGTTCGGAATTGGCCTCTGCTAAGAGAGCTGTGTGTATGTTGTCAAACACCACTGCCATTGCTGAAGCATGGAAGAGAATTGACAAGAAATTCGACTTGATGTACTCGAAGAGAGCATTCGTGCACTGGTACGTTGGAGAGGGTATGGAAGAGGGTGAATTTACTGAAGCTAGAGAGGATTTGGCCGCTTTGGAAAGAGACTACGAAGAAGTTGGAACTGATTCCTATCCTGATGAAGAGGAGGAGTACTGATGGAAAATGAAGCAGGTCTAACGTATACCCCATAGTTTCATATTTGCTGCAAACTTATCCTGTTATTTCTATTTTTTTTTTCTCTCTTTATCTTAGCGCTGTTTACTTCTATTCTGGCATCAAGGGCCTTTAATAAATCAAATATTATCTGTATTTGTACTGCACATTTGTTACGCATCGCCCGTCGTGGTGCGGGTGTCTCGGTGGAAAAATCCAAATGGGTTACCGACTAAGTGGCGTATCTTTCGGGACATATTTCAAGTAAAAAAGAAGAAAAATTACTCGTTTGAAATCCGCCACTCATGACCGATGTCCAAGATAAAAGAGACCTCTTGAAGCAACCGCTTCACGGCATCTACATCCCCATTGCCCTTATAATCTTTGGCACGTGTATTATAGACTACCACTACTTGCCATATACTCTTTCATTCATTGTAATTGTCAGCAGTTACAACTTTTATGAAGCATGGAACAGACGCCGTTCTGTTGATCCTATCAAATGGAATGATTTGGAGTTGATTGATAAGACTATTATCTCTAAAAACTCTGCTATTTACCGGTTCAAATTGAACCATGACGATGAGGTTTTGAATGTCCCAACTGGTCATCACGTTGCGTGTTGTTTCAGTATTGATGGAAAGGATGAGATCAGATACTATACTCCTATTTCGAACGAGTTTGACACAGGTTTCTTTGACATTTTGGTCAAGTCCTATCCGCATGGAAAGGTGTCTAAGCGGTTCGCCATGTTGAAAGAAGGACAGACCGTTAAGTTCCGTGGTCCTGTTGGCCGGATGGCTTATGAGACCAATATGGCTAAGGAGATTGGTCTCGTTGCTGGTGGATCGGGTATTACTCCAATTTTGCAAGTGATTACTCGCATTATCACTACTCCTGAAGACACAACCAAGATCTCGTTGATCTATGCCAATGAGACAGAGAACGACATTTTGTTGAAATCCGAATTGGACGAAATCGCATCAAAGTATCCAAACTTCACTGTCCATTACACCTTGTCTCATCCTCCTGCCAACTGGAGCGGATCTGTGGGTTACGTCAACAAGGAGATGCTTGAAAAGCATATGCCTGTACCATCGGCTGACAACAGACTTTTCATTTGTGGTCCTCCAGAAATGAAGCGTCTTTTAATTGAACTCACCTCGGAATTGGGCTGGGAGAAGACCACCATGAAGTCTGAGCCTTCTGACCAGGTCTTCTGTTTCTAAGTCGATACATTGTGGTTTTGGTAGCGACATTTGTTAGTAACCGACAAAAATGTAGTTGAGACTTCGATTGAAGTAGTTAAATCCGAAAGACTTCTTTGCAATGTCAGTATATAAAAAAAAATTACACTATTTAAATAATAAATCATTAAAAGAAAAAGTATAGAAACTAGTGTTGGTAAGGACATTTTTAATTTTGTGAGCAAAAACGAAAAGTGCAGAAAAATATAAAAACCATCAAAAATGAATTTTCATAGCTATTGAATAATAAGATCCTATTATCGACGGAGAATCAGCCAAAAGAAACAACCCGTAATGATAAATAAATTTCTCTCCATTCTACTATTCTAAGTCTATACCAGAAGCGAATGGTAGCAATGTGCACGACATTGCGACATTTTTGATATTCATGTTGATAATTCCGAAGCGATGCCTACTCAGCATTCAACCCTTTGAACCATGGACGAGCGCTCGATCTGCACATTCTACCAGAAAATAGGCGCATGTCGGCACGGCGACAAATGCTCACGGCGACATGTGCAACCTACAAGCTCAAAGACCATTCTTCTAGCGAATTTGTATCAAGTTCCAAAGGAAAAGACACCGGACGCCACGTTCGACAACTTCTTTGCCGACGTGTACAAGCGAGTGGCACAAGAGGGCGAAGTGGATCAGATTGTGGTGTGTGAAAATGAGAACTTTCATCTCAGTGGTAATGTCTACGTTCGGTTTCTATCGCCACAAAGCGCAGAACGAGCAGTGGCGCTGCTCAACCAGGAGTGGTTTGACAGTAGACCAGTATTCTGCGAATTATCACCAGTGACTAGTTTTGGGGAAGCCAACTGTCGTGCCTACGATAACAATGCATGCTCGCGAGGAGACCACTGTAACTTTATGCATACGCGCCGGCCCACAAATGACATGCGCATGCGGTTGCGCCAGTCGCAAAGAAAGACCCACGCTGTCGCAGCGCTCCGAGAAGCATTCGGAGACCCGAAATGGGGAACGGAATGGGAACAAGCCACCACTCGCGAGTATGTTCGCCCTCAGACACAGAAGCCGGAAGTACCCGAGTCTGAATCGGCTCCGGAGCCGGAGCCCGAGACGGAGCCCGTTTCAACTACGGAGGCTGTTGCCAGATTGTTTGCATAGATTATCCATATATTATTGAAATAGAACGTCTCCCAATGTGGGACACAATGCATGGAAGGACGAAGGTTAAGGCTGTGGTACACTTTCTAATTTGGAAAAACGTAGGGTACTCGGAACGTTCGCAACAGTGTTCTCGGGTAGTCCGAGTGGTGCTGCACTTCGGTGCAGCGGTGTTAGATGGGCCTTATTTTCTAGCCCTATGTTGCGCGCGCTTGTCCCAGCGTCGCACCCCACGTCTCCATGTTTTCTTACTTGTTTGTTGGTGGTCGCATGCGCACAGGCATTGTTCTGCTGAATCGAACTAGACGACTTTTTTCCACATCGCCAATGCCTGATAAACTTCGCCGCAGAAATATCACGACAAGTTCAGCACTGTTGTCACCAGCAAAGTCCGATCCGGCTACCGAATCGCACTCGCACTCTCATGAACATTCTCACGAGCACTCCCATTCAAATTCCACTTCTGAACATCAGCATCTGCACTCGGAAGAATCAGGTTCACATCTGCATAGTCACGGACTATTCCATTCACACAGCCATGGGCCTAATGAGCTTCTTGCTCAGGGGTTCTCATCCAATCCGGCTGTCCGAATCACTTGGATAGGTCTCGGTGTTAATGTGATTATGGCGGCTTCGAAAGCAGCCGGTGGTGTCGTGTTCCATTCACAGGCTTTGGTGGCGGATGCGATTCACTCTCTTTCGGATATGGTGGCTGACTTTTTAACTTTGGCCACTGTTAATGTCGCTCTGAAGGAAGGAACTTTTGGACGGTTTCCATTAGGCTACGGCAAGATAGAGTCAGTTGGGACTGTATTCGTAAGTGGTGTGCTTCTTTTTGCAGGTCTTACTGTAGGATGGTCGTCATTGCTTCTGATCTTGGAATTCGTGGTTCCAACGTCCATGCACGAGTACTTGCTGATGCTTCAAATCCACTCTCATATGCATATGCATTCGCATGGTGGGTCACCGGCGCCAATACTGGCCCACTCACACGCAGATGCGGCAATTGCAGACACAGCTATTGTTTCGAACGGAGATTTATCTTCGCTGCATACTGATGGTGCCATAGTTCCTTCAACACCACTTCCAGACCTCAATGCAGCATGGCTTGCATTGGCATCGGTTGCCGTGAAGGAGGTTTTGTTCCGCAAAACTATGGCTGTGGCAAAGGAAACAAACTCCAAAGTGCTTGTGGCTAATGCATGGCATCACCGTGTGGACTCTTTAACTGCTGGCGTGGCTTTTGTAACTGTGACTGGTGGTTACCTCTTTGGTGTTGCTTGGCTCGACGCAATTGGCGGGTTAATTGTGTCTGTATTGATTGTCAATGCTGGTTACGCTACGTTCCGCGATGCTGTGTATGAATTGCTTGACCGTGGAACTCCTCACGACCTGGACCAATACGCAGAAATGCGTCTGCTTGTGTCGTCCGAGGTTCTGGTAGCTGCGACTTCCATAGGTGCAGATTTGTCCGTGAAAGACCTTGCAGTTTTGAGTGGGGGAGCACGTACAAGTTTCTTGGTGAAGATTGAATCGCGTGACAATTTGACTTTAGACCAGGTTTGTGACTTTGAGAGCAAATTGGTTGCAGGCTTACGTGAAACTAATCATCAGGTCGGTAAAGTCATGGTTGAATATGAACTTGATAAAAAATAGAGAGATAAAAATAGCTTTTATTTTATCTAAACGTTACTATTGAATAAAATTTGACTGCTACTACCCCAAGCTTTAAGATCTAAGTACATGAATTTTTATAGGTTACTACTTACAAGGATTTTTTTGTTTTCTTGTTCTTTTTGCTCTTGTTCTGCTTGGCTCCAGTGTTGCCCTCGATGAACTGCAAAATTTCATCCACAGATTTGGATGCGATAGATGGGTCTGGCAGCGCAGACTTGTTCTTCTTTCCAGCCTTAGCTGCTTCTGTAGGTTTGGGAGAAATTTTGGCCTTAGCATTGGCCTGCGCAGCCAATTGCTTCTTTTTCTCTGCAAGTTGTTGTTCGCTGAAAGCCAAGTACTTTCTAAGGTTCTTTGCAAAGTTGTCACATTCTTTAGAAAGGACATCGTCTGGACCAACAACCTTGTTGAAGATCGCACCGGCCGAAGAGAATTGTTCCAATGCACCCTTAAAGTCATTTGTCTGAACGAGCAAAACAGCCAAACGGTGTCTAATAATAGCAGTGATGTCACATAACTCACCATTCAACTTAATAGAAAGTTCAATAGCTTTTTCGAAAAATGTCTTAGCCTCGGTCGTAAGCTTCAACTCTTGCATGATGGTACCGAAGTTCGACAAAGTATTGACGGTGTTTGGATGGTCAGAGCCATAAATGATGCTCCAATCCTCAAACGCCTTTGTGTTCAACTTGAATGCAGAAACATGGTCCTTGTTGAGACTGTCAAAGAACGCAGCCTTCACATAGGAATTGATGGTCTCGTAGCTATCCACTCCAGTAAGTCTCTCAAACAAAAGCACTGCCCGACGTGCAACGATAGAGGCTTCAGCATGCATGTTGCATTCACCATAAATTTGGGCCAATGTAGAATAGAAGGTACCGGTTTCCAAATGAACACTGCCGTAGATTTGTTGGTAAAAAGAAACCAACTCAGCCAAAAGCGCCAAGCCGACATCCTTCTCACCATCCTGAATCTGGATACGTGCTGTTTCGTAAATCTCATCCACAAACGAACAGCGGAAGCTGGAGTCCTTCACCAAAGGAACGAAGTTGACAATGTCATCGGCAACGAAGGTAGTGCTACGCTTGGCGACTTCCACCTTTGGTGCAGCAACCTGCTTCTTCTTACCCTTTTTCTTGGTTTCCAAAACTGCTTCTTCGACAGGTTGAGATTGGGACGCATCGAGATCCTCCTTTGTGAAGAAGTAGTCTTGAGCTTTCCATTGAATACCAGCTTTGTGTGATATTTCTCTGAGCAATGGTAAGGGTTTGATTTCGTCCACCCATGCTGTAGGTAAAGTGTATCTGAAACGAGCGGTAACCTCTTTCTCTACCGCGGCAACAACGTGGGCGCAAGTCAATTCAGTGAAGGCCAAATCCTTCTTATTGACGAGAGATTTGGTGATGTCATCAATGACAACTTCAGGGCTAGCGTTGACCTTTTGTCCCAACAAGCAATTGTGGACGTGGGAAACGAATTGAGGCTTCAAGAGAGTAGGAACAGTTTGACCTTCTTTACGTAACACGTGCTTAACTGCTCTGGCAATCATTTCCTGTTTGGCAATGGCAATCAAGGCAGTCATGTTGGCAACAATAGGAAGAAGCTTGGCGGCTGAAGCTTGAGTCTCTTCTTCTGTCTCTTCTTCTTTTTCGTCCTTCTTTTCGTCCGTCTTTTCTTCTGCTTGTTCCTTCTTAGCCTCTTCCTCTTCCTTAGCAGCTCTCTTAGCGATCTCTTCCTCGTTGGCCTTAACAGTCTCCTTTAAGGTTTCAACATGAGCAGCCAATCTCGCAGCAGCTTCTTCAGCAATCAAACCCAAGTATCTCATGTTGATACCGCTCTTGTGCATATATTCTGTCAATTGGGCTCCATCAAATGGCACAGCGTTCTTGGAAACATCGTCCAAAAACTCAGGAATCAAGTGTTTCTTGACAAACTCAGACAAGTCTCTAACATCATTTTGATCAGCAGATGATTCTTCAACACCAGTGAAAGCATCTGGGTTGATATTAATTTGATCATATGGAATAGCAACTTGAGGCTTCTCCTTGCCATCCATTTTGCCCTCTTTCTCCAAACGTTCTGTCTCCACTTTGAAAATGGCAGCCGCCTTACGCTTGTACCATTCTTCAACTGCTTCATGTCTCATAGAGGCCTCTTTGTGAGGGTAAGAGGTCTCCGAGCCATCAAAATGGGCGTCCAAGAAATCAATGTCAAGTGGGGTAGATCTGTACAAGTCGATGAGGTACTTTCTTCCATCACTGCCAATAATTCCCTTAGAATCCTTAGAGACGAGCAATTCAGATTCAGATGCAGCACCAGAGGCCAACTTGACTGAGTGTGGCTTCAAGTGGAACGCATCAGCAATTGGTTTCAAACATTCATTGAATTTTTCGTTTGTCTTGATTTCATTGGCTTCCAAGGAGAATCCATATGCAACCTTGTCAATGGTTTCACCGTTTTCGTCAACTTGGTCGGAGAAAACACCGGGCACAGGAGCTTGACAAACCACTCTTTCACCCAAGTAGTCAACAATACAAGAAAGCAAATTGCAGACGCCTTGAGCATCGACACGGTTCAAGAGCTTGACGGTAGCCAAATCTTTCGCAAAACAGTAACGAGCGGCCTCATCTCCACCGGTCTCGTCATGTGCACCAGTTGCATTAACACCGAACGAGTAGAAAATGTTATTACGCAAGAAAATGTGCTTGTCACGAGGTTCGTTAGGATTCAATGGCACCAAATTTCCTTTAACAATATCGACTGCAGTTGCAGTGGCTGTCTGGTTGAATTCTTGGATATACTTGTTAAGTAATTTGTCTCTTAACAATCTTTCATTGAAAGACTCACGTGGGAATTCCTTAATACCTTGAAACTCATCATTCCAGTCCTTGACTAGTTCAGCACCATCCACACCATTTGAAACCAAAGGAATCTGTGCTCTAGAGCTGTCTGGAATAATTTGTGCATCAATTTGTTTCTGCGAAACCATCCAAGGGAATCCAGAGGGAATTTGAGAAGGAATCAAGTAAGACTCAGAAAACTGGGACGACTCAGACAAAGCTTCTTTATTCTTAGCAATGGTTTGAGAAAAGAGAGGCGACAACTCAGAAACCAAGTTATATAAGACGTATTCACGATGGAAAACGCCCTTTTCATTGACCTTAAGAGCAGGGTTGAAGAAGGCATTGGACAATCTGTTGACGAAGAATCCGGAAGCATGACAAGTGATGGAAAAAGTTTCGCTTTCCAAAGTTGTCAAAGTAAGATACAACAAGTCACCCTTTAAGCGCTGGGATTGAGGAACTGGGTTCCATTGGGACAAGGTGAGTGACTTGATTGGGAGTTTCCACTTTGACACTACGCTCTCAGAGAAAGCGTGTCCAATTAAGTCTGCTTGTTTTGGATCAAGTAGAGTTGAAACAACGTCTTTAATGGTGGCTTTTTCTTCAGCAGAAACAGCTGGGGCTTCCTCCTCAGGCTTGTCCTTTTCGGCACCGTCGGCACTCTCTTTGTCGGCTTCAGCAGTCTTGTCATGGATTTCAATATTCTTCAATCCGAGAGAGTTTAACTTAGAGCCAGCAGCTGCAATTGAGGGGGACTGTGCTGCAAAATCAAAGAAATTCAAGCCAATGTTCTCTCTGAATCTGACAAGGTGCTCATGGACATTTTTCAAAGTGTAAGGTCTTTCCACTAATTGAATATCAGCCTCCTTCACGTCTTCACCCAAAGCTTCAGACAACGCAGCAAAGTCATCAAACTCCTCCGTAATTCTAACTTCACCATAAACGAGTGAGTAGTTAGTCAAATTGTTCAAAACTGAGGTAGCAGCCAATGCTTCTTTGACATCGGAAATGGTTTCTTGTAAAGTGTGATGAGTTTCAACAAACTCGATTTTTGTACCCACACAAGCAGGGAGGTGGATCTTGAGTTTGACCTCCTGCACCTGTTCTTGCTCAGTTTCGGCCATTGGAAGAGGGTTGTGGTGACGCTTGAGAAGGTTGAAAATTTTTGGAAAGGTGGAGTTGGTCTGCATATACCGAGTACGGTTCCGGCCCGGCATATAAACGATGACTATTACGAGGAAAGTGATTCTTCTGGGAACACGAAGCGTTTGGACTTGGAAAATTTTTATGATTCTTTTGTTGCCAGCATCTCTCTTTGATATTATCTCAACACTTCATCCTGTCCCTCAGGCAACAAATCACGATACGTGATTACAGAGCGTGGGTAATTGATTAGTATGCAGGATACTATCATACATACGCATTTGAGATGCAATCAAGGTACCACTGTAGGTCAATTAAATCCAAGAAAGAAGTTGATCCTTTGGTCAAGCACACTGTTTAGAGTATCAACATATTGAAAACTGGTCACGTAACCCTACTACGTATACGGAGAAGGTTTGACGTCATTACGCTTGGTATTTTGTCAATAGCTATCTGCCACAGTTTGCCTCCATCGGATAGCAGGTAATTGAACGCCAGTGCTAAGAAACTAAGAACCCTGCTAACCCAGGAAAAGATCTGGTAGAGAACGGATTTTTGCACGTTATTTACAAGAGTATTTTTATTTTCCATTTGCCACCGGCAGAAAAACAACCTACGCGCAACTAGTGGTTTCACCTCTAAGCAAAATTCATTACGAATCGCTGGATCATTTGCATATGGAACGTCAAGACACCCTCGGAAATACGACACATGTTGGAGGAAGCGAACATGGGCTTCAGTTGACCATTAATGATCTTCCGGTTGAGATTCTCACTGATATCTTCTCATACCTTTCTCCAATGGATCTCAAGGACCTTCGATGTGTATGTCGAAAGTGGAATCATGCTGCTTCGGAAAAAGCAGCTTGGACACGGGCATTTCGTACACGGTTTGCCACAGGCTCTATATTCGCATCAGTGACGCGACTGCAGAGGTGGCTACCAGAATACTTTGGGCGGATGGCTCGCCTTAGACAGTGGACCAAAGCGAAAGCCAAGGCTCACCTGTACCTGTTGGTCAACAGTCAGTATGGAACAGTGGATTTGGTTGTAGCTGACTTGATACAAGACAGGTTGTTGACCTTTTCTCGTATCTCAGGCTCTGTTGCTCTGTGTACGCTTAGCCTGGGGAAGAATCAGGTGTTTATCCCTGAAAACCAACTTTTCACACGTTTGACAGCGTGGGACGCAAATTGGACATATTTATGTGTCGGTAATTCCGACGGGACAATCCATTTAAAGAACTTAATTACTGCTACATCGTCCGGTCTGAACCGGCTTTCGGTGACAAGTTTCACTACAGGAAACAGTCCAATTGTGCTGGTGAAAATCAATCCAACATTTGATAAATTCCGGACGCGTCCTGACATTGTTTTGGCGAGTGCACATGGTGCTGTTCAGCTGTGGTCAACGGCTGGTGCACAAATCCACGAGGTAAATTTGAATGACGAGCCATGCTTATTCATGGACACAGACTTTACCCTGAAAGTTGTTGCATTGACAGCCACCAAGGTGCATGTGTTGGACTTCGCTACCTTGAAGCTATTGGTATCTTTTGAACATGGGTGGCTCTTTGACGAGGTTCCGGTAGCATGCAACGTTGATTTTAAAGACTCCAATCTTGTGTTGTGCCACGATTGCACCATCAAGGTATTTCACTTTGCACACACTCACCCAAGCGCAATTGAAGAACAACAGATGCAAACCCCAGAATGTCTACCAATCTTAAACGGTACAATACAGAAATGCCGTGCGCCACGTAATCCAGACATCGCTGGTGGAGACGGGCTTCTTTACGCAATTGTGCTAGTTGATGGCAGTGTGTGCGTGTTCAATGTTCGTGTATCTGAAACAGAACTCCACTTACAATGCAGAATCATGCCTTTTACTGACTCGCGCACTCCACAAGCGTTGGAGGCGTATACAAAAGTTGCATTGAACAGCGCAGTTGTGGCAGTAGGCGCTCTAACCGACTGGGTCCATTTCTACGATGCTCATTCGGGCGAATATCTACGAGAAGGTAGCAAAGTGGCACGGCGTCTAACACGTAACGGTAGTGTACCCATTCTGGCGATAGAATTGGGTGATGATGCGTGTGGTATCGTTGTCAGCGGAGATGTCGTGCAGCATTTCCGGTTTGGAGAAGAAACGCGGTCGCAAAAGCCGAATGCGCCACAAGCAGCCGAGCTAGGAACTCGTCGGCTGCGCCAACAGCATATTCGCGCACAAATGGATGACTATGAACTTCAGGAACATTGGCGGAAACAGCATGAGGATATGGCAAACAAATTCAATGGAGTTGCCTTTGAATCAGAACAAGAAGAGCTCCGAGTGGCAATGGCGTTGAGCGCGAGTTGCAGCAACGAAGACGACGCTGAATTGCAATTGGCTCTCGCGCTCTCGCAGCAGATGCAACATCTGTCGGACATTGTCAATTCTGAGTCTGATCTCTACGAGACCTGGGAACCCATTGTGCCTCCTGGTGAGACATATAACCCAGATCTTATTTCCGCTGCACTGCATGGGCAGCACCTGCATGAGGACATGCATGGGGAAAGTTTGTATGGGGGAATCTCGTACGAGACCTCTTCGTCTGCTCAAGACACCCAAAACGGAACTACAAGCCATGAAAGTGATGATGACGAGGTTCTTCGTAGGGTGCTTGAACTACTGTTGATAGAACATTAAAGAAACAAGTGTATTAGAAAGCTGGTGTTTGCTTGGTGTGTTTCGTGCCTGTCAGAGTCGCCACTTGCATCCCATTCGCACGTGCAAATCGGTCACGTGTGTAAACAAAATACACCCATTTGGTTTGCCACTACACCATGACATGAAAAGCAGTATACTATTGTTTCCTTGAATTGGACTTCCAATACATACTAACCATCTAAGTTCCCTAAAACTTTTTTTCTGAGGTGGGCCAACATAACTGTAGACTAGGAATTTCCATTCATTGAGCCAATGACTCAAGTTCCGTATTTTCCCGTCTTGTGGCCTGCATATCAATGAAAAGGAATACAACAATGCAGGAAGGAAGCAGCCTTCTCGCATTTAAGAATACTAGCCCAGAACCGACCAACCAGAAACTTATCCATTAAAGTCTCATTTGTTACTTGTTATTGAACTTCATTCTTTCTATTTTCATAGCATTTCTTTTTTTGCACCCCTTAGGTGCTATTCCAAATTTGTTTACCCTATTGCACATTGCTTGAATTAATTATTTATTATCCTCCTGGTTCTTCCTTTCGTGAAAAATGCACGTTAGATTTGTAAAGGGCCCTAACGGAGAGAGAATCCGTTTTTTCCAGTCTTCTTATCCTTACTTGATAAATAATGCGGTATCGAAATATTGCCCGGGACTGGCAAATCGCTGGACTCAAGACGAGCCACATCCATCTAACCATCGTATTTTGACGTTTTCAAATGGTCACTACGGGATCTATTTCACTATCTTCAACCATGAACTTCGAAGAGAAGACCGATCTCAACTAACGGAAAACAGTCATCCAATCCTTGTTATGTTTGTTCCTAATTCTCCTCCCCAATTTTTCCCTGAATTTTTTATTTCCAAAGCGAACAAGGAATTTCATAAGAGCATCTCGGAACTAAAGTCTGCAACACGTGAGTTACTTAGTCTGTGGTCACTTGTGAGACCTCGCTCATTATTCCGACTGCTTGGTGCATCTAGAACTTTGTGTACTTCAGCTAGGAACCGTCTGCCAAAGGATCTGAAGTTAGAAGAGATAAGCGAAGGTCAAGGCGAAGAACTACCTTTCTCAGTCAGCTTCCAAAAATCCCAAGTGGATAGAATAGTGACAGTGTACTCTTCATATAAGGATCCTTCTGATTTGGATGTCATCTATCCGATTTACCAAGGATTGAAACGAAACAATATCCTCCTCCCTTCCATCAATGAGTACAATATTGTTTTGAAGTCCATTGCAGGAAGAGAGTTAGACAGCGACTTGAACACCGCTTCTATCGAATCGAAGCTCACGTGTATGATGACTGTTTATCAAGACATCCTTTCTGCTTGCTCCAAAGATCTGGCATACAAACCTACTGCAGAAACTTATGATGTGGTGTTATCTACCATCTTTCAAGGTGCAGTGGATTCGCTCAGTGCTACTGTCAACCCAGGCAATGCTGTTGAAATATACCAGACTGCATTTGGCAAATCAAGGGAATTCATGGAGGTGGGCAATAATCTATTCATGTCTCTTAGTCATCCACATGAACTCAACTTGCATGATGTATTACCAAAAATGATCCTGGCTCTTGTTCTCCATCCTACTTCCTTGACAAAGGCGCTTGCTGAAAGGATCTTGTCATTGAAGCGCCCTCTCTTCAAGGATGGAGCTATCTATCCGGATCTTCTCTCCCTCACAAACCAATTATCGCAGGTCTGTGAATGGGATCGCAAAGGGGCTTACAACTTCGTTAGCTCAGCATTTGAAGAGTTCAAACAGGGATGCGCTGATATGCCTCATTTGATACAATATGAGTACAAAGTGTATTCGTCAATGATCCTTGCATTGATTCAAACAGGAAATTTGCCTATGGCGACTAAATTCCTTGACCAAATCTTGCTTGACTTCAAAAGTTGTCTTGCAAATGCAGAAAATGATTACCTAGAACGTAAATTTGAAGTGTCATGCTTGATTTCGGATTACCTCGAGGGAATAATGGCTTCTGAAGAGCCTGAAGACTTATACAAAGCTTACAAACTACTTCAACGTTTCAAGCTGATTCCATACATCCCTGAGCTTTCTACCCAAGTCTACAACGATATGATCAACAGGTTCATTAATTTATATTCGACTATTGAATTGAAAAAGTCAGCAGCATCAGATATTGAAAAATTGCAGAAAAACCAGGTTTCAATTTACGACAAAATTTGGCATCTCTACAATCATGCAGCGATCAGAAAGGATTTCAATTCAACTCTCAATACTAATATGGGTAACGACTCAACCAAAAAGCCACTTGATTGCAGAGCACTTTTACTTTCATTAAGTCTTGATTTGAATGATCACACACAAGTGTCACGCCTCTTAAAGGAGGTGTTTCTTTACGACCACATGATTAATGATATGAATATTTCTAAGAAGATTTGTTGCTATCTTTATAACGGAGTTATGACTTACCCCGACTCCTATTACTTCAACATTCTTTGGAATTATGTTGAACAACAAGGAAAACATTATGCTCATTCCTCGTCTGAGATGAACCGGTTTTTAAGTGAGCATATCAATTTCCTCATTTTTGAGAATGAGGCTTATGTTTCCCAAATGTTGAATTCTATGACTATCTCCAATGCATTCCGGTCTTTCTCCCTCGCAAATGACAACATTTACGGCCTTATTGCTGTGTCCTCCTATTTGATTAACTATTGTCAGAGAAGTTCGCCCTGTGCTCGTGACGTTTTCAAGATCATGCAATTTCAATCTCAATTGATTAACGAATTTGAGGACACTGAGAACTACTACTTAGAACTCAGTCCAGAAATCCTTCAATTCAAGAAAGCGTTATACCAAGGTTTCATTTCTTTGGCTAACAACATTCCAGATGATTTCCAAATGACTGAGGATATCATGAGTGCTTCCATTGCTTTAGGTTTAGAGCTCAATACTGAAGCAAAGGTCGAGACCAATATTTCGGAGCAAATGGACCTTTCTACAATCCTTAACGTCAATTATCATATCGGAGCAGAAAGGTTCGTGGAAGCTTTGAAGTCTGGTTACAACTTCAATCTCGCAACCTGGAGAATTATCATGAACCACAATTTCATAATTGATGTTTTAGAGAAGAATAGCTTTCTCAAGATCGTTGACTTTACGGAGAGAATTTTTGAACTGGATATTGACTTTGAGTTCAAAAAAGAATTAGTTACATCATTAATTCTGTTGAAAAATGAAAAGGTCAACATCGAACTTTTCAAATATCTCTCTAGAAGCCAATCTGATATGTTGAAAGAGACTGATGTTCTTCTTCTGTTCTCCAAATTTGCCCTGGAAAGTGACAATGCGTATTTCTTGGACTTATATTTGGCCCAAGCTGGTACCTTAATGAAACTCAATAATGATAAAGAATGGATTGGAATTTTGTTCTCAAAGTTAGTTTCATGTGGAAGGTCAAGTGACGTGTATAATACGGTGGAACCAATGTTCTCTGAAACTGTTCTCAATTTGGATCCGGAGTTTGCTTCGCATGAAAGTTTTTTGCATGCTGTTGTGATGTCGATGTTGAATGTAAAGAAACATGAACAAGTGAATGAAGTTTTCAGACATTACTTTAGCGGAATTGAAGGGAACAAACGATTGGTGAAATCAGAAAAGCTTATGTCCTGTTTGATCAATTATTATATTTCTAATGGACTTTATGATAGTGTTTTGGAGAAGTTCGGCGTACTTCAAAATCTGTCTCCGGAGATTTACCAATTGATCGAATTCGCCCGCTTTATGTCTTCTTTGGAAGGAAAACACTGCGAATCAAACCCGGTTCCTGAATTCAAGAACATGAGGTCAATTGCCATTTCTCTCCTTCAAGGTGACACTTCTTCACGCATGCGTGAGATTTTCAATCAAAGTAAAAGCAACATCACCAATCAGCGCCAACTTTTTGATATGGTGGTCAAATACTTGACAAAGGCTACTTACCTAGCAGAAGGGAAGCATATAGCAACCCTCACATCACGGTTTGAATCTGTGTTGAAGCTCTTCAAGGATGTTTACAAAGGAGATATGGGTGCCAGCAATTTGATTTCCATTATCCGGTTTTCAGCTGCTGTGAAATCCAAGGCGCTTTTAAATGTTCTTGTGAACAAATTCATCTGCAATAACACATTGGCTCCATCCTTGAGCTTTTATTTCTTGTCTTTTGACACATCAAGTGTTCAAGTGAAATTGCAATTGCTAGAGGAGTTCAAGAAGGGCCTTCAAGAAGTAGAAGACGAAATTAACTTGGCTATGGTGAACGAGTGTGAGAATTCCATTTCGGTTTAAATGCACAACTATCACCATCAAGCCTACGATGAAATGATTATTTATAATGGTTAACTTAATGACTTAATACATATATTAATATTTTATTAAAAAAAAAAAATCTTAGGAATATTCAAATCATCTCCCACTTAAACCTTGTTCTTCTCACCACCATTTTTATCACCACCATTTTTATCACCACCATTTTTATCACCACCATTGTTATTATCATTCTTGCCTCTATTTGACTCTTGAGGTTTGGTCGTTGGTCTAAGACCAGTCACCCACACCGCGCCTACAAAGTCATAAAGAGCAGTGTCCTTCTCGCTGAATTGGAATACATGACCGGAGTCATCAAGTTTTCCTGGTTTGAAGTAACTCTCAATAGCACTATAAGCACAGTACTGGTAATTTGTGCAGCAGTTGGATTTCACCCAGCCTTTCTGTGGATCATAGTCCAGAATTTGGTCTTGATCTAAATCATCCACATCCTTCTTTCGCTTTCCAACCACCCTTATGAACTCAATCTCCAGCAGAAGATCTGGCGGCCCGTATGCGGACCTTAGTGGTGGGAGGTCTGGAGGGACAACTGCGTGTCTAATTTTAAGAGGGTTTTGGTATAATAGCTCAACTTTCTTGCGGTCCTTCATAACCAGAAACGGGAACTTTGTCACATCTCTGCTGAAACCATTCTTCTTACAATAAGAAAAACCAGAATTGATCCACAAAAGTTTCCCGTCCTCACTAATATGGCCTGGGTGTGACGAACAAAGTTCTACCGCCTGAGTATTATTGTACGCCATAAATTCTCTGCTTTCTGTCTTTTCTCCAATCGAAGCAGCCGCATACTTGTTGACGTGATAAGATTCATCCCCCATCATAGACATAGCAAGCCAATACATTTCCTTATCTCCCCAAATCAGAGATTTGACAGGCTCTCCGCTCGTAGCAAGTGCAAAAAGAGCGAAAAACATTCCAAAATGACGTCGTTTGTCAATGGCTAGAAGGCCAGCTTCCTGAAAATGCCTCCAACCGGTCATGTATGGATTTTTCATAGTGAAGTCAGATACTGGTTTGATTCCAAGCGCCTTGTCCAACACGCTATGTTCATGGGGCATTAGCTTGGAAAAGAAGTTTGTTTCAATCCACTCGTTAGAGTCTCGGAGACTGCGATCACGAAAGAAAAAGGCACCCTTTTCTTTAAATCCGTTCATTCGTAAAATTTCTTCTGGATTCACTAGTGGAACGGTGTCTGCATCCAAGAGCAAAGCGTTCTGAAACGTGCAAAAGAAAAGCGCAAGTATTTTGTTATTGAATCCGTCAAACATTTTCTTTTTATCTGGATCAATCGAGCGATGGACATTGATGAGTGTAATATTCTGAGGAGGGAGCTCGCGATTCTGAATCTCCTCACTCAGCATCGTGAACTCAGGGTACCATATACGAAAGAGCTTTAATAACGTGTAGTCGGCAGAGAACATCTCTTCCTTACTCTGTGTGGCGACGTGGTAGAGAATGTTTTTCGATCTTTCCAGTAAATCATTGCGGAAAACGATTTGAATTGGAAGCTTGTTCCCAAGAATTCGAAGAATTCGAATTAATTTGATTACGTGTCTAACGTAACGAGTCGCTGCAGAAATGACAATTCCATCGCCCTGGATGTTTCTATAGTAGTAGTTGATGATGTTATCTCCATAGTTGAACTCTTCACTCTCGTCCAGAAAAGAATCTTGGCGTAGTGGTTTATCCTGCGCCTCAATGAATGGAAAATAGGGCAGAAAGTAAGGGGCTAATTTCAGGGAGTATTTCTGATAAATTTCTTGGAGAGGCTCGGTCATTTCCGAATGATTTGCTTGTTGCGAGTAAAAGCAATGTCCAAAAAGGCGTATCGTTGTCAAAGTATCTGCAATTGCCTGTTCAATATGCTTAGTTTTTTCGAGTGACTCTGCGTGCCATTTTTCAAGAGTGGCTAAATCGCTTTCTGTAACTATCTCAGTGTCAGAACGATTGGGATCTTTTTTAGTCTTTTGCAGCTTGATTTTTGCAAACTTAAGGTCAAAGAATTGTGCCTTCTTAACCACGCTCTTGTCAAATTCATCTTCTTTCGCAGCTTCATCTCTCCAGACGGGTGGGTTAGCATCAAGGAATCGAAAAACGTCTAGACATTTATCATGAAGCGGTTTTTTTTCAAAACTGCTCCAGTCATTGTTGATTTCTGTTTCGAATTTGGGTAGTGGCTGGAAGACATAATTTGAATAATGGAATTGGCGCCGAGTCTCATAATCACTCTCCTCAAACGATGACATACCAATCCTATAACCGGGAATTGCCCAAGAAACGAAGTCTTGAAATTGGAAATAAAAAAGCCCTATTAGTGCTAGTAGTGCTATCACTAGCACGACTCTCTTCCGAAACTGCGCCATATTTAAAGATCAATGGCCGTCGAATAATTATTGCTGTCGGATCAATGTTGCAGAAATATATATGTAACAATCTATTGCATGCGGACAGACAGGGAGATTATGTGAGACACGAGAAGAAAAGTACTTGGAGAGCGGAATACTTTTACATTCAGCTGTGGAAGAAATATGAACGACAATGTATAAATAACTGTGCCTCAAGACTTGGTATGTCAGTGCGACATATTATATCACGTTGTGCATATAATGACAGTAGTCTGCGTTTCGGCAACGGTATCTGTGCGGGATAAAGCTCTCAATATGAAGCATGAACAATAGCTAGTGTTACTAATATCGTGGGACTCTCGACTAGAGTAACTTACTTTTAGATAAGTATGTAGTGCCCTATTTAGATGAGATTAGAACTTTTTCGCCATTCCCTTGTATCAGAATGTCGTCCCTTTAAGTGGCATGGTGCACTGATCAGGAAGTTGTAGGAGCTGCTCAACATAACGGGCATTCATTGGACAACATCGCAGAAAAACGTGATACCACTCCACAACAGCCAAGCTGAAATTGACCATCAAAAACCAAAGAAAAAGAAGAGCAAATGCCAAAATAGTCTTAGGCGCATACTTCTCCATTACAGATGGTACGCCCGTAGATGCATACTCGAGTCACACATTATACTTAAACTTAACTATTCCGATTAGTCTCCAACACACCACACACCCTAGAATTACACTAATTTCCCTCGCTTCTACATGAGATAACCATTCACGTCTACTGAAAAACCTAAGTCACGTGATATCTCTCCTGGTGGGTGTGTGCGCGTGGCCAAATTACATCGTACACGTACCAAGTCGACAAAATCTCAGGTCTAAACAAACCGTACAACCCAGCCATGTCAACGCAAACGTACAAAAGCCTGGAATCCAATACGTCGGGCGTTGCGCCTGACAAAATGGCGGTATTTCAGGAATGTTTGCAGCAATTCAATGCTCTGCCTGTCAACGCAAAGAAGTGCCGCCAGCTTTTGGCTAAGTTGTTGAGATTGATCTACCAAGGTGAAGTGTTTCCTGCCAAGGAAGCCACCACCTTGTTTTTCTCCATTTCGAAATTGTTTCAACACAAGGACTCCTCTTTGAGACAATTGGTGTACTTGACCATCAAGGAGCTTTCAGCCACCTCGCAAGACATCTTGATGGTCACTTCCTCTATCATGAAGGACATCCAATCTGGAGATATGATCTACAAACCAAACGCTGTGAGAACCTTGTCTAAAGTCTTGGACCCTACTACGGTATCTGCATCCGAGAGATTATTCAAAAATTGTCTTGTTGACAAGAACCCTGTTGTCTCATCTGCTGCTTTGATTTCCTCGTACAACTTATTGCCTATTGCCAAGGATGTGGTCAAACGCTTCACAAACGAAACTTTAGAAACTATCCAATCTTATAAACAGTTTCCTCCCAACCAATTCCAGTTGCACGAGTACTATGGAAGCTCTACAACGAACTTGCCTTCTACATCGTACATGTATCAGTACCATGCATTGGGTTTGTTATACCAATTGAGAAACCATGACAAAATGTCCTTGATGAAACTCATCACATCTTTGTCCGAAGGTTCCTCTCTTAAAAACTCGTTGTCTATCATTCAACTCATCAGATACATTAACAAAGTCTTAATCGATGACGAGTCTTTGATTGTCCACTTGTACCCAATTTTGGCGGGATTTATGAAACACAAATCTGATATGGTGGAATTGGAAGCCTGTAAGACTTTAGTGTCTTTGCAACACTTGATAAAAGACGATGAGTTTATGTCCATTATTCTCACGTTACAGAAATTGATGAGTGTCCCAAGAACTGCAACCAGATTTGCCGCAGTCAGATTGATCAGCAAAATTTCGATGAAACATCCCGAAAAGGTCTTGGTTGTCAACTTGGAATTGGAGAGCCTTATCAATGATCCAAATAGATCCATTTCTACCTTGGCTATTACCACCTTATTGAAAACTCTCGGGGTTGGAACTGTCGAATCGTCTAGCTCTGAGAGCGTCGATAGGTTGATATCCAAGATGACGTCCTTGATGGACGAGATCACCGAAGATTTCAAGGGCGTTATCATTGATGCAATTGAAAACTTGGCCTTAAAGTTCCCTTCCAAGCACAAGAAGTTGGTTGCTTTCCTTTCTGATTTATTGAGGGAGGACGGAAGTTTACAATTGAAGTCTAGCATAGTGGAGGCTTTATTTGACTTGATCAAGTTTTTGCCTGATGAGTCTGCAAAACAGACCATCTTGATGAACTTGTGTGAGTTTATTGAGGATTGTGAGTTCACTGAATTGTCTGTTCGTATCTTGCACCTATTGGGAGATGAAGGTCCAAATACTTCCAACCCATCATATTATATCAGACACATTTATAATAGGTTGGTGTTGGAAAACTCAATCGTGAGGTCTTCTGCTGTCATTGCTTTGGCTAAATTTGCTGCAGCTTGTGATGATGATGTGGCATTCAACGTTAAGATCTTGTTGGGCAGATGCTTAAACGACGTTGATGATGAGGTTAGAGATCGTGCATCTTTGTCATTGAGATTCCTCAACAGCAACCAAAAGAAATTGGTGATCAATGAATCTAAGTACAACTTAGCTGCCTTGGAGAGTAAGTTGACCCATTACTTAAATAAGGAAGAGAACTTCACTCAAAAGTTCGATATTTCTGAGGTTCCACTTCTTACTAAGGATGAAGTGAAATCGTTAGAGTACAACACTAAGATTAAGAAATTGGAAAGCACTAATGAAGGAGCTGACTCTAATAAGAACGGAACTCCAGTTGAGAAGAGTGGTACAGAGAAGCAAAGCAGTGACAATGCTGATGAGTACTTACAACAGCAAGAATATGCTGTAAAATTAGCTTCCATTCCGGACTTTGTGCCATACGGAAAGTTAACTAAATCTTCTGCACCATTTTACTTAACTGACAAGGAGAATGAGTTTGTTGTTTCCGTAGTGAAGCATTTTTTCATCGAAAGTCAAAAGTTGGTTTTGCAATACAACATCACGAACACATTATCAACTTTGGTTTTACAAGATGTCTCCTTAATTTCCCAATCTGACAACGAGTTGTACGTTGAAGACTTTGTCATTCCATTGGCCGAGTTGAGACCCAATGAAACTGAGTCTGTGTTTGTGTCTTTCTCTATGCCAAACATTGGAGAGGACGATATTTTGGCGGCATTTGGAAACACAATCAGCTACACCAGTAAAGATATCATTGATGATGATGGCAGCATAGATCCAGCAGATGAAGGTTTGGAGGACGAATACCAAATTGAAGATTTGGAGATTACTGCAGGAGATTTCATTAATCCGATGTACAACTCCAATTTTAGTCACATTTTCGATCAGTTGCCAAACGAAGAGAGTACCGTTGTCGCCATTAGTGGTGTTAACAGCTTGGAAAATGCAGTCACTAAACTTACCAAGACGTTCAACTCCATGGCTTTAGATGGATCTGATTATGTTCCTGCAGATTCTACTTCACATGTTTTGAAGTTGCTTGGAAAAGACGCTTGGGGTGGTAAGGTTGGAATTTTGGTGAGATTGGCCCTCACTGGTGGAAAAGTGATGGCCAAGGTACAAGCCCGGTCCGAGACCGAAGGCTTTGCTGAAATTGTTGCCAATGGGGCTGCATAAACAAATTCTTAAGTTTTAAATAAAATGTATCTATTAAGCTAACTTAAGCGAATGTGTTTGAAAAGAATAATCGTTGGTTGAATGAGTGTAGAATTATACAGGAGTGTCTATTTCGATTGTTTCTTCAAATGACGGTACAAAAACTCTCCAGAAGAATAAACCAAAAGAGCAGCAAGTAATATAAGGAGAAATATCCAAACTGCAGCCAAGTTATCAGCCTTAGCGGCTGTCGTGCAAGCTTGATGAGAACGGATTTCGAATAAATACGTGCAATCATCAACGGCCGCTAGGTAGGTGACATGAGCACGGGTCATCATGTCATGGTCGCAAGTAAATGTTAATATTGTTTTTCGGCGGACACTGGAACCATCTGCGTATTTGATAGCGTCACAAATGGAGCCATTTTCATACGTTAAAGTGAGTTTATGGCCATGATATATTGGGGTATTTGAGTATTGACCCATCAGAACATATTGGCCAGTTTGTGGGTCGATATAGAAAGCTCCAATTTCAGATGCGTTAAGGTTATCCTTCACTTGAGCATTCTTGATATGAGATCTCTTGACAGGGCTCAGACATACTCCGATAGAGTAATTATGTCCCGAATCGAACCCTCGCACTTGCCATGGGACGGCCTTTCCATCATTCGAGAAACTAGAAAGAGGGCGTAGATCAATGAAACCTTTTGCCGGCGTGAAAATGGTACATGGTTCTAGTTCTTCTTGGGGAATTTCTTTTGTCTTTGTTTCCTTGTCTGGCTGCGCTGGTGTATCTATAGCAGGGCCCACCACGAGATCTTGGATCAGATTGATAACGTTACTATTGGATGTCTTGTGCAGCTGATTCTGGACCACGTACACTCCGAATGCAAACAAGAAAAGCAATGACACTATTATGAGTCTCCTATGTGTTCGTGACATCATATTCGAATGTGCCTATTGCTATTGGGTGTAGCTGAAGGCGGAAGAAAAAAAATGTTAAAGCAAAAAAAAAAAAAAAAAGGAAGAAAAACGTCTTCTGTCAAGTTCGCACAATATTCACATTATGTTAGAAAAATACACCATTGAAACATTATACATCGATACGAAACACCAGTAAAAAAGAATTGGAGCGCCGGAAAATTTGTGAAAACTAACATGTACCCCGCCATAAGGAAAGATTTCCTCAATATCTCTATTAACACCAATTTCTTTCATTCATCCCAAGGGGAATGGTAATCACAGTAGATCGCGACCGAATTCCTTTCTGTTATCTTGTGCGCGTTTTATCACGAAGAGGAAACGAAACTGATCTAAACAATTAGCAATGAATTTTCTTTCCAGTGCATTTTCTTCGCTTGCCGGAAATTCCATTCCGTACACAATCAAGGATCCTGTTGTGAACGGATTAGATTCATATGGACAAAGCAGAAGTGTTTGGAAATTATACAATGGAGTAAATCCCAAGACCGATTCTCCGGTTTCTATTTTCGAATTTAACTTGAAAGATGCCTCGGTTGCTAATCTCGAACCCTTGGCACGGAACTGCTTCAGGAAACTCAAGCTAATCAAATTTCCGTCTGTGATTTCCGTCATTGACTTCATCGAGAATGATCTGTACTTGTATATCATCACAGAACAAGTCATACCACTATCCAAATATTTGGTTGACAATCAGGATAAAGTTTCTGTGGATGCGAAACTTTATGGAATCTATAATATCGCTCAAGCATTGCTGTTCATCAATATGAAAGCTCTGTGTCTTCATGGTGCGTTGAACTTGTGGTCGTCAGTTTATGTAAATTCTCAAGGTGATTGGCAACTCTTTGGGTTTGAGTTATTAACAAACCTCAACTCTGATCCAGATCAACCTATTTATAGGCTTTCAAGGTCGTTTCCTGGATTTTCAGAAGGATTACCATCAGACGTTATTGAAAATGGAATCGAATCTATTAGACTGTTTCCGATCAAGTTTGATTCGTACAGATTGGGTGTGTTCATCTATTCTGTATTGACAATCACAAATTTCAATCAGCGTGTTGATTTTGACCATTCTCAAATTCTTACTGGCAGCTCCAAAATACCCAAGCCGTTATCTCTTCCAGTAAAAAGATTGGTCAGCGCTAAGCCAAATCTTCGTATTACCGTTGAAAAGTTCTTACAAGAGACAGAGTCTTTTTTTTCCAGGAATCCTTTAGTTGCTTTTAATCGTCTCTTGGAAGAAGCTAAGTACCAGAACGAGGACGATAAATTAGCATTCTTTAAAAATGAATTAGCTCATTATATTGACGGAGAATTCCCTCCTGGATATTTAGAGAATAAGCTTCTTCCAGAAATTGTCACACAATTCAACATCTTGACTCGAGCTAAACCCACTGTTAATTCAACTCCAGAGCAACATCAGCAGCGACAAGAAGCCATTTCGATCTTCTTGAATTATATCCTCAAGTTAAGCACAAATTTGACTGATGCAAACTTCTCCAAAATGGTTAAACCAATCATCTTCCAATGCTTTACGTTGCTGGACAGATCAGTGAGGCTTACTCTTTTGCGTCATTTGCCAACTTACAACGACAGATTGACAGAATCAGATGTGCAAAGTAAGATCTTTTATAACATTATTACTGGTTTCCAAGATACTAATTTTATGATCAGAGAAACGACATTAACTCTGATCAATACAATCATTGACAAAATAAGCGTGAAGCAAGTGAATCAAGATTTGCTTAAGATTCTTGCCAAGCTGCAAATGGATCCAAAACCTTCCATAAGAACCAACACTCTCATTATCATCATCAAGATATCAGGCAAAATCTACACCAACTCGCGCAATAATGTGATAATCACTGCTCTTGCGAAGTCCTTGCGCGATACTTTCACTCCATGTAAATGTACGGCACTTCAAGGGTTTGAAAAGCTTATTGACCAGTTTACGCTTGATGAGATCTGTGGTAAAATCTTGGGTAACTTGGCTATTTCATTGATGGACCCGAAGTCCCCAAAAGTTAGAAGAGAGGCGAAGAGAATTTTCGAATTGTATCTCGGTAGTGTCGAAAAGCACGCATCAACCTTACCTCAAGTCGAGGAGGATGAGGATGAGGAGGAGAAGGCATTTATGAGAGACCATATGCCTGAGACGACAGAGTCCAAAGATGAAAGTAAGAAAGAACCACTTAATGAGGCTGCTGAAGGCATAGGAGCGCTTTCATTTGGTTGGAATATGGTGAACAAGATTGTCTCATCTGCGGATGTACAAGGGGAAATGAATAATTCATTTGCTAGATCTACACCAGATTTAACAAGAGCTTCTACACCTCATCTCGAGCAAAAAACCACTGTGGGCAGAACTGAAGAATGGGATGATATCGATGCAGACGATGGATGGGATGATGATGATGATGATGAAATATTACAAGAAACGAGCAAATTAGCTAACCCTGCCCCAGTTTCGCATACCGTTACAAACCGTACGGCAAAGCCAGCACAGAAAATGCCAATTAATCGCCCTTTGGCAAACTCCCATACAAGGACTTCATCAGCTAAGGGGTCGCTTAAGCTTGGATCAAAACCTGCTCACAAGACACCAGGGTCGACGCTTAAACTTAATCTCATTGATGATGCAGAGGATGATGATGGCTGGGGCGGAGAATGGTAAGTGTGTAATATTAAAAAACAAATACCTACAACTAATTAATAAAACTATGGGAAGTGACCAACTCTTGGGCCGAAGTAGCCGTCAGGGGCAGTAGCAGTAGCATTAAGTCTTGCAGGTCCGGCACCGTCGAGTCCTAAGTAAGGAACATTGTTTCCCCACCAGTCGATAGACTTATCATGGTATTGAACAGCAAAGAAGATAATGATACTGGCGAAGGCAACACCTGCGTCCAAGCCTCCACCCAAAATGTAGTTATACTTCTCCCACCAGGAAAGGTACTTCCTTCTAATGTAGTACATGAAAGCGAAGGAGACGTAGAGACCAGGAGTGTAGTAACTCAAGTTATAAGGTGCAAAAATCAAGAATCCACCAATAATCAACACTGGCTCAAAGTAACGAACGGCCAAGTTCTTGGAGAAGTATCTCTTGATGAGGACCATTGGGAAAGCAAGCAAGAAACCAATAAGGAAACAATATTTCAAAATTGGATAAAGGTCGTTGAACACTTTCTTAGGGCCAATGACACCCCATTGGACAGAAGCAGCATAGAAAGTTCTTGCACTTGGGCAAGTGAATTTCTGCTTCTGGGTTGGGGAACAGTAATCTTCAATGTTATCGATGGTAAAGTTGATAACTGCAAGGGAAATAAAAGAGGAAATGAACACAGAAAGCATTTGACATCTGAACAAAGCTCTTGGAGGAATTCTGCTGTAGTGACCCATCTTTTGGTCAGTGATATAGTTCTGAGCTTGACCGTCAATGTTGTAGCCAATAGCCTTGATGAACATCAAAGCCATACCATTACCTGGAATAGCGTAACCGACAATCAATTCAACCAACACATTAAGACCAAAGCTGAAACCCGTAGTGGCATAAATGAGAGTCAATGGAATCAAGAAGACAAAATTGATTCCAAGGGCGAAGAAAATACCCCAAACTGGAGTTTCTGTTGGGTAGGCTTTGACACAAGCAATTGCAAAAACAATAGAAAGGACCAATACAATGGTGAAGCACCATTCAGGAACTTCCTTGTATCTTGTCATGGATCTAGTAAATGGGTCATCGTAGCCATCATAAGTGGATCTCTTAAAGTCAGTAAGAGATTTATAAAGTCCATGGAAAGATGAAGCAATATGCTTCCAGCTATTGAGGGCCACGTATACAACAGTGAAAGGGTAGATCGCAAAGAAGGCACCGTAGACAACCAAGTTAGCAGCGGTATAAAATGGAGGACCATACACATCATATTTTGCCTTATCCATCAAATTATTTTCATTGAGAATCTGGGTAACACGGTATGAATCACCAGTATTAGTGAACAAACCGTTTGAGTTTACAGGCAAGTATCCAGTCCACTTGTAGTTAGAATACCAGACGCCAATAATACAGAAAAAGGCAATAAGACTTCCAATGTACTGGTTCATTTGGGAATAGAATGGAATGTAAAGTGGTGAGTTGAAACTGATAACATTCCAGTCAAAGGTTGTAATTGGATTGAGGCCCAAACCCGACACCGAGCCAGTAATAGTGGCAAGATCAAAATTAGTTGGTTTAATCCAAGTCAACCAGTTAAAGGTGGACAAGGCTTGGAAAATGTAATCTGGAAGCCAGAAGTAAACAAAGGACACACCAGCGCAAATGAAGAAGAAATTATAACGAGAGATGGTCCAGCCATTAATAACTTCTTTTGGTTCAGCCTTTAACAATGCTCTGTTTACAGCAAGGGTTGGCATAAGAGTTGGCCAAAGAGCCCTGACTGGGTAGACAATGAATTTACGCATAAGACCAGCGAATCCAAAACCCATAAAGTTGGTGGAAAGCATCAACAAAATTTGGTAGCCCCATCCACACCAATCAACTCCATAATACTGTTGCATCTTGAGAACTGGAATGTTATAAGAGACATACGGGGTACCAGATGAGACAGAGTAGAAGAGCGTAGCCAACATCTGTTCCTTGAAGTTCCAAGGACCAGGGTTTAAATCAATGGTTTGTTTGAAGATAGTGAACTTTTTCTTTGGTAAAACCCACGCCAAAAAGACACCAGATGGGTAGAGCAACAATTGCACAACGTATTGTGATAACGAAATACTTGGTTGTCTTTCCATGAAGAATTCGTTAACAAAACTTCCAATGGCAGTCCATATAATACCCACAATGTACACACGAACTGTTTCCACGTATGTATTAGGGTCATCATATGGGTCGGTAACAGCTCTCACTTCGGCATAAGGAGAGTGGTAGGCAATAATACCAGCCTCTGTCTTGACTTGTAACTCCCAATCAAAGATTTCATACTGACCATGTTCATTAATCTCCGAAGTACTTCCGCTGACAGACTCTGTTTTTTCGTTAATCTGATCCTTGATCTTTTCTATGTCACCAATTGATGTGGTTGAGCGATTTTCGATCAATGACTCGATATATTCAAAGAACTCTCTTTCAATGTTCAGGTCGCCTTCGTGATCAACCAAGAAAGTTTTAAGAATGTCGACAGCATCGTTAACGTCCAAACCTTGAATTTTTTCCAACATGAATGTTGCGGCCAAAGGCAACTCATCTAAGGAAACAAGCGTATCATAATTCAATCTCTTCAAGATGTAATATTTTTGGTCGGTTGTAAATCCGTTGGCAACTTCACTAAGGGAGAGAGGATTGGATGTAATAGCTTCAAGACCTACCGCATGGTCGTCTGCGCTTCTGATGTCGCCGGTACTTCTGACCGCCTCAAGAACTATTTCCTGTTTCTCGTTGGTCATTGCCGATGAAAAGAGCAGTGAAGTTACATGACCCCTCCCATTTGCCTGGTTTTATATTCAAATTTACAACCATCATTCATTATTGTGGTGGAGCATGATAAGCCAGAAGGTAAAGCGGCATCATGCATGACGCTTATTTTGTCATGTCTGATTGCAGCAGACACATAGTGGTAAAAATATCCTATCCACAGATTGAAGAGCACAAAGATTACTTTTAATGTCCAATCTTGATATACCAAGTAGCTCCCAACTGGTACTTAGCTCTTTCAACATTTCTTGTTGATGTTTTGTGTCCGTTGAGGCATTATCTTGACTCTTGAAAATTTTGGATATCTCTCCTGGTACTGTATACATCGTAGGTGCATATGCCCGGTACTGCTTGTCGTGATTATACGGCTTCGACTTCCACAAAAGTAGCCTCTTATCATTCGAGGAGGACGGCTGCTATTGATACAAGCAGACTTGATAAGACATTGTTTGAACCATCCTATAACGTTCTTTTCCTCCGTGGCTTTAGTCTATTGGTGGGCAAAAACAAACCTCTCGTGTCTCACCATACGCTAAAAATATTTAAGAAGCCACACGCTAATTACTGTGGTTGAAAGCCACTGCTTCAGAAATGCGTCCGCGATATGCTTCTCCGCTACTTACGCAAGTTTCGTCATCTATATGCAAACTGTCTGGGTTGTCTTCTTCTCTCTCTTTGATAAGATTTACACCTCGGCTGCATTTTCGGTACTAAAGAAAGCCCGGGTAAGCAATGATTGTAGAATTAAATAAATAATGTTCTTCTATTTGTCGTCAGTTACAATATTTGAGTTCTAAATCGCCATGTTACAGAGGGGATGATAACAATTACTGAGTACATGATTGGTTGCATCATACGGTCAGTTCTCCCCTCACCCTTTCGGCAATATGATTTGATACAGGCACACAGATATCATATTCAGGTGATGAACTCCTCAGACTTAAACACACTCGTGCGGCAACACTTTCGAGCCGAATACGGCGCGATAAACAAGCCACTGGCGCGAGTGGCACCAATGTGACAGGTTTTCTGCATAAAACTGCTGCACGATTAAATACGTGAAAAAATGCATAGCTTTGCGGAGTGAAGAACATACCAGCAGCTAATATTTGGTCAGCACCAAATGCGTGGTCAAGGTTATTTCTGGTCGTCAGCTTGCTTTCTCTTTCAAAACCAAGTAATCTGAGTAGAATGCTGCACGCCAGATCTTTAGAAAACTGAGAAGTTACGTGGCTAATCATGCAATAAAAATTTAAATTTCTTGGCCAAACAATGATGCGCAAAATCATATTATCACAGATATCATAATGACACTTGAATTATCGAGTAATATCAGAAGACACTCTAGGTAGGATTGAAGGGATCTAACGAGTCGAACAGTTCAGGATCAAAATTCAATGAATTTAGATCTTGTTGATCTAAATTGTTGAACATACCTCTAAGAGATTTCTGATCGTTGGACGCATCAAATTCTGTCTGTTTTCTATTCCCTTCAAGCATGTATGGCGGAAGAATGCGTCCAAAAATTTGAGTATCCAAAGTGTCAATGACTCCTGGAACGTACTCTGGAGGAGATTTCATGAATGACGTCATTCCTTCAGTGGAGAGAGGTGCACTCGCCGAATCATTTCTTTGGGGTTGATCCATTTCAAACGAAGTTTTACTACCAGCAATTTTTTCCGGGTTGCCGTTGTTTTGTTGAAACTGTTCACTAGAAGTGTTTTGAGTTGACTTCCCAAAAATATCAAACAACTGCTTCTCGGAAACTTTATCATTCATTGTCAGGCCATCAAATTTGAAACTACCATCCAGTAATCGTGGTCCCTCCATTTCATCGTCACCTTTTGCTTGTTTAAAGTCATTGATCTTGTTGAAATTCCGGAGTGAAACTTGTACTGATGCATCATTGGCTTCAATACTTGTAGATCCTGACATTAAATTTGCTTTCAAGGATGTGTCGGCTGTTCTTCTGTTCAACTGCTCGAATAAATTATTCAAGATGTTGTAAATTCTCATGGAAGCGTTTGACATGTTTTTCAAGGTGTTCAATACCTTTCTGCCAATTTCGATATCATTTCGGATCATTTCAATATTGAGATCATCATCAAAGAGTACGCCAGCGTAGTTCACGCCCATCAGATTATTCTTTTGATTGTTATAATTTGCAAAATGAAAGTAATAGATTAAGCATGCAATCGAGAAGAATATTGTGTACATGGAGAACCAGTACGTACCAATAAGCAAATTTTGATCTATCATTTTGTTTGCTAATTTAACCACCATTCTTGCAACCTTGATACAATTCCGACCCCGTATCAAAGACCGTGGGTCTGAATAGGTTGACTGATAACCATTACTTATGTAATGAATAAAAGGTCTGTAAAGACTGATTTGACAATTCAAAAATGATAAATGAAGATAATAATTTGCTAGTTTGAACCGCTCTGGAATCTGTGCTCCTGATTCGGAGTCGTTGGGGTCAGTTGGTTTCAATTCCGGCGGAAGATTTTCAAGCCATTGCTTGAGCTCTAATTCAAGCTCAGTCACTTTATCATGAATTCCACTAAAATGTTTGCTCTCTGATGATTCTTTTGGTTTTATCTTGATAGGGTAAAGCTCTTTCACGATCTTAGATAAAATAATTGTCAATTTTGTATGATGGTTTGCGCAACCAGAAGATGATAATCGACCTTCTTGCTTGTCAAAGAGGTATGCCTCTCTAGTAATGTATTCATCATCTAATTCCACAGGAAATTCCTGATCAAACTCGTCTTCGCTTATTGACCGAGGAAGACCCAAGAGGGAATTAATGTAGATATCCATTTTGTAAATGGTGTAGAAAAGCCTTTTCCTCGTGTCCACTTCTATTGGATCAAGTTTTCTTTTCGAAGATTGGAATATGGAAAGATTACGATGTAATCCTTCTTTCAATGCGCTTCTGAGAGCAATTCCGATATAGGAGTAACATGTCGACAATCGAGCCGAACATTGCAAATAGAGGATCATCATGACTATTGTTTGAATCGACGGAATATCTCCAACATTTGTGATATCTATAAGCTTTCTTGCCTCCAAGAAGTACCTGAAGCCATCATCTTCTAAAGACTCATTATTTGGATCACTAAAACATTGCCGTGAAAATAAAGAGCCACATGCTAATATCGAGTACATGAATGGCAAAAATTTCTGTTGTCTATCGGTATAGTTCAAAGGATCCATACTGTAGATCAAGTCAACCTCCTCTAGAAGAGATGGGCGGTGGTAAAACCGAAAAAGAACACAGGCCTTATTCCATGTGGTAAATATTAATTGGAGAGCCACATCTTTAGGCGGGAGTATGATTCTGATTTCGGCACCTATGTTATCTTCGCTCGAAGCAGTGGAATTTGGTTGATCTACTGCAGTAATCGGAGATGCAGAGGGAGTTGAACCATCCAAGTATAAGTCAGTTATGTCGTGTAGATTGATATTAGAAGGTCGTTTTGCTTGAAGGTACCCTAGAACCTTCTGGAACTTGCTGAAATCAAAGGTTTGGGGTTTATCTCCCAAAAAGTTTAACTTTAATTTCGGAAACAAAAGATTCATGATGTTTTGACACAACACTAAGTTTGCGTTGACAGTGGTAACTGACGGAATCCTGTTCATGGCTATCAGTTGAAGTAAACTCGACTGAGGCGTGCTAGGCGCAGGAGGTGGTGCCTTCTTGTTACGCACATTTGGCTTGTCATAAGTGCAACTGTATGAGTAGACCGTACAGTGTATACAAGGCTGTTTTCCATCGCACTTGACTTTTTTGTGACGACAATTGTCGCAGGCTCTGGTGACTCTTCTTCGTTTCTGATCCACCGGACGAAGTGGAACTGAACCGTACGGCGACGCCATCTCCCCAGACATAGAAACAGAATTCAGCATCAGCATGGGTTCAAATGTCGCCTCCTCTCGGGGAGGTTCCTCGTTCTCCAGTAGGTTGTTTTCTCTTTTAGGCATAATTGTGTATTTCGTTGGGGACAAATACGTGCTCGACAAAAGACAAAACGGGGTGTATTATGATAGCCAGCAAATTTTTTTGTGCTAAACCGGCTCCTTCAACAGTGTCAAATCGTATGGTGTAGTAATTTTATGCCGCCTGCTGAAAGAAAGGTGTGCGTTTAGTTATTGAACTATGAGAAGTACAGAGGAAATCTACTATGTAGTCTGAACCCTAGTCCTGTACAAAAGCTTTTGTGGGGCCTACTGATACAATTTTTGTGTTAAATATGACAAAGGAAAAATGTTGCCATATGAGCGTACTTAAGCATCAGATACAGAAGGGAATACTGGTAGTGTTTTCCCATATTGTACATACAATCTGTTTGCGGTCCCTACGTAGGAGATGCCATTATCGAGATCTTTGTCTGGTGCGCAATCTGTGTATATACTGTGATGCGAATGCCGCGTAGAGAGAAACAACCAGATTTTGGGTTAGACTCACCACTACTCAAACAAAGGAATACATTTGCAAATGTCATAAAAATGTACTACCATTGTATGTGCCATGTGACTGTTTTCAGAGCTCGCAAGGGAATAGTGTCGGACGTTAGCGTGGCAAGCATCGAACTACAAGAAGTGCATACTTGCAGAAGTGTGTACGAGGGATATCAATCGACAATATGTCGCGTGCGCAATGGAATCTGATTAGTGTATAACGTGACGACCAGGTGGTTTATTTCTTTTTCGTGGTGCTCAAAATTGTCTAGAAATTTAACTAAGTGGGAATTGTTAAATTGATTCTTTTCATCGTTGTTATAGCGTGTTTACTGCATGCAATTCCGTCATGTCCGTCCATGCGCATATATCCCGAAATGCTACACTATGCATATTCGGTGAGTCTCAGTGCTAGGAACATCAACTGACTCACGCCCGCCGTTCGTATTTCCAAGCGACTAATGTCTGTACAACTTACTGGCAGGAACCAAATCCATTAAATTTGTCGTAACATTTCCTATTTCAATTAAAATTATTTATGGCAACAGGCCAAACCGAGGGCCGAAGTAGCCGTCAGGGGCACTAACACTAGCATTAAGTCTTGCAGGTCCGGCACCGTCGAGTCCTAAGTAAGGAACATTGTTTCCCCACCAGTCGATAGACTTATCATGGTATTGAACAGCGAAGAAAATAATGATCGCACTGAATGCAACACCTGCTTGCAAACCACCTGAAAGAATATAGTTGTACTTGGACCACCATGCCAAGTATCTGGTTCTAATGATATGCATAAAGAAGTAACTGGCAATAAGACCTGGGGTGTAGTAAGCCAAGTTGTATGGGGCATAGATCAAGAATCCACCAATGATCAAGATTGGTTGGAAGAACTTGACCCATCTGTTGTTTCTCCAACGTAACTTAATGAAAGCACATGGGAATGCAAGCAAGAAGCCAATCAAGAAACACCATTGCAAAATTGGGTAAAGACCACCAAACACCTTCTTTGGACCAATAACACCCCACAAGACCGAGGCCGAGAAGAAAGTGGTCGAATTAGGACAAGAAAACTTTTGGGGTTGATGTGGTGTACAGTAACCCTTGATCGCTGTGAACGCCAAGTTCAAAGTTCCCAAAGAAACGAAAGTATTCACAAGAACAGAAATCATCTGACATCTGAACAAAGCTCTTGGGGAAATTCTAAGATAGTGACCCATCTTTTGGTCAGTGATATAGTTCTGGGCTTGACCGTCAATGTTGTAACCCAAAGCCTTGATGAAATTCAAAGCAAGACCATTACCTGGAATGGCGTAACCAACAATCAATTCAACCAACACATTAAGACCGAACGAGAAACCGGTGGTGGATGTGATAATGGTGAAAGGAATCAAAAAGACGAAGTTAATAGCAAGAGCAAAGAAAATGCCCCAAACTGGGGTGTCGGCTGGGTACGCCTTGACACAGACGATCGCAAGAACAACACTGAGAACAAGAATAGTAGTGAACCACCACTCTGGAACTTCCTTGTATTTTTGCATAGATCTGGAGAATGGGTCATTGAATCCATCAAATGTCGAAGAGCCAAATGAGGAAAATGCTTTCTTCAAGGACTTGAATGAGTAATAAATTTGTCTCCAGTAAACAATACCAATGTATACAAATGTGAATGGGTAGATGGCCAAAAATGCACCGTACACCACCAAGTTAGCAGCTGTGTAAAATGGAGGACCATATTGTTGGTACAAGTCGTTGTCAAAGTTCTTCTTAGGACCCAAGATTTGGTTAATATCATAATAGTCACCAGTGTTAGAGAACAAAGAGTTAGAATTCAATGGCAAGTAACCAGTCCATTTGTAGTTGGAATACCAAACTCCAAGAATACAGAAGAAAGCAATGATACTTCCAATGTACTGGTTAGCTTGAGAAAAGAATGGAATAGTCAATGGGTAGTTGAAGTTAATGACGTTCCAATCAAATGTGGTAATTGGGTTCAACCCCATACCGGATACAGAACCAGTAATAGCGGCCAAGTTGAAATTGTCTGGCTTTATCCAAGTCATCCAGTTAAAGGTGGACAAGGCTTGGAAAAGATAGTCTGGGACCCAGAAGTACACAAAAGAAATGGCACAGACCAGGAAATAGAAGTAGTATCTTGAGATAGTCCATCCGTGAATGATAGTCTTTTTCTCTGGTTGCGTCAAAGCTTTGTTCAAGGCCAAAGTTGGCAAGATGGTTGGCCAAATAGATGTCACTGGGTAAACAGCAAACTTTCTAATGATACCAGCAAGACCGAAACCCATAAAACTGGTGGAGAGGGTCAACAAGACTTGGTAACCAAAGTCCATCCATTTGGTGTTATACCAGAAATCCATCTTTTGGACTGTGATATTTGAGTTGACGTATGGCGTACTTGCAGAAACAGAGAAGAAAAGGGTGGCCAACATCTGTTCCTTGTGGTTCCATGGTCCAGGATTCAAGTCAATGTTTAAGCCAGCAAACTTGAATTTCCAGGCAGGCAAAATATAATGCAACAAAACACCAGATGGGTAGATAAACAACTGAGCCACAGAAGTGTCAAAAGTGATACTTGGCTGTCTGTCGTAGAAATATTGATTGATAAAGGAACCAATGACAACCCACACAAGACCAACTATGTAAACACGCACGGTCTCAGTAGGAATAGTTGGGTCATCGTATGGGTCAGTAACGGATCTGACTTCTGGATATGGCGACCAGTAAGCAATGATACCAGCCTCTGTCTTAACTTCAAGCTCCCAGTCAACGGCAGCGTGGAAGGTCTTTTCATCGCTCAGCGAGTCAAAATTAGTAGCCACGTTCACGTCTGTCTTCTCAAGAGAATCGTCAAGCTTTTGCTTGATTTGATCATCGTGTGATCCTGCCGAATTCACCAAGTTCTCAATGTATTCGTATGTTTCCGAGTTGATGTTCACATCACCGTTGTGGTCAACAAGATATTCCTGAAGAATAGTGAGGGCGTCTGGTACAGGCAAAGCGTGGATTTTCTCTAACATAAAAGTGGCCGTCACTGGCAAATCATCAAAAGTTTCCAAATCGTCCAAGGCAAGCTTCCCCAAGATGTAATGTTTTTGGTCGGTGGTAAAGTCACCGGCAACCTGATTAATTGATAGCGGGTGTGATGTCACCGCTTGCAAATCCACCTCATGGGCGGCGGCATCCAACCGGTTCGTAGCACTAGTAATACTAGAAAGCGGAGCGAGTTTTTCGGACATGCTTTACTGGGGAGAAACAATATGTCTAAATTAGGGGCTTTATATTCAAATGAGCAACGGCTCCTCTGGTGTGCCATGGCTCGCGTGGCTCCAATCGGATACAAAGATACTGCAGCTTGCGTTAAATATTTTCCCAAAGAGTCTTTATCTATGGGTATATGCCGTACTATCCACAGCTTTTGGCCAACGAGCATTCTATCAGGTGTTGTGTGCCGTGCGTGACACATTATCTCTCAACTATTACGCATTTCATTGCATAATGTAGTCCCAGTATAATACATTTACACTGTGTGGACAGGGTCTCATACCGGTGTATGCAACTTCTGGCATTTCGCTTATGCTGACCTCATATGCCATCTGCAATTTTCAGCATAGTAAACTCAACCCTGAACCCTCAGACATGTGGCGACCAATGAGTCAACTGCATCTTGACCAAACTCTTGCATGATTCTTTGTGGCTGACAAGCTTATGCAGTCGGTGCAATGTATGCTGCGTATTTTGTAGTCAGCCGCGCAATACTACCTGCCCGGCCCGTCTCGTGCCGAGGTGCTAATACAAGAGATCGTCCCAGCGTTCAACGAGGATGAAACACTTTGAAAGGGCATTCAGTATCGATCTCTGTTGAGTAGGATGTGGCACTAGTCGCTCCTTCGGTATGTCTTTTCGTCTTTGGCTGATGATGCGTGCTCGACTTACACTCATGTCTGACTGCGCGGGGACTATACTCCAGCTCCGAGCCGTGCGCACGCAAAATCACGGGAACGCGATTCGCCCAATCGTTTGATATGACACAACGGCATGTCACCCGCATTTTGTCTTCCATCCGATGCGTCTGTCATTTTTGACTCATTGCGGCGTTCTTTTCCGGCTCATTGCGGCGCTCTTTTCCGGCTCATTGCGGCGTTCTTCTTTTGCACACATTTCGCCAATCTGCAGATGAATCCACTAAGACGATGCCTGGTATATTTTCTACTTAGTCATATGTAGCATTTCTCTACTTATGCAGTCTCGTGTTTCGAACCCCATTCTCCGCTTACGCTCGCAGGCCCGCCCATTCACCGCTTACGCTCGATGCCGCTCATTCCCCGATTAGGATACGTTCCATACTTAGTAATAATTGGAGTTCTACTTAGTAGATGACACTCGTCAAATTTAAGAATATCCTACATAATAAGATCTATTCTTAAATATTTTGACTACAAGCAAATTGGAGTATATCTTGTTATTTCCCGCAACAAGAGAATTCCGAAAAAAATAAAACTACTTTTTGCTTATCGCTCACTAGCGGTTCTAATTTATGCCGTGCGATAAGAGGGCCTCACTGAAAGGCGATCAAAGATAAAAAAAAAAAAAAAAAAAAAAAAAAAGAAATCTTCCTCTTATGCGAGACCAGAATTCTGTTTGGATATCGGTCTCCTTCGTACCACCCGATTCGGGATTCCTATCTTCGTAAATATCCCCTAACACAACGTGATTTGTGATGCTCATTACTCCTGTTCTACAATTTTGCTAGCAAGCCATAGGTTCGTTAGATCGATGAAGTTTGACCAGGGGACCATTTTGCATTCGATCCCCTCCTATTTTTATGGAACCTGGCTCCCACAGACCTCATCATCTTATCCAGATGACCTGTTCTTAATTTTCTCACCGGTCTAGGCACTTGGAAATGCCTTGCCGCTTGGTAAACCCGAATGTAAAACATGATCGACTGACTCCACAGATCTCCTTGTCATCTGTGTTCAAATATTTGCAATATTGTCTTTGGTGTGCACGTCCGTTTCATACACTTTTCAGGGAACATCCCATACTGCCCTTTTGCAGGCGATGTTCTTAGGGAATCTTCGTGTCTTCAGGATCCATGAGGACGCTGTCGGTGTTGACATTTCGTATTGCTCACCACAATGTTTGTTGATTTCAGGTCATCGCTAATGACGCACTAAATGTCTTAAACTCAGTTACGTCGTCAGACTGGTCTTCTGTTTTTAGCAGCACGAAGAACCTTTTCGCTGATCAAATATGGCCCTAAATTGCAGATTCCAGTCAATAACCTGCCATCAGAAAAACCACAACCATGTGAGAAACACGCGACCGTTGAATAGCATTGGGTTCACAAGAGTCTGACTTGAAGATTTCTTGCGACGGCCGACGAGGCAAATGTGATATCCAAGACAGTTCCAATCCAAGAGAATTCCAATCCAAACCTTGTTTATACCTGTTTTGCAATTTTGAACCACCGCGCTGAAGGGTCAAAGTGGGCAGGATTGATATGATATGGTGGTTCGGGAATTTGCACCTCATTGTCGTCAACGATATATTTTATTGGTATTTCGGAAGATTCGAATACACGGCATTTTTGAATAGTTGCTGTGAGCTTCTCTCTTTGCCATTTTCTACTCCTCCATGGACGGAATTGGAGAATCTAGTCTCTTTATGCAGCAGTCCAGTATGTCCATTTTTTCTCCACTTCTTTCGTGAAACAGTTTCAAAGTCAGCGTTGCTATTGTCCCAGATGGATTTCATAATGCCCTTGATCGCTCAGGAAGTCGAAGAGCGTCACAACTACTGCGAAGCGGTACGTCGTTTCATCCGCTTGAGCCATATTGTTATCTTTTTAGATTCGACGAAGATCGACCGTCAGGAATGAAGACCGTCAGGAATGAAGACCGTCAGGAATGAAGGGAAGTGGGAGGGTAAACGCTTCTTGCACACCGCGATGGAAATGGTCACCGCATCCAAGCCGCAAACCCCCAGTCGAGCCAGAGGTCATCCTATAAATCCAAAGTCTCCGACTGTAATGAGATTCCGTGTAGGCCTCTATTTCCTTTCTACCGTAGAGGCATTGGGGCCAATGAAAAGCTTCTTTGAATGTTACCAAAGTTTCCATTGCACTTTTAGCGAATTGGGGCTGCCACCAAATCCAATTGTTTTGACTCAAACTTTTTTTCGTAGAAGGGTAAACACTACTCTGCAGCCTCAAGGCCAAGGTGAGCTTCTACGCCGTAGAATGCCCATGAGCCATAGGGAATTTCTTGCTTTCCAGTCTCCAGAATAGGAGTACTGCAACCCAGGTCTTAGAGTCAACTAAAGTAATCGTCACTGATTGTTTACCACCATCACCAACACACAAACATGTCCGTCTAGAACAATGGTCTTGAATTAGTAGAAATCAAGGAATCTTCGTCGGAAGGGAGAGCTTCCTCTGATAACAAGAGAAATTCCAGGCATCTTCATATGCTGAGCCATAGACTCCATACCTGTCGTTACTACAAGCACCTGCACATTTTACGGATAAGTTTTCCTTATCACTGGCACCAAGGAAGCCATGCTCAGCTCTTTATCGAAAAACACCTCGGAGATGTGTTTCATTGCACTGATGAGTCTCTAGTTTCTATGGCTCAAGAAGCTACATGACTGCATTACCTCGATCAGGATAATTGCCGCACACTCAACACATTCGTCATGGGGATCCACAGTCAAAGTGAGATCGGAATTCAGAAAGTGTGGTTGATGTCGGTTTTCTTAAGTTGCGGCACACATGTGGATTTTATACCGAGGAGGAGGACGAATATGCATGGCTCTTTATTTCGCATGTACATGTTGTGTACCGCGTAAAGCTGCATATTTTGGTACAGTATGAATACATCCACACTATCTAAAGCATTTTGAAAGATGTACGTTGAAATCCAAACCTTAATAAGGAAAAAGAAATTACAAAGGTCAGCCCCTGTCAAGATTTCTAACTTATTCCAATGGTCCCTAACTTATTCTAGTGGATGCTCTCTCATTAATGCTCGCTTCCACTTGTATTTCTCCCCAGTTTCTTTTGCAGGACATCTATTCTTTGTGCTTTGACACATCATATTACATAATCACGCTAGCACTGCTTAAACATCATGAGACTTAACTGCTGAAATTCTCAGGCAATTACGGACACAGACAAATGTTAATTTTGTCTTCACCTGTCCTATGCATTGAAAAATTGTTGCTGCTGCTATGCAAGCTTTCTATCCATGTCGGTGCTAAAACGAGTGAACGCTACTAAAACGATTGAAACGATCAGAAGTCAAAAGCACTCTATATACAGTCTCTTCGGGGTCAACTTGGAAATCACAATCATCATGGCCTCAAATAGTTTCTCTTTTCGTAATGTAAAAAATGAATAGCGGTTTGTCTGCTGGATCCCAAATTTTCTTTATACTTGTGGTTTTAGGGCGTTTGGCTGAAATACAGGTTTTTTTGAGTCCGATTCAAGATGGGAGCAGTCGGAACCAGTCCGCATTTTACTGTAGCTCTCACATGACACGAGTATCAATTCTGCACAAGATAGCATCGACCAGGGCATAATCACAAATAACATGTCACGTGACCACTCCAAAACATAAGAAGTTCTATTTAAACAGGGAGTAGAGTTGAAAAATTTCTAGATGTAGATACGATGACAGAAGTGTGCAGATTGTGGAATGGCGTAGTATATGTGCTGCCCTCAGTCATGTATTCCGAGCGAATATGCGGGATAAGCAGCAAAATAACTATACTGCAGAATATATAAGTACTCTTTTCTTTTACCTACTAAGTGATGTTAGAAAAAAATGTAATGTATGACAATCGTGGAACATAATCGGTTAATTCAAGTGATGAATAATTCAGTATTTCCAGTCATTGCTCCAGTAAAAAGATTAAGGTTAGGTACCATGTTTTTGAGCCGTACACAGAAACTAATGGGAAATTCTCCTTCCAGTATATGATAAGAACATATACCTATTTGGAAAAGAATGTGGGATTTGCCACGCAATACGACTAGTGAATTATGTTGACCGCCGGGGACAGAACCGTGCGTAAGTTAATATAAGCATTTGACAGGTTTGCATTGACATGTTTGCATTTGACAGGTTTGCACTGATGTTTGCATTGACATGTTTGAACTGTGTGGCCCTTTCCCACAATCCAGCACTTGAGCTTTGTTCTTCACGCCCGGGCCAACATTCCAGCGCCTGCCACAGTATTTATACTCCTAACTATAATATTGCCTCCTGGACAATTCACATACATGCGTTTCAACTGAACCTCAAAGAATGTGTATTTGCTAAAAGTTACAAAGCTCCACCAACCTGCTCCCTGTGAGCTTCAATGACATCACCGTCCTCTAAATCCAAATCTTCTGGTGTGTTGTCTGGAGAAACACGAGTACCGTCAATTAAGAATCTCAACGACTCCATCGACTTACCTTGTCTTTTGCAAAAAGCTTCCATCAATCTCTTCATGGGCGTAGTCTTTTTGATCTTGAAAAAGATTTCAGCAGTACCATCGCTGACTTTCAAGTTGATATGGGTGTTATCAGGCTTCTCTTCTTTAGGTTGTTCCGACATTGATGGTGTTAGTAATTAGGGTGTTTATTTTGGATATCGAGCGGGTTGACTACAACCCTATGTACAGGAGAAGAATACTGTATTTTAATCCTTCATTATGTTTGTCCTACTCTATGTATAATTATGACCAGACTTCAAACTAGAGCTCGAGAAACTGTAGTTAATAGTTGTCGTAGCATTTGTATCTTCTGTGGTCACGATCTGTGACACTAGTGGAAGACTAAGTTTAAGTATGGGGGACAACAACCCGTACACCAAAGACTGATGTTTAAAGGGCAATCACGTGATCAAATAGCAACCTGGGCTAATTATGCTCGTTGAATGTCCAGTGCAAGTGAGCAAGATAATGATTGGAAAAAAGGACTATTATCCATGTTGATGTTTCAAAGAAGAGGAAATTGTATTTTGTAAAATCACAAACACGCTTATCCTGTTAAATCACAAACACGTCTGAAACGATCACAAAAAGGAATTAACCTGCAAAAATCACAAAAAGAATTAACCTGCAAAACTAACTGAAAAAGAAATAAAAACCCAGACATTCCCACATAAACACCCGTACAGTTTATAAAAAACCTCTACACCAGTATAGAGAAAACCTTTACACCATTCACAAAACATCCATACACCGTAAAACACCTTTACACCAAGCATCAAAAAACCCATACACCTTGTATTAAAGATCCGTACACCTCACACATAATCTTGCATAAGGAATCAATCACTAAGTAATGTCATTATATTACTATTAATATGGGAGTACTTCATGTCTGTCACTTTGAAGAGTGTCAAATGTAATTCCCAAACACTCAGAATGTACTTAGACGTACCGACCTGAAGTATGCAGGTTTGTGTGCAAATTGGGTGCAATCAGATTATGAAATTCAACTGAAACAGTCACTCATTCAAATGATTCATGTTGTCTATAAGAATGACTGCTTCAAAGTAAAACCAATAAAATTTCCATCTCTAAATCCTCCAAATAATAAAGATTCTTTATCGTCACATTTCAGGACCAGTTTTAGTCACTTGGCCAAAACAATGAAGCCTTATCTCTCATTCCGGGATAAATTGTCCCAAATCCTTCTTCATCATTATGTGTTAACCATGATTTTATTAATCGTAAAAGTCTTTTTGTTCTCCAAGACGTTAAGTGCAGCATTGACTGGAAACAAGAATAACGCATACGCCATGTGCCAACGTCTTAACAAAATTTTGGATAACAGTCTTCTGATGCCTCAAGAGATATCAAGAACCACACTGGCAGTATTACAATCCACACTAGAAAATACAGAGAGGACTATTAAGCAACTCTTGCGAATATCGATTTCTATTGCCAAGGCACTCATTGGGTTTGCCATCGAAGTTTACTTGGGGACTCTTGCTTGTCTTTGTACCGCTCTTCTCAAAGGCATGGTAGAGGTTGTCAGTGAAGTATTGCAAACAGCAACAAAATTTTTGCAAGATACAGTCAATACTACCTTAGAAGGATTTAACTCTGCCTTATCAGGGCTCTTCACATTGGTCAAGGGTGTTCTTGCCAGTTACGAGGCCATCAAATCACTTTTGGGAGGAGACGAACAGTCCTCGATCACTTCGGCATTTGATAGAGTTAATCAGTCTGTGGTAGAACTCTCATCCATCACGATTCCCACGTCATACATCGACAAGCTCAATAATTTGACCGACGAAATTCCTGATTTCGAAGTCGTTCTCTCTAATTTAACTGCCTTTATCACTTCGCCTTTGACGAACTTTCAGCAGGATTTAGACATATCCATAGCGTTTGAAAAAGTGCCCCAAGCAGAGTTCACATCCAATGCGTTCCACATATTGGATAATACTTGTTCAAGTATCAATTCGATTTTTGAGACGGCGATAAATAAGACATCAAGCACCACGATCTATATTATTATCGGTTTGGCTTGTGTGGCCCTTTCCATGCTCATTCTCGTTGGCTATTTCACTCAGCGAAGGTGGAAAAAGCTTGTGCATATAATTGACCAAACTTCATTCTCCGAAATGACAAGGAAAGATTTGATTTTCATCATCCAGAATTCTCAGTCAGGAACATTATATCTTGTTCAAAAGCTTCCCAATGATAAGTTTAAGTGGCTTTTTTCGTACATCACAACGAGCCCTATGTTGAATTGTCTTTTTCTCGGTGTGTTCGGCCTATTGTCAGTAGGTGCACAATATTTGATCTTGCACTCAATAGAGAGCACGTTGATGAAAATTGTCACTCTAACAGATGATTATCAACGAGTAATTACTGGTATTAATTCCGAATTTGATACCCATTTGAAAGAAACACAAGCATTTCTAAACTCGCTGCAGGAATCAATCAACGAAAACTTATTCTCCTCAATTAAATCACGTTCAAGAGAATTCTATGATACCATTGTACATGCAGAAGCTTCAATAAATCAAACACTCAGCTCCGTTTTCGGATCAACTCCATTTCTGAAACCCGTGGGAACAGTTATCTACTGTACGGTGGGTAGAAAATTAGAGAATATAGAAAAGGGTTTAACTTGGATTTCAGATAATTTATCATTGAAATTCCCAAGCATTCCACAATCCGAGCTTCAAAAATTGAGCCGTGAAAGTATTATGAAATCCGGTAATCTCACGTCTGGTTTGCCAAATGAAGTCCACCGAAGTGCTAAGTATATTGTTTCCCAATACGAACTGATTCTCTTGGTTGAAATTTGGACTTACTTAGGGTTGTCAGCGATATGGCTCTTGTTCGTGCTAGGAGCGGTGATCTGGGTACTATTCGCATCAAAGGCAGCAGATGAGCGTCAAAGAGTAGGCAGGCAAATAACCTTGCCACGCCCCATGACTCCCATAGAGAAATTGCTGTATAGCAACCACTTCACCGATCCATACGTACTCACAGACTCAAGCAAATACACAGACTTAGTTGGTTGAAATAATAAAGTACCGGAGATGAAGGAATAAATTAAACGTCATGGCATTCTGAGTTGCCAGGCCACTGAAAATTTGCATGGTTTCATTAATTCTAATCAGTTGATCCGTAGTTAAATGGGTAATCAGAGGCGTCAGGCCTGAAGTCATCGTAAGAACATTCAAAATTGTGCTCACAATCTGGATCATCTGAATAATAGTCACGTTCTAAACCATCGAAATATTCCGGCTGATCTGACTTGTCAAGATTTTCATCGTAACTAGTAAAGTGAATAGGAGGAGATTTTGATATACGTATGGGGGAAGTATTGGTAGCGTTGTGAACCGATTTTTCGGGCAGCGAGTTTGGCAAATCTACCATGTCATTGCTAGAAGTGGCATGGTGAGAATCAGAATCATTGGCTGCGGCAAGACGGGCAGCAGTTGCAATCACGGATTTCCGACGCAAACGAGCACGTTCACGAGTAGCCTCTTGTCGAAATACTCTTTTAAAAGAAGCATACTCTGCTAGCCTGTCCTCCTCTCTCTTGATTGCATCGGCTGAAACATCTGGGTCTTCTGTCTCACCCAAATGAGTATCCTCAACAAATTTTTCGTTCGCAATTTCCGGAGCCAAATACGTTTGCTGAACAAGACCATGCCGATAGGATGGGTTATATTTATATTGAGCACCATACCCCAAGTCCTTCATTAGCAGTGTCGGTGCATTTCGTAGATGCAATGGTACCGGCACATTTGCAAGTTCAGGGCGCAGTTTAAGAAGTGCTTGTGCTGTTCTTAATGCTCGGTATGATTTCGTAGACTTTGGTGCTCGTGCCAATTTTACAGCGCAATGTGCTAAAATGATCTCTCCTTCAGGCATGCCAACAAATTGCACAGCTTCCATAGCCGCAATCGCAAACGGTAAACATGAGGAATCCCGAAGACCAATATCTTCACTAGCGATAACTATCATACGACGAGCAATGAAAAGCGGGTCTTCACCACCGGTAAGCATTTTAACAAGATAAAAGACTGCTGCGTCTGCATTCGAGCCACGTACAGATTTGTGAAATGCTGAAATAGTATCATAATGATTCTCGCCAGCACGGTCGTACGCTTGATGAAAGTTCCGAGTAGACAATAATCGCTGAAGTGCCGGTAAGTCCACAATAATAGCACCGTGAGATATAGGAGTTAAATTTTCTGCTTTGTCATCACCATTGTCTCGAGAAGACGAATTCTTATTTAAAGTTTCTGAGGTTTGCTCTTGCGCTAGGTCATGTTGCGTAGCAACGAGCTGTGTAGCCAGATCGATTTGAGTTGCATGACTAGTTGAGTCCTTCAATTGTGTCGCCAGGACTTCGGATTGAGTGTTTGGGACCACTTTGGAATCTTTGGGATGGTAACCCACACGATATTGCGGACCTGCCAAGCAAGCGTGGACACACTCCAAAATATTCAACGCCACTCGTGAATCACCGGCAGAAATACGTGCAATATGATCAATAGCATCCCGTGCCATTGCGATAAGATGAAGCGAATGCACATGGCGCCTTGTGCGATTAACAAGAAGAAGGCCTTTGTTCAAGATGGTGACGAGCGCAGCAGGTGAAAGAGGGTCCAACACAAATGTATGCATACGTGAGAGTAGCGCTGGATTCAACGTAAACAGAGGATTTTCTGTGGTTGCACCGATCACCGTTAAATCACCATGTTCGATAGCAGGAAGTAGCTGATCTTGAACAGCACGGTTAAACCGATGTATTTCATCCAAGAAGAGAACAGTGCGGGTGCCATCACGTTCACGGAGGGTGGCGGCAGCAGCAAATGTCTCCTTGAGTCGACGTGCACCTGAATCACTTCCCGAAAGCTCAACGAAGTGACACCCTGCATCGCGAGCTACAATGCGTGCCAATGACGTCTTACCTACACCTGGTGGACCCCAAAGAAGAAAAGACGGCATGGGCCGAGTAGAAACAATACTATGGAGTAAGCCCGTTTCTCCTAGTAGTTTCTCTTGTCCATGAAAGTCCGATAATTTGGTCGGACGGAGCCGCTGTGCAAGTGGTAATTCTGCCTCGCGCCGAAGGCGTGCGATATCTGCACGAGCAGACTCAGGCGTACGAGCAGGATCGGCCGCCCTAGAGTTATTTTCCACGATAGTATCAACCTCAGATCCTTCTTTTCGAGGGCTGTTGTCGCTGTCATTCAATGCATCTTGTGCAGAGAGGCTTGCTTTCAAAGTGGATTCATGTTCTGTGATTTCTGGCTTTGGGTCACTCGCCACGACATCTGGTTCCTTCTCCAATTTGGTCCCCGTACTGGTAGTCTCACTCTTCTCAGAGATCCTACGACGTAACCGTCGTTCAGCGATCAATATGCTGGTAAGTGTGGCATTTCTCTTGCTCCGTTCTGCTTTATCTGCCTTAAGTCCCAAGGCAGCAAACGCGTCCGGTCTTGGTGGGCTTTTCTGTCTCTCAGGCTCATGCGTGTCTAAACAACTGTTGACATGCTGCTCAAGAAGTTTAGCAGGTACTTTACGGAAGCACACTGGACATTCCATGGGGTATAGAGGCGAGAGCGGTACTTAGGGCTAAAGATCTCGTGACCCGAGATGACGCGTACTACGTATATCATCGAGTGAGGTGCAGGTCAGTACTCCAACTCATCTTTAGACTGGTATCTAGATCACCATGACAGCAGAAATTATATGGAAGACGTTTCCAATAACACCCGCTGAGTTATCGCTTGCTCGAGTTTTACGCTGTGGTCAAGCATTTCGGTGGAAGAATGTTGATGGTGTGTGGAGTTTAGCCACAAAAGACCGAGTAGTATTGCTCAAACAGGACTATGCCACTCTCCACTACGCGTGGCTTCCGAAGGCAGTAAACGACCCGAAGCAAAACTCTGTCAAGCGGGAATCCGATAAAGATTTAGAAAATGTGACAGAATCCAAAGAGGCTGCAGCAACACTTGAATTCATTCATGATTACTTCAACCTCAATGTTCTGCTTCTAGACTTGTACAAAGAATGGGCACAAGTGGAACAAAAATCCCGTGGACGCGTCGCTGCATTTTCCAGATTCCCAGGAATCCGTATCTTACGTCAGGATCCGTGGGAAACAGTAGTTCTGTTCATTTGCCTGTCCAACAATAACGTGAAGCGGATCTCCAAAATGTGCCACGCTCTCTGTGAAGAGTATGGTCCTCTTGTGGCTAGCCATGCTGGCGTTGCCCATCACGCATTTCCTACTCCTCAGGCTTTGGCTGGACCAGATGTGGAGACCCGTCTTCGCGAGTTGGGGTTCGGCTACCGTGCCAAATATATTGCAGCCACAGCGCAAATGTTTACCAGCCCTGACAGACCCGACATTACTGAGGACGCGTTGCACGATCTTCGTCATGCACCAATCGAAGACGCTCGGGCGTTTTTGCTCCAGCTCGTGGGGGTCGGACCGAAAGTTGCAGATTGTATTTGTCTTATGGCGTTGGACAAGCACGATGTGGTCCCTGTTGACACCCACGTATTACAGATTGCTATCAGAGACTACGGATTTCGGGGCGCACGGACTATGAGTGCGAAAGCCTATGAAGCTGTTCGCAGTCATCTTGCTGACCGGTTCGGCCCATATGCGGGATGGGCACAACTGGTGATGTTTGCCGCAGATCTCTCAGACTTGGACAATGGATGGAACGAAGCCGGCGGCGAACGTGTGAAACACGACGTCAGCGTAGATGAGCATATTGAAACAAATGTGGTCTTGTCTACAACAAAGGATTCGAAGGCGGCTGCAAAAAAATTGAAAGTGATAGTAAAAAGAGAAATGGCAGCACAGGAAAGCACCAGCAGCATTACATTACGATCCGACTTTATCAAAACAGAAGAGCGGACCGAACAGCGTGATGGAAAGAGGATACGGGAAATATCAAACACGGCTGGCTCAAAAAGAACAAGAGTTACGAAATCTGTTCATAGGGCGATTAAGGTGGAATCCAGTTAAAGGCATAGCAACATAGCGACATAGCGATAAAGTGACATTATACGAGTTATTATTCTGTTTTTTTTTTTTTTTTTTTTTTTTTTTTTTTTTTTTTTTTTTTTTTTTTTTTTTTTTTTTTTTTTTTTTTTTTTTTTTTTTTTTTTTTTTTTTTTTTTTTTTTTTTTTTTTTTTTTTTTTTTCATTCTCAATCATTATTTTCACTCATTCTATTCTCTTGATTACGTCACCTTCTTATTAGACATGCAATTTCTTAAATATTTGATCTACTGTACACGAGGCCACCCGGTGGCTCACTTCTTGATTGGGGCAGGTTTCTTCCAATAGTACTGCTTGTGTGTCCGTCTACAAGCTCTCAATCCACCATGGCCCTTAATCAGTGAAACCAACTTGTTTCGCTCAGCATCTGCGTCTTTCTCTGGTATGTAGTAATATTCTTCCTCAAGAGGTTTGCCTGCAGCATCCTTACCTTGACGGTAGATCACACCAATACAGTCAATCTGGTCAAGAACTGCCCGAAGTTCTGCAATAGAAAGATTGGCGACTACTGCCAGGATAGTATTCAAGAACGATGCAGGAGTAGAGGAGAGTCTCAGAAATGCCAAATGGTTGATAAGGATGTTTTGAATCTCCTCAAGATTTTCCACTTTGCCCAAATTGATGGCAGTATTAGGGGCGGCCAGTTCGCTTTCATTTGTGAGTTTGACTTTCTTCACTGGTGGCTCTTCACTGGACGCTCTTCTTTTTGCTGGAGGCGTTGATGGGACGTTTGTGGATATATTTCCCAATGGCGTACGAGAACGTTGCGTACCTTGGTTCTGGAGTTTATGTTGTGTCTGACCACTGAGTGTTGTTTGCCCAGATTCAGGTTGTGTTCTAGATGCAATAGGTTTTGTTTTTTGAATCAGAATAGGCTTTGTCAGAATTATCTTAGATGTTGTGGTTGCCGCCTTGTTCAGCATGGCCGATTCTGGTTTCTCTGTCTTGACGGAAATCATTGTTTTCGGAACCGGAGTTTGCTTGTGCTTAGAGAAGGACTTAGTGTTACGTTCTGAATGAACTTCATCAATTTGGAAAGAAACAGACTTGGAACCAGACAGAGCGTTCTTCGAGGGGGTGGCATCATCAGATCCATGAATCAACGTATCTTGCTTCTTTTGCGGAGTTCGAGGGGTAGTAGCTTCAACCACCTGAGGAGTATACTGAAGCGGAGCACCGGTTGTTTGAGCGACTGATTGGATCCGAGGAGTTGTCGTCACAGGAACAGGCATCTCATCATCGGTTAATTCTTCGTCAAAGTCATCCGGGTTGATCAAAAGAACATTGTCACGGATCTGCAACAACACATTAGTGATGCGAGGCATCTTAATAGTTTCACCGCGTGATACATGGAACTCGGTATGTTGGTAATCCAAATGAATACTCTTCGAAAGTTGGACAGATCCCTGTGGCAACGGCTTTCCTGTTTCCCGTAAAACAAACGTTTTATCATCAGTACTTGTGACCTCACAGACACGAGGTACGATCATACCTAAACCGTTGTAACCCAAGCAAGTGAAGGCGATAGTGTCCTCGGTATGAGTAATGCGAACATGGGTTCTGCTAATACTCTTGTCCAACGCTTTGAAGTGGAAATCACAGGACTTGGAGCTACGACCAATCATTACTGATGGCTTATTAGACAAAAGCGGGACGCGTAACACCGAAGCATCCGGGTTCAAGATATTGAAATCACGGTTGATGCTGACGGTAGGTCTTTGAGTAGTGTGGTTTGCGGTCTTTGATGTCAAAGTGGTAGCCACTGCAGAAGCATTTGCAGCCTTTGAGATGGCTGTAAAACTGCTGGTGCTATAAAAATCGTGCGAATTCGCATCATATTCGTGTCTTGTAGGGGAAGAAGACCGACCAGTTGTGGAAGACGGGTTAGGAGTAGGATACTCATTTCTTCCTCTTGCGAGGCCTTTGGGTTTAAATGGATCGACGGCAGAGTCGGCCGCATTAAGAACCGGTGACGACGGAGGAAATTGGAATTCTGACATTTTTGTCCTGAAAGATAAAAGAGTGAAGAAGAACTTGTTTTGCAACAAGAAAAGATTAGGGGGGTCGTGACTTAGTCGCGAGACACGAGGCTACGCGAATGGTGTAAACAAACACCAAAGCATGCGCGTCACGCGTGTACACCTCACATGAAGAGACAAGTTGGTCGCACGTGACAAGGCCATAATTTGTGCATAAGCCCTAATCAGTCATGGAACACCACAAGTCAGATTGTAATCAAGAGACCAACTGAAACAATCATTCATAGATTTATTTCTCAGTGGGTTCACATTCACAACAGTAGAGATGAAGACCATATACGAGTGAGCTGACTGGGATGGATAGTTAACTTTCAAATTCATAACAGGCGCAAGTGGTTTAGTGGTAAAATCCAACGTTGCCATCGTTGGGCCCCCGGTTCGATTCCGGGCTTGCGCATTTTTTCCGGTTCCAATTCTTTTTTTTTCGCACAAATGTTTCGCTTAGGGCTCAGACCCTATGTTTGTAATGCTAAGTCACGGGTGTATCTCATGCAGGACCAAGCAAAATTTTTCCCACCCTCGCACTACTGCCATCTACTTCTCAGACTTTTTTCAAAAGAACTTTTCGAAACTTCATCAATAATCATCAGTCAACATGGGTAGTATGTAAAGACCCTTTACCAATACCAGATTTCTGGCGCAAATGAAAGCAAATGAGATGAATATTCCGCTACTTCTGCTATGTTTTCAAATCAATTGTCGTTGTCCAAAACTTTTGTTTAATCTTCGTTTCTTTGAATGAGAATTCCCACCAAATCCATCTGAATTATGATCAACGCGTGCAATTCCATGCTTCGACCTCGAATCATCGCCTAAGTCCGGATTTCGGCTTCCATTTGTTTTCTATTTTTTTTGTGTTCATTTACTAACTATGACAGAGGGTACTCCATCTATGGGTAAGAGACACACTAAGTCTCACGTTTTGTGTAAGAGATGTGGCCGTCGTTCTTTCCACGCTCAAAAGAAGACCTGTGCTTCTTGTGGCTACCCAGCTGCCAAGATGAGATCTCACAACTGGGCTTTGAAGGCTAAGAGAAGAAGAACTACTGGTACCGGTAGAATGGCCTACTTGAAGCACGTCACCAGAAGATTCCAAAACGGATTCCAGACCTCTATCAAGGCTGAATAAGCGTTTTAACGAACTTCTCGGGTCATTTTACTTTTGTAACTAATAAAACTACATTGCTAATTGCTCTTTTTGGTTGTAGAGACGTCGTGAATAGAGATTTGATTCTACTTCGTGTTACATTTTCAACTTCGTTAATGTGGAATGCATATAGACCATACTGCCTTTGGCATTATTTCCAGAAATTTGGCTTGGCCTTGTGGTTGAATTCATATACATTGCTGGTTACCATTGTTCTATTGTTCTGTCTACCAGCCAGTTGGTATCCGCCAGTTGATTTGTCGTCATGTCTTGTCATTGCTATGCTTTTCCTAAGAGTATCAATGTTTAGCTTTCACAATTCATATTGTAGTACAAGTTATCGGCCTCGTCGTGATTGACACAGAGGCCCAATATTTCACGGGCAATTTCGATCGTTTCTTGATCATATGGGAACTCAAGTCCATTGGCAAAATCTCCTTCGATGTTTGCAAGTTCTTCATGCATTTTAGGTCGTGATTCGTGAACGTTAAAGTGCGCCTGCTCTCGACTGCGAGCTTCACAAGCACGGTTGAAAACTGTAACATTAATTGCTCCGCGTGTTCGTATTGCAGAAAGAAGAGAATGCGCCGGAACTGCTAGCAGATCAGCGCTGAAAGCAATCTTCATCAACACAACAAACATCTCGTAAAGCGTTTCAGGATAAATCAAAGCATTGATATCAGATGAAGCATCAATAATGTAGTACAAGACGCGCAATAAACCGCCTATGATTGCCAAGCGCATCGAAACCAGATTGGCACGAGGTTGATGCATCATCACATTCTGCTCGAATGCTATTATACGCACCAATGCTTTGATGTTCTCTCGCAGTGCTAGGAGTTCCATATGACCATTTAATGCGAGTCGTTCTAGAATCCCTACAATTACTCCTCTAAGTGCGAGTAAATGTTCTTCGTGGCAGCGACTTTGGTTGAATTGTTCAGCTTCTGAGGGATCAACAGGATTAGATCCGACCCAATTGCTTTGACTTTGTCGGATCTCAGACGCTGGTATCAGCCACGGAGTATCGCCCGGTTGTGGAACAGATCTCGCAAGCAATTCCCAATCTGTATTGTTTCCAAGAATTCGGTTGAGACCAAAGAAACGCCATCCAGGGCGCATAGAGATGTCAATAAGAAATGCTTTGAGAAGCAGTCGCACGAATGCTGCATCTATCAGATCCTTACGTGCCCCAAACCCATCATCAGTTAGCAGCGCCAGTAACATTTCCACAACCGAAAACACCACATTAATCTGTGCTACAGATCGAAAAGCCTCGGAATTCTCAGGAAGCACTTTCGCAAATAGCGAAACAGGGGCTACGTCTGTCCATATCTTAGATACTGCTGACTGTCCCAGTACTGTTGCCGTAGCTATAGCAACTTCTAATACGTCCATGCATGCCACAAGCGCAAACCCATGGAGCGCCAAGACGTGCTGTGGAAGGTCACTCCAATTATCGTGTGTAGGATCTCCAGAAGGACTTGATTGGCCTCCAAGAGCAGGAGCAAATTGGGCTGCTAGTGGTGTAATTGCCTTACATACTGCTACTGCTGTCTTCTCACAAACTTCGGCCGGGCGAAACGTAAGTGCAGCATGTGCCACAGCTATTAGGAAAGGTACGGCTATGATTCCACGGGGGATGTGCATCTTATTCGCAATCGAACGGGCAACTGAGATTACCGACACACACAATTGCTCCACTAGATCACCTAGAGATGTATGCTGGTGGTCGAGCAAAAATGTCCACAAGGCTGCCAGAAGCGGTGTTTGGGGAGCTATCTCCATACCAGGTGCACTAAACGATTCAGAGACACAAATTCCAGCTAGTAACTCCATAGTAGAACGCAGACTGCCATTCACACTATGTCGCCATAAATGTGCACACAACTCAGCCCAATCGCCACCCGAGTGTGTGAGCCCATAACATGGTGGGTTCAAGGGCTCATTCCTTCGTCCAGTGTTACTAGACTTGCCTGCAAAATTCTTGGGATAATCTGTCTCGTTAGCTGTAATCGAGGCGATATCCGTATTTATATATGATGAAGGGGATTTGGCTGCAAAAGCACGCGTCTCGTTATTTATAGCGGGTGTAATTCCTACCGTTTTTGAGCTTGCTGTAAAACTTCCAACCATGGAATTTCGATCTGCAGACGAACTAGAACTGTCGTCTATTCGCCGTCGCTTTGACACTGCCCTAACCTCGTTATCTAGGAACCGTTTCTCATCCTCGAGTTTATCTATTGCTTGCCTCAAAGCTGCTATTTGATCTGCTGCCTTGGCTGCCACAGCTATCAGTTCCTGTTTAGCAGCCTCAACTTCTGCTGCCTTCAGCGATTGCAAAGATTCAAGTTGTGCACGCAAAATGGCTATTTCACCTTGAGCTCTAAATAACGCACTCGAAGTAGCTGTTGCTGTGTCAGAAACTAAGGGCTTTGAAGCGGCAGATGGCGGCGCCGGCGCCGCCTGAGTAGCTTGCACAAGTGCCATGAGCAAGTCATCATCGTCGTCGAATTCGGCGTCGGACATGTCTTGTGCATACTATTCTCTTGATCGAGATATGTAAGAGTTGACTTGAAAATCCGAGGTTTTATCACGTGGTTTCCTATCTTGCTTATGGCTTTTGTTGGTCATTTCCGGGGGTTCTGATGAGCGTTCTGCGCGCGTGCACCATCAGCCCGATGAGGCTTTTCCTCTTCCCCCAGTTTTACTTCAATACTCGATATCGGCCTCTGTACTTGATCACTTTTTTTTTCTCAACAGTTGATCTTTCCATTTCATCTTGAAAAGTACCCAGTTTATTATCCCGCCTAGGTCGAGTCTGTATCTGGTATTTATTTTATATTTGATCCCTCATTAAGAAAATCGAAAAAATTTCCATGGCTAAAGAAGAGTCGAAAATGGCCAAAGAAGAGCCCAAGACGGAAGTTCCACCTGCCTCATTTGTTCCTTCTCGTCCACAAGCCCCTTCATCAAAAGACAAAGATACACGCCGTTTGGTAGTAGTGTTGTCACAAGCATGTTTGGAAACGCACAAGATCTCATCTGGTTCAATGGCAGGTGACAAATACGCCTTGTTGAACTGTGACGATCACCAGGGTTTGTTACGTAAGATGGGCCGTGATATTGCAGAGGCCCGTCCAGATATTACCCATCAGTGTCTATTGACACTCTTGGACTCGCCAATCAATAAGGCTGGCAAATTGCAAGTGTTCATCCACACTGCCCGTGGGGTATTGATTGAGGTCAATCCTAGTGTGCGTATTCCACGTACTTTCAAGCGGTTCTCTGGCTTGATGGTTCAGCTATTGCACAAGCTCAGTATCCGCTCGGTGGACTCGGAGGAGAAATTGTTGAAGGTTATCAAAAACCCCATCTCCGACCATCTTCCTACCAAATGTCGCAAAGTTACTTTGAGTTTTGATGCAGAAATCAAGCGTGTGCAAGACTATGTCGAGACTTTGGACGAGGATGAGAGTATATGTGTCTTTGTTGGTGCAATGGCCCGTGGCCAGGACAACTTCGCTGACGAGTTTGTTGACGAGAAGATCGGTCTCTCCAATTACCCATTGTCTGCATCTGTGGCATGCTCGAAGTTTTGCCATGGCTGTGAGGATGTTTGGGGAATCATGTGAATTAGCAATCTAAATACACTCCCTAGGGTCTAAGTTCACCCTGGGGACCTCACTGAGGATCCACACATTGAATATATTTACTTTTGTAAGAAGGACCGTGTCCACACCTTGGCTGTAGAATATAGTGTTTAAACACAGTGTTACCGATCATCTCCCTCAAGTTGAGATGCTTCTTTTTTCCCCTCCTTACTTCTGTGTTGTCCAGTTCTTGTCGTCATTCACTGCTCTCATGATGATGCTAACCTGCATGTATCACATACACCATCACTAACATTCATATTCTTCCATCATTCACCAACATGTCTGAGAGTGACACCGGTCCCAAAAAGGCCAAACCGGTGACTTCTGATGATCTTTATCGTAGATCGTCGCAGTACCGAGTTTGGTCGTTTACAAGCGACGAGCTTCGGCAGAGAAAAATCAAGGCAAATGAGAAAGGAAAACAGGCGGCTCTAGCCCGTTTTGAAAAGGCTCGGGCGGAACTCGAAGCGGCCAAACCTGACGTTTTTGCCTCTCATGGCTCGCTGCTTACATCGGACTGTGCTGAGATAGTCTCCTTTGAAGAAGAGCAGAAATATCTCTCGTTCTTCTGCCTGCAAATCGTCCAGATATGTACCCACTTCAATATGCCTACTCAGGTCAAGGCAACCGCCATTGCCTTCTTCAAAAGATTCTACCTAGAGAATTCCGTAATGGAGTATCGTCCCCGAAACGTTCTCTACACGATTGTCTTTCTTGCCGCCAAACTGGAGAACTATTTTATCTCCATTGAAGCATTTTGTGCCAGGATTCCAAATACAAAGAAGGAGGATATTTTAGACTTGGAGTTTATTGTGTTACAATCGCTACACTTCACGCTATTGGTTCATCATCCGTTCCGCCCGTTGTATGGGTTTTTCTTGGATTGCCAACAAGTTCTCTTACATCCCGAGCCTGTGATTCCTAAGCTCACCGTTGATCAAATAGGTGCGCTATACGATGGGGCCAAGAAGTGGCTCAATGATTATGCATTGTTGAGTGATGTTGCTTTTCATTTCACGCCTCCCCAAATTGCCCTTGCGGCGCTTTATGACGTTGACAGGCGTATCACAGATAAGTATCTCCGATGCAAATTCCCTAGACCAGTGCTGGACAAGAGAGAAGGCAGTCTCAAGAAGGAAGTCACAGTCAAAATAGAGGCAGCAGAGTCTATTAAGGCGGAGGCAACAGATGGTGAGAAGGTGACGGAAACAAATAAAGAGCCAGAGGAGTCTAAAAATGGAAAACTCCCCACCGATTCCCATCAAGCATCTCAGTATGATCATTTGATTAGTACAATCAGGCGGTGTGTTGAAATGGCCAAGACAACAACAGAGACGTCCAGAGAAGAAAGTACCCAGATAGACAAGAAATGCTTCTTCTCATTGAATCCGTCCAAGTTGTTGAAGAAGAAGGTGAAGCTGCTAACAGAAGAATCCTAGAAGTTTTGTCCCTTGCTGGCCCTGGGCACTTTTGTTCGTCCCCTTCTCTTTCATCATGTCATCTACATGTCATTATCATATACGGCACCCGTTATTATAGTACATAGTGTATTAACCATCCAACACATTCTCCTTAACCAAAACACCTTCAATTTCTTTAAATAAGGCGTTGGCTGTGACCAGAGATCCTTTGACATTGACGCAAATTAACTCAGATCGTTGGTTCATATCCCTGGAATTGATCTTGATCCGGAACTTGCAACTCTTCATGTTGAATGAGTTTTTCGAAGAAATGGCTCCAGTGATATTGAAGCCAACGTTATCTTGTTTCAAGTTTTTCAATCCGAAATTAGACCACGAAGTCAACAATGCAAATAATGCCGTCATCATTTCCTGTTTAGGTAAAACTGTCTTGTAGCGTTTTATATCCAGAGCTACTTGAGGAGATGAAGAGAACCAGCTGAAAAACAGACCGGTTCTTTTCTCCTCCACGGATCGGTTTCCTGAGTCTGCAGGGGAAGGTAACTGTTTTGGCTCTTCTAAGGTCTTCTTTGAACCCCATGACAATTTACGGAAGATAGACCGGTTCCTCTTTTGTGTTTTCTGTTCCGGTTCCACGTTGGTTGAGTCAACCAACGGCTTTTTAACTGCATGTGGTGGCACGATTGGTTTCTGGGTATTCTTAGGCATGCTGCCATACGTCTTTGTCTTTCTCAGGACTTCCGGTTCAGGACGTAACATACTTATAGGAGGAGGTTGAGTAGCACCGCCAATGTGGCTACTCTTACGATTCTGTTGAGTATTCCCGTTGGTTTCAGGTAACTTGATCTTGTCAAAAATCTCTCCGTTGGCACGGTCTTTAGCGGTAGAATTGTCCTCATCAAAGGTGTAATCAGCAGCAATGTCGGCAGGTGGTATCGTATCTGATACTTCCTTCTTCTTTGATTGGACGAATCGAGAATTGCGTTTATTTGTGTTCTCATCGAGGTCAATAACAGACGCAGAGTCCAAGAGTTCATCGTCTTCAGGTGGAAATTCATGGGCGTGGTCCAAACGGTCAGCAAAACTTGTTCTCAACCGGGGGAGACCGGATGGTACATTATTCTCTTCTTCGATCATAGAATCTCTGTCTTTGAATCTACGCTCGGTTCCCTCACGATGAACATCAATGAAAGAATTCAAGTCACGGTAGGACTCCTTGGTCAGTCGAATCGTGAGTAAAGATAAGCGTTTGTTAGATGCTGAAAAGTTATGCGATTTGCGGGCAACTTTAGGGATGTTAACGCTTCCAATAAGTGTCTTGTTTTCGGTAATAGACTGTCTATTGCCACGTTTAGATACAACAACAGGGGTCTTGCTTCCATCGAGGTTTCCTTTGATATTGTATTGAGAGTTGAGGAGACGAGACTTGCGTATTTCGCTAAGATACTCGGAGCTCAAATCAACGTCCTGTTTTTCATGTTCTGGTAGAACATATTGGACATTTTCGTAATCGGAATTCTTTGACAAGCGGTCGGCGTTGTCTTCCATACCTTTCACACTGACCATGGACTCGCGTTTCCGTCGGGCATTTTCAAATTCTTCTTCGAGAGCGTCTTGTGCTCGCGTAAGCTTCTCATTCTCATGGGCTGTCCATAATGGATCCAAACGGGACACAGGACGGCGAGATAATATTGGCGTAGGGCGACGTTGGGGAACAGGTTGGGTAGCTGAGCGTCTCTTGATTGTATCAACATCAGCAAGCGTAAGCTCGTCGGAAGGTTGACCCTCAGAAATACTGCGCAATTTGGATCCACGCTTAGGTTGAGTGAGTGTTTGGGCATCCGCGTTGTCATCATCATCATTTCCGTCTGCCAGATCTTTGTCGTCAGTAACAAAGATGTGCAATTTTTTAGAGGACAAGAGGGAACGGCGTTTCAGACGACGCTTTTGTTTCGCCAATTCACGACGGGCCTTGAGCTCAGCTTCATGTTTCTTACGCTCAATCTCCATCAACTTTTCGTATTCTCGAGCCTTCTTCTCCTCTTCATCCACAAGCATTTCGTCGTCTTGATCGTAATCCTCTTGGTTGAATATTTTGTCACATAATGTAGCAAACGTAGCTGATGTGCGCTTGGTCTGTTTGTCCATATATTCCCAGTCGGTTTCACTGGCTAAACGAGCGTAGGTGGAGAGCAATTTGACAGTAATAGAGTTACGCTTAAGCGCAAGCGATTGTCTAAGCGAACGTGTTTTGCTCATGCGAGAACGTGAGCCCGAAGATTTAAACAACGAGCTACGACGACGGTTATCAGATCCAAGTGCAGGGGCTGCTTCTAATGCAGCCGCTGCCTCATTACGGCCAGCATAGATCAGATCCTTAGATGGTAAAGTTGGAAGGAGCGAAGGTAAACTTGGGTCTGTCTTTGCATTAGCTGCAGCAGCGATCATTTCATTGTAAATGTCGCGTGGCACTGGACCAGCCTGGCTGAAGCGTTTCGTAGGCGATACGCGGCTGTGTCGTTTTGATGGTGACGATTGGCTGTATCGTTTTGAGGGGGACATTTGACTATTGCGCTTCGAAGGAGAGCCGCTGAAACGCTTAGATGGAGAACTTGAAGGCAGGCGAAGACGGTGAGGCAGCGCTGTACCATTCGCTATGCCTGCTGGGCCTTGTGGCCGTGCACCATACCGCCGCTGGAAAGATACCGGGCGACTACGGCGACGTGGAGTCACAGAGTGCGACAGTGTTGAGCGAGGCACACGACGAGGGGAAGATGCTGGTGCTGGATCTTCATGGTGACGGTAACGCAGGAGCAACGCATAGAATGTTTTCTCGGGATTTGGCCCGTCTGCCAACAAACACGCAACGATGTCTGACTCGGCACGATCGTGCCACAAAATTGACAAATTATGTAAGATATGTTGATCAATATTCTTGACCAGACCCAATGATTTGTAAGCCGTTTCTGGGTGAGGTAACGACTTGACAGAAATAAGGTCGTCGCTTGGGATTGGATACTTTGAAAGTAATGGATGATTAAGTACAGCAGGTGTGGTGATACGGTCCGCAGGGTCCACTGTAAGCATATGGCAAATCAAATCCTGAGCTTCAGGAGACAAATCCTTGGGCATTTCAAACGCACCAGCCTGGACCTTCAACAACAAATTCCGAATGTTTTCGTCATCAAACGGTAAGCGGCCAGTCAACAACGCAAAGAGAATGACACCGCACAGCCACACGTCAGACGCAGCCCCGTGGTATTTAAGACCAGAAACAATCTCCGGTGCAGCATAATGAGGCAGTCCACACAGGGTCTCCAAAAGACGTCCTTGGGACTCAAGCGCGGCCATACCAAAATCAGCCAATTTGACATTCAAAGCTGCATCAAGAAGCAAATTCTCTGGCTTCAAGTCACGATGACAGATACCCAATGCGTGGCAGTAAGCTGTACCTAAAACAATCTGACGGAAGTATTTTACAGCCTCTGCCTCATGCAATGGCCCACGCTCCACCAAAAGGTCAAAAAGTTCGCCTCCTTCAACGTATTCCAACACTAAATACAACGCCTTGGACGTTTCCCAAACGTCATAAAGCCGCAACACATTTGGGTGGGTTAAAAGTTTCATGATGATGATTTCACGTTCTATTCCGTACGGAAGTCGGTCGCCACGTTCGCCAGGCTTTTCGTAGTCTTCATTGAGTTCCAGCTTGGACACCACTTTCACGGCCGCCTTCTGGCCAGTTTGGGTGTGCACACCTAAGAGGACCCGGCCGGTGGCTCCACGGCCCAATGTCTTGCCCAACTTCCAGGGGCCGATCTTCTGGGGGTGTATATGTGACGCAGACAGCACCGATAATATCAGGCCTTGGCGGGAGATCATGGCTGGTGGTATGGGAAAGAAGAAGAAGCGGCAGATGAAGACTTAAGTGAGGGAGACTGCGGCGACATTTTTTCCACTTTGGGGTGACGCGACACGCGCCGCGTGCCTGCCACAGTTCCGGCCCATTACTGTCAAAACTCGGTTGCAGAGAGATGTACCGGGGGTGTTCGCTTGCTTGGTCTTCTTTGTCTTCTAAGGGGTAGTGGGGTTTAGGCGAGCTGTGTTTTAAGGTCGCTTTAATTATACTACGTTACTCATTTTTTCATTTTTCTCTTCTAGTAAAATTTCCTCACGCTAATGAAAAATTTTGATCGAATATCATTGAAATTCTAATGTCACATGAGCTTGATCATGTGATAATACCCTATTTCCGGTTGATCCATGTCTGGACACTTTGATTCTAGTTTTGGTTCCTACTTAAACTTCCACGCAGGAACAAAATGTGCTTTGCATCGCCGTTTTCATCAACTATTAGTTTTGTCACGTGCTCAAGTTGTATTCCAATTCTTTCTTGAATAACAAGGTGTGGTCATATGTCATTAGTATTTTCGGTCAGTAAATGGCGCCTCGCTATCTTGTCGGATATGTATGGGGCTGCAGTTGAATACTGTCGTCAAGTTTAGATATATGCAGTACCTTTCATTTAATCCACAGAATTATGGAGTGGTCATGTTCAGCCGATAAAGTCATTACTAGGCTCTATGTCCATATCTCAATCGAATTTTATTAGTACAAGACCAGAAACGTTCTAGAGGCTTATTGAAGGAGAAAATAAATTTCGGCCCTAATTGATCGGTCGTGCACGTGATCTCTAGACATACTCGGCTGTTACATAACCATATTATCATTCAATAGCCGACACACGCGACGAGACGGCTTACATAATGAAACATGATGTAGATAAACGGTAGATCTCACGCGTCGTATCCACTTAAACAACGTATATGGCTTCAACCGCTTTCAGTTGTAGCCCAAACTCTCTACGCATGAGTCGGTCACGTGGAATATGTCTTGCCCAGGAACCACGAGACTGAACTAATGACAATCTTCGTCCCCAAATTGATATCTGTCAGAGCACAACAGATCACAGTTGTGGGTGTAATTTGGACTAGACTCGGGCTTTATTATATTGATATTTGGTCGGTTTAAAGACCGGAAGTGACACGTTGTATTACATTGTGTTCACTCATAATTACTATTCCCAATCGGGTAAAATACCCTCAGATGGGATGTGCTGTTCCGAATACGGATAAACCGTCATTACAGATTTCTTCTCTCCATTGTTAATCTCCTTTGAGTGTCGAAGAATTTGTTTCAGTTTTTCATAGGTGCTCTTTCTGGTAAATTCAATAATTCTAGTAATCGTTTTGTTTTATATGCAGTCTGTGTGAAATGTTCCAGATCTAAGTCTGTTTCATGCTTGGGGCAGACGCTCCCTAATATTTCTCAAGTGATGTATCTGAGGCGGCCAAAATAGTTGCTAAACTTCTGCATTTACTGCGTGTCATCCTTGTCAGCCATTGCTGTTCAGATTGTGGCTCAAACAGACTATATTCTAATTATCACGGGACAAAAGAAAAATTTATAGAAACTTAGAAAATAAATAAGCTGTCATCGTCCTTAGTATCGAGAACCATTCTTCTATTATACTATTTGGTTAATCATAATGACAGTACTCGTCGACCTTTTGATGTTATCACGTGATCTGATATAGCCGCACGGTGCAACGGCCTAGTAATGGCGGAAGCTCCAACGTAGTCAGCATGGCTGTCAGACTTTTACGCACCGATTGATATTGTATTATACTTTTCTCGCGTAATTCAGAATTGCACAGTCGTCTATTATTCAACTCTTCTTCAAGACAGAATAATACAGGCCATAGCAAGGGAAGTGACTGGATCACGTGATTCGCAGCCAATCGAAATCGGGTAATGTGTCATATGAGTTTTTAGTATTCTGTTGTACCTACTTCTACACCAGGAGATGACTCTAACTTAAATAGACTTTGTATTTTTCCTTCATTTAAGTTAGTACAATGGGGAAATCACGCTCCTCCGGTTGGGCACTCTGTCGTCGTCACTTCCATCCATATTTCTTTCACCTACTCTTCTCACGCGCATCCACCTGCAGAACGCCACCTGTTCAATCTTCACTAATGCTGTGGATCCAGACATTTCCCGGGTACAGCTCTGTGGTCCATCGTGTCAAGCGGGCCGTTGGTGCTTTTCTTCGTACGGGTCCTATTCCGCGTCATGTTGGCGTGATCATGGATGGAAATCGGCGGTATGCGCGAGAGCATCACATGGAGTTGAAAGAGGGCCATAATCTGGGTTTCGAAACCATGGCCTCGATTCTTGAGCTCTTATACGAGAGTGGTGTTGAGCATGCCACCGTCTATGCATTTTCTATTGAAAACTTCAAACGTCTGCCCGCAGAAGTGGAGTGGCTTATGACGTTGGCCAAATCCAAATTACGACAAATGGCGCAGCATGGCGAGCTTTGTGACCAATTCGGCATCCGTATTCGTATATTGGGCAATATCCTGCTTTTACCTCCAGATGTCCAAGAAGTGTTGGCTGATACAGAGAGGCGAACGGCTCACAATTCTCGGGCTACGCTTAATGTATGCTTTCCTTATACCTCGCACGACGAAATGGCCCATGCGGTACGTACGGTGGTGAAACAGGCTCTGGAAGATCCTGACTTTGTCGTGGACATCGATGCACTCGAAAGGAATATGTACACAGGGTCAGCTCCGCCCTTGGATCTTTTGGTGCGTACATCAGGCACGTTTAGACTTCTGGATTTCTTGTTGTGGCAAACTGTTCCTTCACTGTGTGCGGTGTTATTCAGCGAAAAGTTGTGGCCGGAGTTCAGCTCATGGGACATGTGCCGTATATTGCTCCAATGGAGCTTTAATCGGTATTGGTACGGAACAGGACTGGGCCAGACAGCTCTGTGGGTGACTCCGGAAACACGCAATAATATAACAACTACAGACAACCAAGACAAGCTTGCAGACGCCGAAGGAACCCAACTGGGCTTCCAGAGACATGTTAGTGTCACGTGATTCGTGTTCACGTGACGTCTTCTGTTCCGTTCAAAGGCAAAATGTCTTCTTTTCGAGAATTATCGCCCCGGTACATCCGCAGGTTATCCGGTCAGAGAGAAAAGAGCAGTTTCCTTGCGGATGAATTTGCATACCTACAGTCTCGGTGGTACAGTTTACTCTTCATGCTGGCAAGGTGCAATTCGTTCGCCGCGCGGCAATACACCCACCAAAATGAGACCCGTCTTTTGCCAGTCAGGCTATCGCAACTGCATAATCATTCATCTATCGTACTGCACGTAAATGTACTGACTCATTAAAACGCGGCCCATATGGCCTAAAACCTGTCCACTACAGCACTGCTTGTTCGTAATCATTTCAGCATCATGGATTTAGTCAACCACCTCCCGGACAGGCTATTATTTGCTGTCCCAAAAAGTATGTCGTTCTAATCTAAGAAAGAAAAAAAAAAAGAAATTATTCAATAAACAGACGCACTGATTCTTTCCTCCATTCTTTATCATAGTTAATTAGTACTAACAGCTACCAGAGGGCCGTTTGTATGAAAAATGTTGCAATTTACTTGCTGGCGCTGACATCCAATTCAGACGCTCCAACAGATTGGATATTGCCCTTTCAACCAATATGAACGTGGCCCTTATTTTCTTACCGGCAGCAGACATTCCCACGTTCGTCGGAGAAGGTAAGTGTGACTTGGGCATCACCGGTCTTGACCAAGTAAAGGAGGCGGACATGTTCGATTCTGTTTCCGACTTGTTGGATTTGCAATTTGGCAAGTGTAAATTGCAAGTTCAAGTGCCAGCAAATGGACCAATCGAAAGGCCTGAGCAATTGGTGGGGAAGAAGATCGTTTCCTCCTTCACCAAATTGTCCAGTGATTACTTCAAAGGCTTAGAAAAAGCCGAGGGAAAACAAGAGGGAACCACAAAAATTAAATACGTTGGAGGTTCAGTTGAGGCCTCGTGTGCCTTGGGCGTTGGTGATGCAATTGTTGATCTTGTTGAATCGGGTGAGACAATGAAGGCTGCTGGGTTAAAGGCAATTTCAACTGTTTTGGAAACTTCTGCCCATTTAATCTCATCCAAACAACCACGTTTCCCAGATATGGTGGAGCGAATTCACCAGCGTTTCGAAGGTATTATGGCGGCTCAGAAATACGTCTTATGTAACTACAACGCCCCAAGATCCATCGTCCCTACGGTGTTGGGTATTACACCTGGTAGAAGAGCTGCCACAATCTCTGCTTTGGAACTGACCTCTGAGGGTGAGGAGCCATGGGTTGCAGTGTCTTCAATGGTGGAGAAGGTGAGAATCGGTGATGCTATGGATCAATTGAAGAAGGCTGGTGCTTCTGACATATTAGTATTTGATATCAGCAATTGCAGAGTCTAAGATGTTAGAGTTTAATAGAGAACAGTGGTTTCAATGGTGGAAGCATCTTCCGTTGCGGCGGAGAATCTCCTTTGGAGTTTAATTTTGAACTTGTCCAACTCTTGAGAAACACACTTTATATAACGGTAAACGCCAATTTAAGTATTTTACTAACTATTTTGTCTCCTACACCCTTCATTTATGGCATTTCTGCACTTACTGTGTTTTTGTGCTTCGCACGTCTTGTGGCAATAACTGGAACTGGCGGTACACTCACCACAATTACAATATCAACACCATCTCCCACCATGTCCAGAGAAGACCCCTTGAAGGCTGAGAAAGACTTTTCAGCTACTTTGAATGAGCAGATCCCCATTATCGAAAAATTGGATGATTACAAGCAAGCGATTGACAAGTACTTGGTGTTAGAAAAGCAGATTCGCCAATCGTCAGATTTGGCCCTGAGCAAGAGAGTCTTGGCTGCTGTGGTTGATACATTAGTCAAGAACAATGATTGGGTGTATTTGGATGAGTTGATTACTGTTTTGTCCAAAAAGCACGGTCAGTTGAAGACTTCTATCCAGACTATGATTCAGAACGTTATTGAGAAGTTGGCTTTGTTAGACGACAACAACAGCTCACAATTAGAAACTAAGATGGGCATAATTGAAACTATCCGCACAGTTACAGACAAGAAAATTTTCGTTGAAGTGGAAAGAGCGGTGGTTTCCAAAATGTTGGCTGAGATCTATTTGGACAAAAAGAATGATTTGGACAAGGCGACCGAAATCTTGTGTGACTTGCAAGTCGAAACATATTCATTGATGCCTTTTGAGACCAAGATTGAATATATTTTGGAACAGATCAGGTTGACGTTGCAAAAGAAAGATTATGCCCAGGCGAAGGTGTTAAGTAGGAAAATCCTCTTAAAGACTTTGAAAGGATTCGACAAAGCTGATGAGTACAAGGCAATTTATTTGAAATACTTGTTGGAGATTAATAAGTTTGAAAATGATTACCTTATGACAGTGAAGAATTCACTTCTTTTAATGGAAATTCCTTTGATTAAGGAATCTGATGAATACAAGGATTTGTTGGTGTCGATTGTTTACTACATTATCTTGTCTCCTTACGACAATTACCAATCGGACTTGATGTACAAAATCAAGGCTAATCCTTTGTTTGCTAAGAATGTGGATCCACCAATTTTCAAATTATTGGAGATCTTTACTACTGACGAACTTATTCGTGCTGAATCGATTGAAAAGGAATACAAAAGCCAATTCTTTAATCAGCTGCCTGTTTTTGCCAACAATGAAGAGAACTCAAAGAGTTTGCTGAAGAGGATAATTGAGCATAACTTGCGCATCATCAACAAATTCTACTCGTTCATTAAGTTGGACAGATTGTCATTCTTGTTGCAATTGAGTCCTCTGGACGCTGAATCTTATGTCAGCGAAATGGTCAACAGAGGCATGATTAGTGCAAAGATCAACCGACCACAAGGTGTCATTAAGTTTGAAAAGTTACATCACGGAACTGCCGCAGGAGCATCTCAAGTGACAAGTAACAGCGAAAACATCAACGAGTTGTTGAACAGCTGGATGTATGACGTTGACAAGTTGTTGGAGGAAGTGGACAGCATTGGTCATTTGATCAACAAGGAGGAAATGATGTATGGCATCAAGCAGAAACTGTAAAGCGAGCGTGATATGTCTCGGCCGTCAGTGGGAAACAGAAACTGCTCTTCAACGCGAAAGTAAATGTGCGTTTTCAGTCTCAACAGGAAATAGACATCGTCAGGATGAATGAATGTAATGAGCATTGTGAGTTGCAATTGTCTCTATTGTGCTGCGCAAACATTTTAAGTCGCTACTCTTGGTGACACGCTAGAGAGTATAGGAAAGTCGTCGTATACACCACCTCATCTACTGGTCTATCCCATTCTTTTACTTGAACTCAGTTCAATTTTCGGTATATAAAGAAAAAAAAAAGTAGAGACTTAACGAGCCCGAGGCTTCATCATCTTTCTAGACAATGATTCCGTAGATAGCAGCAGCAATACCAGCAAACAACGATGGAGCAATTTGGTGAGCACCATTCTGTCTAGAGCTACTTGATCCGCCGTTGTCGGATGCTGTTCTAGAAGCCGAGGAGCTTCCAGTCCGTGTGGTACTTCTAGAGACACTAGAATGGTCATCGGAATCATCAACGTTGTTGCCACCATCAACACAAGCCCATTGCGTATCAGCGTCAAACCCATTACCCTTTGGATCTGCCACACCATTTATGTACTTCAAAGCACCTTTTGGAGTCTCAGGAAGAGTGTTATCAGCTTGCCAAGAGTTAGACTTTGGTGGACATTCAGAGTGAGGAAGACCAGTGTGATAACCACCGTCGCCGCTTGGGTTAGTTGCTGAAGCAAATTGCTCCTTAAGATCATCAAAATCATCTTCAGTCGTGACGGTCTTGTTGTCAGAAGAAATTTTAACCAACCCGTAGTTGTTACCTTCTTCTGAGTACTCGTAAACAAGACCACCAGAAAACACAGGCAGCATCTTGTCTGAGTAAAGCGATTGAATTTCAGTGAATGGCCGAGGTCTGACCTTGTTACATCCGAATTCGGAGAGGAACAATGGCACAGAGTAGTTACTGTATGCCTCCACTTTCTTGTCGTATCCAGAAATGGTAAACGACGAACGACCACACCAAGAGTAGTCATTGAAACCAAACATATCAACACGGGCCATGTCGTCGTCACCGCAGTTGAAATAATGAGCGGTTTCCAATCGATTTTCCTCGATATCTGCCGCAGAGTATCCCACGGGGATTAGACGCAATCCAGTGTTTCTTTGGAACTGTTTAATGTCTCTAACCACCGCCTTAACGTATGTAGCAGCTGGGGTGGTGTCTTCATCATTGATGACTTCATTTCCAGCAAAAAATCCCATTGTGTTGTTATACTTTGACATCAATTTCACTGTAGCGAGCACCTCATTCAAGTACATGGTATTGTATGAGCAGTTTGCACCGTCGTCTCTTGCAATCAGCGCCTTTGGAACGTTAACGTCCAAAATCAAGTAGATACCCTTATCAGCCAACTTCTCCATACATTCATCATGGTCAGCGGTGTTATCAATTGAGTACACTCTGATGGTGTTAATGCCGAGTGTGGAGAAGTACTCTATGTCACGTTCGCAGGTGTCTGGGTCAGCCAACGGATCATAAAGTTTACTGGATCCGCCTGGTTGGTAGTCAAGACCACGCATATAAAACCGTTCTTTCGAACCGCCCACAAAGAAGGCGTTTCCATCAATTTCAATGGGCTCGATCGCTGCGGCTAGAAGCGGAAGAAGGAACAAAAACCACAACATCCTGAGTATGCAATTTGAGCCGAGTGAGTAAACAAATGGATTGATATAAAAATCTCAACACGAGTGTCAGTTAAAATGAAACCGATTTGAAAAACGAACGAAGAGAAAGAAGTTTCAGATGATGTTTACTTTGTTTACTCTTGTGGTATGAGGGGACCATTTTTATATATGCTAGCACCTTTATTGTGCGCCAAGTATTATGCACACACCCCGGTTCCATGCACAGATGGGTTTTGCATAGTTTGCTTGCATATAGACAGAAGGTGGCTATGATGCCAAGCTGAAGAACGGGGACAGTACCCATCGACAAGAATGGCTGTGAACACTATTAATTCGTAAGAGCCCGGTCGGGAACGGTGATCTGGTAGTCATGAAATCAGACAGTATGACCCAGTGTGTGTGGGTCACTTTATAATTAGCAATATTACAATTTGTTCCTGCATACTCTTCACTAACCGGGGAAGATTGCGGTGGGTGTTCAGAAAGATATGTAATGAAAATAATCTGAGAGATTCCTTTCACGCCAAGCCCGTGAGCCTCGTGTGTCACACGGCGTGTTTACCAAATTTATGAGACATTGGTCGTGTCGTGCTTGCCCAGAATTAGAACAACTGCTCCTGTTTCAACCAGCCATTAGTCGTAGCCTGATTTGGTACACCGAGCGAAAATCATACTGAGCCAAGGTCTTTATGTGTAGGCCACCGCAGGTCTTAAAGTGAGTAATACTGTAAGTCTGCTTCGTCACCAAAAAAAGAAAATTAGGCATGCACCCTGAAAAAATGGGAGCTTTGCAGGGCCCTTGAACCCTACAACCTGTCATAATTAAACTCACACATTGATACCCACGCCCAAAGAAATCTTAACTGATACTTTATTTGTACACCCGTACCTCCGTTCTTTTTTACTTGATTAGACTTGAGTACCATTTTCTTCGCACGCAAGTCCCTCTCTATTACTACTGGTGTACGGGTGCATATCCAAACACAAGCACGCTGGCCAAGTCGTCACTTACATTAATAACCAATCTAATTCCGCATGGCTTCCCAGATTCATTTTCTTGACATAAAGGGTAAGGCTCTTCTCTCTAGAGATTACAAGGGAGATATTCCGCCCAAAACAATTGAGAAGTTTCCGCTTCTTCTTTTGGACCTTGAGAACGGTGATGACGACACGCCTTACAGACCATACATCAACGACAACGGCATCAACTATGTGTACATAAATCACAACAATTTGTACGTTTGTGCATTGACCCGCAAAAATGAAAACGTTATGGCCATCATGGTGTTTCTCTCTAAGCTTATTGAGGTTCTTACGCAGTATTTCAAGAGCTTGGAGGAAGAATCCATTCGGGACAATTTTGTCATTACCTACGAACTCTTGGACGAAATGATGGACTTTGGTGTGCCACAAACCACAGACACAAAGATTTTGAAAGAGTATATCACTCAGGATTACTATAAGTTGATCCGAAAAACCCCATCTCGGCTCGTACAGCCGCCTAACGCAGTCACCAACGCTGTCAGCTGGAGAAAGGATGGAATTTTCTATAAAAAGAACGAGGCATTTTTGGACGTGGTGGAGTCTATCAACATGCTTATTAATGCCAATGGTCAAGTTTTGAACAGTGAAATTCTCGGTGAAATCAAAATGAAATCTAAATTGAGTGGAATGCCTGATCTCCGTTTAGGGCTCAATGATAAGGGAATTTTCTCGAGCAGTATAGATGACGAAACTGCTTCAGAATCTGCTGCAGGCTCGAAAAAGGTTGAAATGGAAGATATCAAGTTCCACCAATGTGTTCGGTTGTCTAAGTTTGAGAATGAAAGAATCATTACATTTATTCCTCCAGATGGGGAATTTACAGTCATGTCATACCGCTTACTGTCGGCACAATTTTTGATGAAACCTCTCATTTTAGTCAATTGTAAGACCGTCGTTCACAAGCATTCCAGAATTGAGATTTTATGTTCGGTGAGAGCTCAGATCAAGAAAAAATCAACTGCTAATAATGTGGAAGTCATCATTCCTATTCCTGAAGACGCAGATACTCCCAAGTTTGTTCCAGAGTATGGAACCGTCAAATGGATCCCGGAACAGTCGTGTTTGATCTGGAAACTAAAAACTTTCCCTGGTGGGAAGCAATTCCATATGAAGGCCGAATTGGGATTGCCGGCAGTGGTCGACCCTGAAGATGTCATGCTGAAGAAACCAATCAAGGTGAAATTCTCCATTCCATATTTTACCACTTCCGGAATCCAAGTGCGTTATTTACGTATCAATGAGCCTAAGTTACAATACCAATCATACCCATGGGTTCGTTACATTACCCAATCAGGTGACGACTACACTGTTAGAACAAAATGATGATCTATTATTTCGTGATAAACAAAAAAAAAAAAAAAAAATGGTTCTTATACACGGGCTGGATATTCTCGGCTACTTCTCCGTCATTCGCTTTCCCACCAACTTGTATAGTAGTTGCAATACTTGCTCTTTGCATTCTTTGTTATCCTCGGTTGTAGCTCTAGCTGATGCAAAAATCGGCACTTGTAATTGTCTAAGCATTGCTTCTGATTCACGAGAGAATACCCGCTGTTTGACCATTATTTCCCCTAAAAGAGCATTTAGTTCTCTCGTTTTGGCTGCGGCTTTCGCTCGGTCTGTCTCATCATTCATATTATTGAGTTTGCTCAATCCCCTCAACAGAGAATTGGTATGTTGATACTTGGCCTGAAGTGCTTCATAATTTCGTGCCATATCTTGCTGGAATTTCTCATGCTTTTCAATTAGTGCCATCACTTGCTCGACTTTCTCTGGGTACCTTATGAACCGCTTTTCTAAGTAAACCGCTGCTTCCTCAATATCATCTATTAGTGTCGGATCTCGCTCTTCTCCTGCGTTGTTTAATAGCTCATACACCTTTCTGGTATAATAGTCTCTTTTATTGACCAACTCGATCAATTGCTTTGACTGGTTGTTCTTTACAATGGCCTTCGTGATCTTCTCCTCATATTTTGGTGTGAGACGATGAAACAGCTTTGATTTGGAAGTTGCTTGGTAATTTTTGATAGTATGATGAACTGCAGAGCTGACTTGTTTCATGACAAAAAGGATCCACCTTTTTTCGACGCAAATATCCTGTTATTTTTCGTCTGACAATGAACTTGCTTCGGCCATCAATTCATGCAACCCTACTACATCTACAATTCTGGTGATCACGTGATATGCAAAGTAAGTATGTCGTCTGGGAAATTGGAAAAGATGTGTAGGGCATCGATCTCGTTGTCCAGTGTGATCAGTTGGTACAGTATTCCAGTGAATGCGTTGCATATGTAAGTTTTTTTGTGCTTTCACGATGATGTGTATTTTTTTTAACCTTTCCATTGTTCTCTACTTTTTGCAAGGTTATGCGAATTCCACAGTGAAATTACATTCAGTAGTTTTCGTATCTTCACAAACAAAAATTGACAATTAATTAAGTGAGCAGCAAAAAACGAAATCCAAAAATTACTGCAATTCATACATATTACTCTAATGTCGATATGCTGCGTTTTCTTCGAAAGACATTTGGCATGTGTATCGATGGCTTTTAGGGGGTTAAACCCGATATAGGAGTTCCATAGACATACAGACGTGAGCACGTGAGGAATCATATTATACCCACCGTAGTAAATACTAAGCCCACATCATCTTCTGCTGGTAAAAAGAAACACAATGCCAGATCAAGCTTATTACAGCAAAGGTTTTTCTAAGTCTATTTCCGACACCCACTCATGGCGGACGGTGTCCAATGCTGTACCGTACATCATCCCCATACTTAACAAGACACAGAAATTGCTTGATGTTGGCTGCGGCCCCGGAAGCATTCTGAAGGATTTGGGCCATTACGTGGGCGAAGTCATCGGTGTGGAGCCTACACAGGAGCTACTTGATATTGCCAGTAAGCAAGAAGAACTTCCAGACAATGTCTCGTTCCAAAAGGGACTGGCTTACGAATTACCATTCGATGATAACACGTTTGATGTTGTTCATGCGCTGCAGGTGATTGTTCACCTTGAACATCCTTCAACTGGATTGAAGGAGATGTTACGAGTGTGCAAGAAAGGTGGATACGTTTGTGTCAAAGATGGCGATTTGAGCATGACTGTAGTATATCCTGAGGAGTATTCGCACAGCATTCTTTCCAGTTTTAGGGGCCGGGATACTACGCTGAAAATTGCCGGGCGCCTGCTTAAGGACAAGGCCATTCAAGCAGGTTACGAAGTTGATAAATTGCAAATGTCTGGGCTGGTGTGGTATATCAGCGATGCCGAAAACCGGAGAAAGCACTGCGACATGTTCTGTGCTAGGTTGGCCAACAGCAAAGAAGTAGCGCCAGGGGTCAACGTGGATGACGTAATTAGCGCTTATCACAAGTGGGCTGCTGATGACAGAAGTACACTATTATTCGTTCACGGAGAGATGGTGTACCAGAAATGATTCATGACTTCGGGCAACAGAGAAAATTATTATTTCCCGGTGGTTGTATAAACGTCATAATACACACTTTACGGCATTTAGACTGCTACTTTGTATTATTGTTCCATTTATTCCTCTGTATTTTCCTGGCATCACAATTTGTGACGCACCTTCAAGCTCTGGATAACGTGGCGGGCCTCTTTCGCTCCAGAAAACCACGCTCCATGAGCACAGCCCGCAGAGCTATCACCAGTAATGTCAGCGCCTGCAAAGCGGACCCTTTCACTGAGCCCGTCAGCGAAAGTGGCGCAGAGTTCGGAATAGTTAACATCGCCAACTCGAGACGAAAGATATGACCCACGCGCCCACTTGTCATTGTTCCATGGAGTGTTGTATACCTTGAAAGGTTTAATAACAGGGCCCGACGCAAATTGGCGCACATAAGGCTCAAACAAGCTCCAGATCTGGTCTTCGGTCATCTGCTCAATCTTGCTTGAGAGTGGCAGTTGAGTTAATGCTACCAAAGATGGAGTCCCTGTCATGGCACAATAATTGACAAAAAGACTAGGGTACTGCCAAGGTTGGGGTACACCCTCTGGAGCATCTTCAGAAGCAAGAACGTAGAAGCGGTGGATATCTTCTGGCCAAAAGCATTTTTCAAACTCAAACACAACTTTTCCCAATGACAGGAATTGGCACGAAGGAAGCAATTTAGCAAAACGCTGAGGTAATGGCGGGGTCCATGAAATGTAGCACTCATCAGCTGGATCAGTGATATTCAACATAGAAATTGGTGCTGTACTGATTAAGTAATCTGCTGTAAGCGTCTCGCCAGTACTGGTGGTGACAGAAACTCGGTTTGGGTTTGAGTAGTCAATGGCACGCACTGCAGTGTTAAGGCGGATGTTCTTTTCTTGATACCATTTGGGTAACTCGTTCAATTCGTTCTCGTAGACTGTGTAAAAGCCATTCGTAACAAATGCGTTCCGTCCCAAATGCTCTCCCGCTTCCACACTCTGCTTTGCAGATGCCTCAGTCCAACTGAGCCCGTCCCATAATTCGACCCATAACCGCACGGCCTGCCTAGCGTACTGTAATTGGCTGGCGGATAAATTGTCACCGTATTTTGAAATATATTCGTCACATAATTGCAATAACGACATATCTGGTTTGTTGGGGTTCTGAGTGTAGACAAATTGGCAGTAGGTGCCAATTTCTTTCATGACCTGATCGAATGAATGAGCCTCCACGTTGCGGGAGTCTTTGCTGACGTAAACATGCTTTCCATCATCCCAGAAATATTGGACGTTTCCTAACTTCTTTGCCTTCTCTAACAATGGATTGTGTAACGCATCATGGAACCATGAGGCACCGAAATCGTAGCTCAAATTTGCATTCTTGGTTGACCGGCGCAGAACTAACCGACCGCCCAAGCGATCCCGAGACTCAAGTACGATTGTGTTGAGTTCTCCTGCATGGTAAAGGTCACCGGCGGCTTTGATTCCCGCCATGCCGGCGCCTATGATAATGACTGAGTAATGAGGCATTGGCAATAGTGGATGGAATACTTGAGGACAGAGGCTCAACATATATATCTCCGCGCATGCCCAAATAGGTAACTGAATGCGTATATCGCATGCTTGTGGGTTGGTGAAAGCGCGGCTGCAACCCCGATAAGTACCTGCACAATCTGCAGGAGCAACGGTCGGCCCGTTAGTTAACGAGGGGACGCTTCCAACATGGATTTCCCGCTACTCGTTTGAATAGAAGATCCTGTGGACTTCAGAAGATACTACCTATTGCCAAGTTGGTTCTAGAAAAAGGAAAGAAAGACCTGTTGTGTTTAACTAGCGCGATATGAGAATGAACGGAAAAGCGAGAATTCCGTTAAGACGTCTATCGGAATTCAAACCTAAAATATACAAATCACCTTATGTGCGTCTATGTATCGGAACAGACAATCGAAGTATGACCTTACCAATTAAAGTGTCTTACTAGAGAACCTGACGGAGAGATACAATGTTGCCCAAAACACCCACGTAATCACGCACAAAAGAAAGGAGGAGTACCCAAGTACGGAAGGAAGGGCTTTCCGGATCTAAGCCTCTGCGTCGATGCTCATTAAAAATAAACTGGAGTAGCTGGCTCGTGATAGCCACAAAACACTCATGAAGGACTGGTGCAGGATACCTCATCACCACAGAGTCACGAAGAACATGCTGGTGAACTATTCGGAGCAATAGGCGAGGCACATCTAGGGCCCGGCGGTCTGAAGAAGGCGGCAGTCTTGAAAGCTCATTCAAAAGATGCTTGTAGCCCAGATTGACTGCCAGTTCGAAGAAGCGCACATGGGTGTCATCTTGTCCAGCTACAGTGTGCCCTGTAGCCAGGAGGGTGTGGCCAATTGCAGTATAAACCACTCGGCGCAAATGTGACACTTTCGTATCGATTCCTCTACGATGGGGAGCAACGCTGGCTGGCGATAAAAGCCCAGCCACATCAAGCGCCATTTCGGCCATGACTGGCTGAGAGAAATCGAGACCAGATATTCCTGTCATCACGTGGTGAGCTCCGACCATACCCATCATGGCATTGGAAAAAACCGTCAAATGGTTATCATCAACGGCTCGGTTATCGCTATACTTGGCGTTCAAGTGAGATGCCAAAAAATCAATGTTGGCTTGAAGTGACGACGTCATGACGGCAGGTTCAGAGGCAGCAACCATAAATGGCAATGTCTCCACTGCAACCACCACAAGTACGTGTACATAGTTATGGTTTACGGGTTGCTGAGTTACAAGCATGTCAATGTAACGAGTGACCTCACGAAAAAGCCAGTCATGGCATAATGCCATCTGTTCGACATCTACCAATGCGCGGGCGGCAGGGACTTCTAGGCGCAGCAAAACTGTCGCAGAATGGTGCCACGTGGCTCGTAGCCAGCTGGAGGAGAATTCGGTCTTGCCTACAAACGAAGGGGAACTAAGAGGCGGAAGTGCTCCATCGGATGATAGAACCGATGGCCCCTCTGGACTCAAGTTTGCTGACATGGCAACGGCGACAGAATTGACATTGGAAGTGTCTATAGCAGAGACAATATCTGTGGTTCCAATGTTAGTAGGAGTGTTGATATCAGTAGATCTAATGCGGCCAACGTTTCTACCAATGTGTCCCGGTATTGTGTCATCAATGGGTCCCGGGAGTGGACCACTAATACGGCCTGGAACTGGTTCTTCAATTTCACCGCGAATACTATCATTCGGGGTGTTATCAATTCCATCAGTTTCATGTTTTATTTCTGTTTGAGCTGGGTTTCCTGCGCCAATACTTTGAGGCCTGTGGCTAGTATTTGTAGTCAGATCCATGTGAGTTTCCCCCGCCATAAAATACTCGTCAAGCTGCTCCAAATCCAAATTGCAGAGCGCCAAGGTGCCAGAATCAACAAGATTGTCATTCCAAACGACACCCAAGTAATTGAACTTGGATTCACCTCGACGCCCAAGTCGCTTCAGCTTAAGGTTGGGAAACGCCATCTTGAGCAACTTGCCCAATTTAGAATGTCCCAACACAAGCTTCTGTTGAACATCACGGCGGTCATTTGGTGGAGGATACCTTAAGAGAAGCCGTCGGCACAAAATGTAGTAAACCTTGTAGATGCTGTGCCGCGGTATTGTTGGCTTAGTCGGTAAGCCTGTGTCATCTACCTCAACAAGAATACTGGTGACAATTTTAAGGGCCAAGAACGATCTATGGAGCTCGTTGTAGTTTATATTGGCGATTTTGATGTCATCAGTATTGAGGGAGGGAAGATGAACTTTGACAAGCTCCGGGTTCCAGAATGCGTCTAACACTGTGCGCAAGATGTACGCTGACAGGCGAAAGTTGGGCGCGGGCGAAGCGTGCTCGAGCCTCTCGCCCTGGGCGCGCGCAAGAACAAGGTCGGGCTCGTCTCGATATAAGTACCCGGGCAGATTCCCAGTGAACAATAAGAGATAAAAATCATCCAAAGGGACCAGGCCGCCCACCTCTAGAAGTAAGCGTAATAAGTAGCCCGTGAAATTGCACGAGTCTACTGAGGTGATATCGTACAACAACCGATGAAGCCGTGCAACAGTATCGGCCGGAAGGTCAGGCTGGTAGGCATGCATGGGAGCGACGCTACCTTGAAACTCGATGGGGGGAGGTGCGCCCATCAGCCGCATCGTCAGAGCTGGAATCCGCTCAGAGAAGGCACCTGCTGAAGCGGCTGCCCGGTGAGCACTAACCTCGTAGCTGATACTTTCGAGGCCATTGCTCTGAGGCCCTGGTTCAGGCGGGAGATCTGGCCTGTGTTGAGATCCTATTTCTTGCAGAGCTCCTATATTATGTGGCAGAAGCGGTTCATGGGGATAATGAGGCGGTGAAAGTCTTTGTGAGGGTGAACCAGCCTGTTGAAATGGTGATTGACTCAGATAAAATGGTGACTGACTGGAGTGAAACATGGTTTGGTTTCCAGGGAATGGTGATTGGCCTTGCGCGAGAGGTGACTGCCCTTGGGCTAGCGGAGAATGCCCTTGATTGAGAGGTGATTGGCTTGTGTGAAAAGAAGACTGGTCAATTTGATGCAGCGATTGGCTTTGGAGGGAAAAACGGCGCTGTAAGAGGGATTGGTTGCCCCGCTGAAAGTGAGGGTATGCTTGAGGCGGGACGCGGAGCTGCTGTTGACTCACGAGTTGCTGTTGATTTAGGTTTTGCTGATTGATATTTTGCTGTTGATTCGACATCTGCTGTTGATTTAGGACCTGTTGTTGAATTAAGGGCAGCTGTTGGTTTATGGACTGTTGCTGAGTTGTGGACTGTTGCTGCGGGAGTCCTTGGAAATGCTGTGGCGGCTGATGTGGATATGAGGGTTGCGGATGCTGTTCTACTAGATGGAAGTTTCCAAACGATTGGGCGATGGAAGTGGTGTGTCCGTGTCCTTTAGTAGGTGCGTCCTCTGCTATAATTTTTTGCTCTGGGATGTGACTGTCTGCTTCTAAATACCACAGAGGCCCTTCTGATGGACCGAATAATGGCCCTACGCCTTGAAACGAAGGGTATAGCACTTGGTCATTACTATTTGATCTCAGAGTACTGTTGAATGTGAAGGTGTTGTTGTGATGATCAAACGCCGAAACGATGGGCACAGGCAGTTGGCCTGGAAACAGAAAAATGCCCGCCTCATACATAGAGGACGACCTTTGCTTCTTGGACGGGCGAGGCGTTGAGGGCATCAGTGGTGAAATCAACAACGTGAGCAGGATTCAGCAACGGGAGGAGGAGAGGAGAGGAGAGGAGAAGCAGGAAGTGGATTTGGTTAGATGCTGTGATTCCGAATCAATGTGGTTTCTTTTTTTTTTTTTTTCGGATTGGTAATGTATCTTAAGTCAAATCTGCTATTCTTGTCTTGTTCCTTCTTCTTTGCTGATCTCGGTATCTTCCGTCCCTTTGTTCCTACCTGTACTACCGTCTGTTTTGATTTAATTCCGTTGTCAACAATTTCCGCCAGGACAATTGGACAAGGTCAGAAACGCACAGTATGATCCATGCGCCAGTGCAATCGGTCGTAAACCGGCAACTGTCCCCGATTCATGTAATGACATAATAAGAAGCATGCAAGAAATGTGGTCAAATGCAGAAGGGAAAGAAAAAGACCTCAAAAAATACCTTGCACAAACAATAGGACGCTTCGAAGATCATCCCAAAATAGTCCAGGCAGTCCACTCACAATATGGCTCAGGATTGGATTCCTTTTTCTGCCTATACAAAATGCAATCCAGACCATATGCCGGGCATTCTCTTCCTTCATTGACTTATACCAAGAATGTGGAAGAATTTACTCTCCTTTATTGGGGTGATGATTTCTCCTAGTCCTTCCTGTGAGAGAACCTGTTGATCCAGGAGTGCATACTCCCCTGCATAAATTGCCGCCCAGGCACCTGTGCTACTCACCGGCTGCAGCTTCTACTTGGATGTGCGCGCCAAATCTCAGCCTGGTTTGTTTTAAGAATTGCTCCCCGTACCTTTTTTTTTTCTTCATTTAATCTGCAAGTGTCTGCAGCATCGTTAATTTAAACAAGAAACTTACGCGGGAATGAACGGAAGGCGAATGCTCTTATTTGTCGTTATTTCGCCGTTGCAACGTTCTGGTTCCCGCACCCCCTCTTCAAGCACGTATCCTTCTCCCGCATTAAAATTCATCTGTCAGGTGGAACACATTTTTTCTTTCATCGGCAAACATTTCACCATTTGCAAAGAGAACTCCTTCAGCATTCCGGGTGATCTTAGTTTTAAAATATGAACAAAATATTTTCTCTCCCTTTTTTTATTTGTTCCCAATTCTAATTTTTTTTTAGCCTTTCACTAAAGGTTATTTTTATCATAGGCGGGGGAACCCTATCTACTTTTACATCTGTAGATTACATCACGCGAGAATCTATCAGCTTAGTTGAGAAAAAGAACCCATCATTTGATCGCGGGCAAGACAACACCACAAGCCCCATCTGTTTCCAGATTTTGCATGCAGATTTTGCATGTATGATTACTAAGTGTGCGTGTAGGGTTGTCTGAGACTTTGTTGTCAATAGGACTTTTAGCCTGACCGGCATTAATAGCTCTGCATAATTTTTTTTCTAGAACAAGTTGTGGGGTTCTTTTCCATGCGCTTTGCACACCAGATTGTCCTAAATCCTGGATATCCGGATACTAAAAAAAAGGGGAATAGTAATGGGAGAAAAATGAACGGAAAGGGAACACCTTGTTGGAAATTTGGCCCAACACTTTAAGCTATTAACTAAAAAAAACAAAGTTGCACTATAATTTAAACGGCTAAGGAAGTCTGCGCCTTTTCATCTCTATGTCATTTTTATCGCATGTCGCTTCTTGGTACTCACCTAGTAATACTCTGGTCAGCGTCCCTGGTAATCTCAGAGGATTTAATATATCATACATTAATAGTGAAGAATTTTATTATGAGAAAGGATTCTGATATATTGCATTTAACTGTGTGAAGATGAATGAGACTACATCTGACAAGACAGAACAAAATCATACTAGTGAAATGTGTACTTTCGCTACATGTGTGATTTTTTTTTTTTTTTATAGCACTTACGACTACCACGTAGTTTCTATAAATTTCCCGTTTTAGTACTAGTACATGGGCTAAACAAATGTGCTATAATGGTTAGTACTAGCTACGCATATTGTTCTAGTTTTTGGGCACAAGCTCCCCATTAGGCTCCTTTTGATTTCCATTTAAGTTTGACAAGACCTTTTTTCAAGCCTAGTACGATGGTATGAATTGTGGTAATCTGGTCTTTTCCTCTCCTAGTGGATGTCTTTTTTCGTTGCACCACAACCTAACCATATGGACTGAAGACGGCACTAGATATTCACATGCCAAATTAATGCTCACAATAGACCATAGAGCAATTAATCGTTAACAATCTTCGCCTTACCTCTTCGAATTCGAAGAAAAACAGCAGATTTCGAACCAATTGTGGCTTAGACCGTCATACATTCCGCATCCTTGATAAAACTGCTTCGGACAGAAATTTATCTTGTGCAGCCGCTCGATGCTGTTTCGAACGGCTGAAATGAGAGCGCATGTAATGTTTTTGTTATTATTTCTGTAGCTGGGGATTTTAAAGAGTAGCATGGTTACGGTTTGTTTTCTATGTAGTCTAGAACTTGAGACTGATGTAGCAAGTCTACTTTGAGGACGACCAGCCATGGGCGGATCCTAAACAAATGCAAAGCGATATGCGAAGAGAATGAAATTACAGATATACGAAGAAAAGAACGTCTGGATTTCATCATGTGTTTCGTGTGTCTCGTGTGTCTCGTGTGTGTCTCGTGTGTGTGGACATGCTCTTTTAAGTATCTGAAATGGGTGTGACATATTTGATAACATACCGATTTTTTTATAGTTGTTTTTTTTTTTTTTTTTTTTTTTTTTTTTTTTTTTTTTTTTTTTTTTTTTTTTTTTTTTGCATTTTTGATAAACCAAAGACCGTTATCCTCTTCATTCGTGTTTATTATGTATCGTTGGAGGAGGGAGAAGAGGTTATAATCACTTATTCGGTCGTATTCATCGTACCCCAAAAAACGCATAACTGAGGCAATACCGGCATTATGCCAAGTTCTCCAGACCAAGGCAGATGGCAATAAATAAGAGTAGCAACCTAATGATACTACTAAATATAAGATATTTTAGGGTTGATCAAGAGACGTGAAAATTCATCTAAACAGTTCAAAGAAGAAAAAAAAAAGAACATTCTCCTTTCCGAAACTAGCGTGGAGACTATTCAAAAGTAACCATCCTGTTTATACTAAACCAGAATAGAAAGAGTCTCCAGCGGGACAACAACTAGAGAGTTCATTATTACCAAATGGCAAATGGTGGGCCCAATTTTTTTTTATTATTATTTTTATTTTCGTATCTTGATTTTCGTGATCCCAATAATCTGCTGACTTATACGACTCACCATGAATCAAGACATGGACGGTTCCGAACACAACTCCTTTTCCATAACAAAGATCTAATTATGGAACTTATTAACATTGAACCATTTGTCGATAGGTTCACACATTTTGAAAGACAATCCAACAATAGATGCACTTGGAACGCCCGGACTCCTTTGATGCAATAAAGATGCAGAATAAATTTCATGTTCCTGGCCACACATCGTAATCACAATTCAAACACCGAGTCTCCTCCCAACACCACCAAAATCAACAGAAAGTGATTGATGGATGCAAAGTACAATCGTGGGTAATGATGATTTTCCATTGTCTCCATATTTCTTTTTCTTATTCTTTCTTTCTTTTTTTTCTTTCTTTTCTTTCTGAGTACTATTACGCTGTCACATTTACATGATAGAAAAATACCTATTAAACGTTGTATTCCTATACGCTGAGCCCTGCTCTTGTCGTGCTACTTGCTCAGTCATCCTCATCAAACTTTGGTGCCAAATAGAATCTCAAGTATCCTCCAGCATCCAACTTATATTCAAACAAGGCAGGAGTCTTGTCAGCCAACTTGATGGTGATGGTTCCTGACAAGGCAGTTGCCTTGATGATGTCATTCAAATATTTCAAACCAAAAGTCAAATCAACCGGGTTCTCTAAGTTGACAGAGACAGATTCTTCTGGATGGTCCATGTCAGAGTAAGGCTTCAACACCACGGAACCAGAACCAGATTCACCCTCAGCACTGAATTTGACCGAATCTTTGGTGACGGTGATATTAAGAGATTCACTAAGATTCTTCAAATCTCTAACAATCTTAGAAAAATCAGTAGCAGGCATGTTGATGACAGAATCGTATTGCATGTCGTCGATTCTCAAAAATTCAGAATCAATGTCCATCAATTTCAAAGAATATTCAGAAACACGCTCCTTCTTCTTGTCCTCAAAAACGGCCATGACATTGTCAGGAGAGTCCTCCGCCAACAAAGTCAAGTAATCCTCATTGTTACCACATTTGATGATTTTGGAAAATGAGTCCAAATCAATTCCCAAAGTGATGTCACGATCACATCTGTAGTCAGAAAATGCCGACAGGCCCACAAGCAAAGACACCAACAACACTCTGGAGTCGTCCACAGCTTGGACAGTGATACCATGTTCAGTACAATTGAAGTTACACAACTTCACACAATCTTTGATGGAGTCAACAATCTTTTTAAGAAGACTGGCTTCGTCGAATTTTCCTTCAAGCATATTTAATTGTGGTAGTGGGAATTGTTGGTGGAAAAAGAGATGGAGAAAGTGAAATGGAAAATGGTACGCGTGGACGGAGGGCGCGAAGGCGCGAGGCCTGCGAGGGCACGAAACGGCGCGACGCGCTTCGATGGGCATACCAGGCACGTGACTATTTAATGCTACTGCACATAATCCTCCGTATGCTATTGAAACTGTCCTTTTACGTTCTATTGATTTTACATTCTATTGAAATCAGTAGACATAAGAAATGTTCATATTTGGCCCACAAATGTTTGGAATCTCCAGTGTTAGAACTCAGATCAATTTGCCTAACTTTAAACTGGGAGCTCAAAAATCTCACAGCTTAGGGAGAAAGTATCAGTACAGCTTATGCTAATTGTTCTTACGGATTGAAAGCATTCCGTGCTAGTTCTCCCGACTAAAGTAAAATGCTTCAATTTATCTGGACAACACTTAATATGGAAAAGTAGCCGTGGCCCGGTTTACCAAAGGCAAATTATCCAATCAGAGATCCAGATAACTGTAGAGGTCAGTTTGACTTTGAAACTGATCCCTAAGCACGCCACATTTATCAGTGACTTGCAAAATCATAAATATCATACAGTTTATTTGAGTGTCCTACGAATGTCTTACAATCTATTGATACCATAACTTGATCTCTTAATTACCATATAGCACCCTAACTACTCAAATTCATCAGCTAAAAGAAGATTGGTCTATCGAACCTTGCTAGTTCTTTTTATCGTACATCTCCCTTCCCCATTTAAACAAATCTGTTTTGTAACGATCAGCTTTCACTATTCCGTTTCGAATTGTGGTAAGATTTGCAATATACTCGTACTGTCTTTGTATGCTCACTTGCAAATAATTGACAAGATCTTGTTGGAGCATTTCCAACTCATCTGCATTTTCTGGAACTTCTTCAAATTGCTTTCGTTGAGCATTTTCGTATGCGGCTAAGGTCTCTGGGAGGGCAAAGAATGGGTCGCTTACCGAGGCAGCTGCATTGTCAGGCGACGACGATGATAACCGAGTGATTCGCTTATTATCAGCTGGCTCCTCGCCATTTTTTTCGGTAGGTTCTGTCTTATCCAACCCGTTGGAAGTAGACGTTGTTTCATTTTCCTCTTGAACCTTTTGGCTGGCAGTGGCAGTCTCGTCAAGCCCATGGTCATACATAGGAAGACCCATATTCTCCTCAAGAAGATAAAACCAGTCCTCGCCATCTAAGACTTGCAAGAGCTTATTAAGATCATTGAGGATGTTTTGTTCCGACTCAATTAAGCTTATAAGGTTGGAAGCCAAAGTAGAAAGGCATGTCAGCTTGAATGTTTTGGAGATTGCTGGATGTGTAACCAATTCTGAGGGATGAGCCAATGGGGCCAAAATCTCACTGATTTTGATCTTTTTCAACGGATTCTCATCTTCATCTTCATCAGACAGTACGTCTTCCTCAGATTCAGAAACCAGTTCTTCCGTGAAATCGTCGTCATAGTTTCTATGCTCTGAGCGATAAAAGTCCAGCCACCGGCGTTTATTTCTGTAGTTGGATCTTTCAATCGCGTCATTCGTAAGAACAATATGATTCTCTCCCTCATACTCAACAACTTTTGGTGTTAGAGCATTGATATTTGATTGCATCGCCGGAAGCTTTTTCCCTCTATTTGAGGTGGGTAAATTCATAGTTCGATTTTTGTTTTGCGACTGCGTACAGATCGCCAGCTTGAAGCGGGAAATCACCTCGAGAGATCTTCCGTCTAGCATTGTATGAGATGTTTTGTAAGAGGGAGGCAGCGTTAGCCAAAAGACTTGGGGAAGTTGTTTTCTGGTTTGGCGGTGACTCTGGATGAGGTTGAACCACTTATGCAGGTTTACTGATAGTTGATACTTATGTGCAGGTGCTAATAAAGGCCTTTGTATCGGAAGGGAAGCATTACATTTGATTGGGAGAGAGAGAAAAAGTCAAACAATAATTATCAGTCTAAGTCTTGTATTACTCAAATATTGCAGGTCTTTTTAAAAGGGATTTATCAAGTCTCGGGTACACTGTTGGACTAAAATCTTTGGTCATCAGGGTCTACACGACATACATGAAAGTATGGTACACTGAGGTTATGGTTGGCAATGGTAAAGAACAGAAGAGTAAGAAAAAAGTAACATAAGAACAAAATTTGCTATCATTACCCTTGAAGTCTTCTTAGGAATCCTTTTTGCCTATGTTTCTATATATTATTTCGTCAGACATGCTAAATTTTTCAGTGTGATGATTAGAGAATCTCCTGAGTGCTCCTTTCATGTAATAGTGGTAGGAATGGAGACCGGGTGAATGATTTAACCAGAACCGGCATTATCAACCGATAAGCATCTTGTGTGTTTAAGTAATAGCGGTACATACGCTTCGTTCTCAAGAAGCCAAACAGCTCATATAATTTTAATGCAGCATCATTTGAAACCTCTGTCTCTAACATGATCTCATCAGCATTTCCCCATTCAATCATTTTGTCTATGGCTATACGAACCAAGCGCTTGGCCAACCCTTTACCACGATGGTCAGGGTCGATCACCAACATCCCAATATATCCTCTCATCCTGACATCTCTATGTGGCTCAACCTTAGTAATAATAACTCCGATAATACTTTCCGAGCCTTCTGGACTCACAAGAAAGCAGTACTCGGGCCATTGATGGAAAAAGTACCAATAGACATACACCGAGTATGGCTCAGATAAATGGGCTGCTATAAGCTTTGAAACTTGGTCAAACTGATTTCTAGCTGTAGTGTCAAACGAATGGAACCGATAACCGTCCTCAACATAATCAATCTTGTGCATCTTCGCTTACGGGTAGAGTTATGTATCCACTGGGTAATCTATGCCTTGAAGCAGATGCACGGGTGTTTTACACTACTTTTTGTTAGCACACACATTCGATAGATGGGTGTACTGAGAGGGATACAATGTCAGTGATACTGTTTTTGACTTCAATAAGACTGAAGAAAGCACTCAGTTCTATTAATGGAATTTATGGAGGAATTGACTTTAGGCATTGGCTCTGGTATAAATTGAGTACTGCACGCCCGCCGATTTATAGTGATGCATTTTTTTATACTCGTGTCGCCTTATAATGAGATACAGACTTGCTTGGGGGTTTTAGTAGCAACTTCTTAAAAAAATAAATCAAAAAAATAAAAGAAGTAATTGCAACATTTCCGCTTGTCGTCGTGTTTCGCTTGCTTACGTCATTTCTTGCAAATTTCGTACCTTTCGCTGTTCCGGTTTTCTTGTGGTCTGAAGCTCAAGAGCAAGAGCAACAACCTCTATATAAATCTTAAGAACCGCCCAACTGTAGCATAATATGAGGAAACTGTGCGAACGAATTGTGCACGCTTATAGAAGTTCTTGATGCGCATCGACCGTTCTGTCCTAGCAATTTGGGCCCACCTTGAGGCTTTACCAATTTCATCACGTGCACGTTAAATCGGTCTAGCCTGAAGCAATTTGGACTAATCTCCTACCTCCCCAACTAAACGATAATCTCCGGGAAACCTCCGGACACAAGGAATTAGCCCGGCTCCCTCCGGAAAAACAATCTTGCACGTGCCCCTGACACCACTCCGGCCTTAACGTGATGCGCCTAATTGGCTCAGTAGACATCTTAAGCGCATGCTATGGTACAAAGTGCCAATGTGGGGTTTGACTCAGGTGATTGAGACTCCGGGTTCACCAGGAGCAATTAGTGGTCTGGCCGTAAACCCCGACGTATCCTGCAATGGCACAACAAATGCAGTAGAGTCCGGAGAAAAAGTGTAAAATGAGAACAGTTTAGACTGGATGAAAAAAAAAAAAAGAAACCCTCCACCAGGGAAACACTTCCCATATTCACTTACGTAAAATGTGCCACCTATGCGTTTAAACTGTTTATGCGTTTATGCATCTTTCCTAATGTCCAGGCATGATGAGATCATTTCTGGTCTTACAAAAAGTCACAGGTGTAACTGTGCGTATTTTTCTCAGTACAACATGATTCGATAGCGAGCCTCTTGAAGCGGGTGACGTTTTTGTTTTATTTTTCTTTTTCCCTCCGGCGAGTGTTGTCCGAGGGCATACTGTATATAATATATGTGTTGCCGAGAGTGGTTGATAAAGATAGTGGCGGAAGGTACGAAAGAGTAGTATTCTTACTACATATTTGTGGCCCTAGAGAGAATTCAACCGGGTGAAAAGCAATTCCGAGCATGTGTAGGAAAGTTTTCCAGTAAAAGATCTCAACATTCACCAAAGAAGCTCACTTACGGAGCAATGTCGCAGGACATAAACTCTCCAGACGCCAATGTCGCGCAATGTCGTGGCAATTCGTCAGGTGAGTCCCGGAGCGGAGTGCTCCCCCGCTATATAAATACTGTGATTTCCGGCCCTAACTCTCCATTTTACTTCCTCAGTCAAAAACACATCGTTTTATTCGACACTATCTAATACATCCAAATTCACAATGGCCGCAGTTTTGAAGAAATCCGGAGTTATCTATGGTGATGACGTCAAAGCTCTCTTTGACTATGCTCAACAGAAGGGTTTTGCTATCCCAGCTATCAACGTGACTTCCTCCTCCACCGTTGTTGCCGCTTTGGAAGCCGCCAGAGACAACAAGTCTCCAATCATTTTGCAAACCTCTCAAGGTGGTGCTGCTTACTTCGCCGGTAAGGGTGTTTCCAACACTGACCAAAACGCCTCTATCAGAGGTTCTATCGCTGCCGCTCACTACATCAGAAGCATTGCCCCAGCTTACGGTATCCCAGTTGTTTTGCACACTGACCACTGTGCCAAGAAGTTGTTGCCTTGGTTCGATGGTATGTTGAAGGCTGACGAGGAATTCTTCGCCGCTAACGGTACCCCATTGTTCTCCTCCCACATGTTGGACTTGTCTGAGGAGACTGACGACGAAAACATTGCCACCTGTGTCAAGTACTTCACCAGAATGGCAAAGATGAACCAATGGCTCGAAATGGAAATCGGTATCACTGGTGGTGAGGAAGACGGTGTCAACAACGAACACGTTGACAAGGAATCTTTGTACACTAAGCCAGAGACCGTCTTTGCGGTCTACAAGGCATTGTCTCCAATTTCTCCAAACTTCTCTATTGCTGCTGCTTTCGGTAACGTGCACGGTGTTTACAAGCCAGGTAACGTTGTTTTGAGACCATCTATTTTGGGCGAGCACCAAAAGTACGCTAAGCAACAACTCGGTTCTTCAAGCGACAAGCCATTGTACTTGGTTTTCCACGGTGGATCTGGTTCTACTCAAGAAGAATTCGACACTGCTATCACCCACGGTGTTGTCAAGGTTAACTTGGACACTGACTGTCAATACGCATACTTGACCGGTATCAGAGACTACGTCTTGAACAAGAAGGACTACATCATGACCCCTGTCGGTAACCCAGACGGTGATGACAAGCCAAACAAGAAGTTCTTCGACCCAAGAGTCTGGGTCAGAGAGGGAGAGAAGACCATGAGCGCTAGAGTCGCTGAGGCCTTGAGCATCTTCCACACCAAGAATCAATTGCCATGAGTTATGTCTAAATACTAATTGAAAACGATTATATGTATGCTTTTGGAATGTGAGCGTTTGTAAGTGTGACTGGCTTTGTGTCTGTCTGTATTAGTTGCCTCGTGTCTTGATAACTTTTCTCTGTTTGAGCCAACAATGTATTTTCATTTTGCTTCTGTCTCGTCCTCGTATTCACTTCATTGCTCTGTATCCTCTCGTAGTCGGTTCTCTTTTATGCATTCTTATTTACATGATAGTGTACATGGCCCAGCCTGGCCTATTGTCAAAAATACGCCAACTGCCGACACGAGCAATACAATTTGAAATGCTGCCGATTCCCATAGTTCAAATAGGGCGTTTCAAGTATCAGTGAGTTGATGAAATGTGACTCGTCAAGTGGCAAAATCAAAAATCGATCCTCGCTCCTTAATCCACTCTGTGTGGCATAGCGATAGCAGTGTGGCAACGGAAGTAACATTCTTAACCTCTTTTAGATTCCTGAGTGTTTCTCCTCGTTTTCTGTTGAGGTTTCTGGCGCTCTCCTCCCTCTGTTCTCTCACCTCTTCCGCTGCACTAACGTGGCCACCTTCTTATATTCGGGCATGTCTTCCGGGCGCAAAACACTATGCATTTTCTGGCCCACCATGGCATTGGCCTTGACGTATTTCGCCACACATCTGTCAATACACGATGCCTCGCCTGTGTTGATCTCTCCCTCGCCATACTCATGGGCGATACATTTCTTTTCGCACTGACTCAAGACATTATTGAATGTCGCGGACATGACGGAAAACTGGATTTCGGCAAGTTTGATCTTCTCCGGGTCAACTTCAGCGTACGAATACTGTGATGCATTTCCGAGGAAGAACGACATTTTTCGTGGGTCTTGTGGAACGGTCCTGGTTCTTGGGTGGAAAATTTCCTTCAAATTTGTCACTGCGCACTTGCACTTACAGGAAGGTCTGGAAAGAATAAGAAAGTAGCAGGATCAGAAAGAAATTCGAGAGAACATGCAAATAAAGAAAAATATAGGAAAAAAAAACTTTGGAGGGAAAAATTAGTCTTGTAGTAATATTTGTACCACTAATCCCAAGCTGTTCATCTTCATAACTACTTCTTAGATGCGGCCCCATACTTAGTACGACCCGCACTTGACACCATAGATTCGCACACGTTCATCCCACACAAGAAAACTCTTCTAACTACCAATGCACGTGCTTCTTACCAATGACGATGGACCTCCAAGTGACGTCTCATGTCCATACATGAAATATTTTGTGGATGAAATTCACCGGTCCACAGATTGGGACGTGCTGATTGTTGTTCCTAACCAACAGAGGTCGTGGATCGGAAAAGCACATTTCGCCGGAAAAACGCTTTCTACGACATACATTTACACCAAGGATTCCACCTCTGTGCCTTCGTCAGATATCAATGCCTACTTAGGGCCTTTTGAAGAGCCACAGCCTGATCTTGTGTCCAAAAATTACCAGCAATGGTGTCTTGTGGACAGTACTCCAGCAGCATGCACAGACATCGGTCTTCACCATTTAAATGAGGATAAAGGTCCCGTAGACTTGGTCATTAGTGGGCCAAATTTTGGTAAGAATTCTGGTAACTTGTACATCTTGGCCAGTGGCACCGTCGGCGCAGCTATGGAGGCAGTTACTCATGGTAGTAGGGCCATAGCGCTCTCCTATGAATTTCGTTCTCTTGATCACGACTACGAAACTCTTCGGGAAGCGAGCCGAATTTCGGTACGTCTCATCGAGCGCTTGCATCGAGAGTTCCTGGCACAGGCCAACGTGGACTTATTCTCTGTGAATGTCCCACTTGTTCCCTCGCTTAAAATGGGAAAAACTCCCATCAAGTATGCACCAATTCTTCAGAATAAGTGGGGTTCTATCTATACTTCTTTGGGTAACGGCCAATTCGGATGGGCCCCTGATTTTAAGCAAGTATGGAAAGACGGTTTAGACGACGAGGAACATTCTGATAGTAGAGTTTTGATTGATAACGGGATAAGTGTCACACCTTTGAAAGCGGCATTTTGCGGCGTAGAGCCATTTTCTGGTGAGATAAAATTGGATTCAGAGTCTTCGTCAAGTGATTCTTTCTCTCAAGAAGCATCCCCACAGAAATCTGCTTCGTCATATGATAACACAAAATTGTTTGTTATCACTATCCCACAAGAGGCATATATTTACAAGCCACTTGTGTCAGCGTTTCAGAAACTTGGCGTTGAGATCGAAACCTCCAGTGAAGCGTTGTCCAGAATCAAATCTGACCCTTCGCTCAAAGTTTTCCACTACGGAGACTATGAAGATATTGATCTTGATTTGGTACAGTCACATCCTCTGCAGTACTTTATTCCATCGTTGATTTATCGTAAGGCATTGATTCGGAAACACTATTTGGCCAACACTATCCATCACTTCGTTGTCAAAAACCCAGACTCGTCTCTTGTAAAAGCATTTCCTCCTTCATACCAACTCGAAGTTGATTACGCAGAATTTCTTGATGACGCACTAGACGATGCATACGAGCTCAGGGACGAAATCGAGGCCGGTGATAAAACTTGGATTCTCAAGCCTAGTATGAGTGACAAGGGACAAGGAATTCGTATTTTTAAGACGGTGGAGCAACTTCAAGAAATCTTCGACTCTTTCGAAGAAGGCGCTAACAGCGATGACGAAGAGGAAGATGATGACAAGAATGGAGTTATTATTTCTCAACTTCGTCATTTTATTGTACAAGAATATCAAACCGCCCCTTTGCTCTTGGAACCTTACCAATCGAGAAAGTTTCACTTGCGGGTGTATGTGGTTTGTCAAGGTAACCTCAAGGTTTACGTCTATCAGAACATCTTGACTCTTTTTGCTGATTCTGCTTACGTAAACCCCCAAGACACTCTGGAAGATGAAGTCATTGATTTGGCTCGCCATTTGACCAACACTTGTCTACAAGAAGGTAAAGATCCGCTAGTGGTTCCATTCTGGCAATTGGAAGGTATCAGTGACCAAGCAAAAGGTGAAATTTTTGAAAAAATTAAAGACATTACAGGAGATTTGTTCAAAGCGGCTTCCACAGTTGACAGAATTAACTTTCAACCTATGGATAATGCTCTTGAGATATTTGGGTTGGATTTCTTGGTCAATGACAACCTCGATGTCAAACTCTTGGAAGTCAATTCTTATCCAGACTTTAAGCAGACTGGGGAATCTTTGAAGAGTATTATCTACAATCTTTTTAGTTCTGTCGTTGATGAAGTTGTTACGGAAATGTTGGACTATGGTGGTGATGAAACAAGCCACCTGGAGATTACGAAACCGCAAAAACTGCAACTTCTTCACAAAGTTTTGTAATAAGAATCGGAGTCTACTTTGATTAATCGAATATTGTCTTTGATTCGAGACCGCCAATTGACCATTTAGCATATCTGAAATGACTAATATCCCAATAAGCCAGTCAATCTGTTTTGAAGTCTCTTCACAAACCCCTCAGCTGTCTTGTAGTACTCTGAGTTTTCAATTGCCTCTCTTTGAGCCTTGGCTTTAGCAGCTACTGATTCCTTTTGGTAGTTGACTTTCGCTTCGGCGTCGTCCTTTGCGGCTTTGGCCAGAGCAGCAATTGCGTCCTTCTTAGCAGCAATGTCATCTTTGGCAGCCTGAGCAGAAGCTGCTGCCTCATCGTTTAGGGCCTTTGCCTTAGCGGCGGCGTCGTCCTTGGCAGCCTGAACCTTGGCAGCAGCATCAGCTTTGGCGGCTTTTACATTAGCAGCAGCTCCATTCTTGATGCTCTTAATCTTAGCAGCAGCATCGTCCTTTGCGGTCTTCACTTTAGCAGCTGCATCATCCTTTGCTGCCTTCACTCTAGCAGCAGCGTCTTCCTCAGCAGCCTTGACCAGCGCAGCGAGGGCGTCTTTTTCAGCTGCAACATCTCCCTTAGCTCCCTTTGCTTTAGCAGCGGCATCATCTTTAGCTGCCTGAACTTTAGCAGCTGCTTCTTGTTGGGCTTCTTCCACCAGTGCTGCTGCCTCGTCTTGAACAGCCTTGAGGTGCGCAGAAACTGCTTCCTTTTTGGCTTCAATGTCATCTTGTACTGCTTTAATCAGGGCGGCAGCCTCGTCTTCAACCAGCTTTAACAGAGCAGCAATTGCATCCCTTTTAGCCTGAACATCTTCTTGGACTGCCTTTGCTTTACCAGTAATTCCATCCTTAGCCGCCTTCACTTTACCAGCAACGCCATCTCTGGCGGCCTTTGCTTTAGCGGCAGCACTGTCCTTCACAGCCTTTGCTTTTGCAGCAATATTGTCCTTCTCGGCCTTGGCCCCATCTTCAAGATTTTTCTTCTTTGCAAGGATTTCCTCCTTCTTTTCTTCGTTGTAATCCTCTGCTTGCTTACGAGCATCATTGGCCTTGGACGCTACATGCTGTGCATCACCTTTAACCTTGTCAGCCTCGTCTTGAGCAGCTTGAAGTACAGCAGACACATGCTCGTTGATAGCATCGCCAGCAGAATGGACGGCCGAGGAGGCTGCGGCCTTGTAACCTTCCGCGGCAGCAATCACAGTCTCAGCCACCTCCTCTGCCCTCTCTTTAATTGGATTGCCATCTGCAGCCACCACCAGAGCTGCTGCAATTGAAAACAAAATATGGTATGAAGAAAAACGCATTATTAACACTAGAGCAATAAAGTCGTACCAAAAGTTACACTTGTCACCTGGGTCGTCATTACTATATATACGGTGTATGCACAATGTGGGGCAGAAGCGGATTGTCACAATCTGCACACGCGGAAAAGAACACATATGCAATAGAAGCCTTTTTTAGAGAACGTTAGAATGTCTTGTTTGGCAAAAAATTAGTACAATTTTTCCGGTAGAGCATCAAAATCTATTTCTTTAAAGCTTCCGACCACTTGAAGTGTTTCTTGCCATTTCGAATCAATTCAATGGCTTGCCAGTTCACTATTGGATCGCACCACCACACACCCTTGGCCTTGCTTTCCTCGACTTTTTCTATTGCGCGCAACCTTATCCCTAAACTGTAATGAGGAGTTGAATTCACAGTTAGCGTCCGTACTTAGATACTTGCGAAACTTTTTTTTTCTTCTTTTTCGTATTATCGTGACGTTGGATCATTCTAATCATAACTCTTTTGAAGTCTGAATCTACATTCATCATCTCTTTATTCTCCTCATTTCACGAATGCATCTGTTCTTTTATCCTGTATATAAGAATATCCCTACTGGACCCAAAGCAATAGCAAAATCAGCCTAAGTGCAAAAAATATAGGGAGAAAAGGGTTTAAAAGAGCCACAATTATTGACGCTCTGCGATTCATGTAGTAGATGCTGCAATTCCGGGTTGATGTTTTATTTTTTTTTTCTGTCTATGTCTTGATATATCCCACTCCTGCGCCCTAAGCCCTTGCAGCGAGTCTTCAATACTGTCCCTTGCAGCTGTGTCTGTACTGTCTCCCACCAGATGTGCACACAGATTAATACTAAAGCAACGTCTAAAGAATCTACTTCACGCGGGATCAGTTGATGCCTTGTACTTTGCACAAAGAAAGCCTATTAGCCCAGCCACATTAGGGTTCCTGCAGCAAAGTGTAGGTCTGGAATAATACGGATGGAAATATGAAGCTGGACATCGTTGCCGAAGAATGTGGTTCTACCTGCAGCGACGTTATATGCAGGTATAATCTTGCTATTGTGCGAAAAGGAAGAAGCGGGCAACAGGAAAACGGTTGAGTAATAGCCCATTCTGCTCCAGCTGTTTGATTACCCTACCACTAATAGAGAAGTAGGAAAAGGCAAGCAACCACAAAGAAAGAGAGTATCAACAAGAATACAAATTGTGGAAAAAATTTTTTGAGGAAACGTAAATTCCTTACTGGTGGTGGCCGAAAGTATAATGTAGCCTCTCTGTAAATGCTGCTGCGAAGTCGCAACTTTTCTCAATATTTCCCATACAAGGCAGGTCAATATACCACTGACATCCGCTGGTGTTCCTCTACTAAAAATAAAGTAAACAATGAAATAAAACCTTTATGGACAAATCGATTGAGCTACGAATTATTGTCGTGATGCCACAGAAATTCACCTCTGCATTTCCCACGCCTAGTCCCAATCTACCATGTATAAGAAGCCAGTAGATGTTCTCTAAGCACGTGACTCACTTGTCTCCGCAATGCGTGCCCGGACCACACCCACTGGTGTCGACGAAAAAAAAAAGTCTAGTGTGACAGATTCACTACCTGATCTAGTATAGTTACCCACATTTTATTGCCCTTGACCTCTGTTTTCGTCTAGTGGCGCTTTTAACATATTTTAGGAAAAGCAAAAAAAAATCAGTGTATCGGTCCCAAAGGCGCTAGTCACGTTTGGTCCTCAAGTCAGCAATCACAAACCTCGCGAGTATTTCTTAGAGTCGGAACAATTGAATCAACCAATTCAGCTCCGGATCTAGAACTCTTGTCTACATAATCCACATAATGTCACAACGAAAAAACTATAGAAGCCAGAAAAAGTCGGGTGCCAGTGTCGGCTCCAACAAACCGGCTGCCTCCTCACAATTACAGACATTGTCAGAAATGTTCCCCGACTGGGAATCCGATGACTTGACGTCATTATTGTTAGAGCATCATGATGATGTTGAAATTGTCATTGACTTGATCGTCAACAACAAAGTCTCCAAGTGGGAACCCATCAAGAAGGAACCCAAGGTCAAGAAGAGAGAAGAGACCATAGCATCTGAAGCGACTCAAGGCGCTGCTCCTGCCACAAGTACAAATGCTACTTTGTCTTCTGGTACACAGGGCGATCATAATAAGTTTAAGCACAAGCGTGAGAAGCCAAAGACTGACAAAAGAAGAGAGAGAAAGCCATTTACGCATAAGAAAGAACAGACCGCTTCTCCTCAAGCTACCCAGTCTTCTATCTCCACACCCGCTGCATCTTCTTCCGGCTCTGCTCCTGCTGCCTCTGCCCCTGCATCTACTTCGGTACCTCAGAACTCGTGGGCTGCCGCTTTATCCAAGGACTCAAAGCCAAAGCCTAAGCCAGTCGCCAAGGAGGAGCCTGTATCTGAACCCGCTCAAGAGGAACCAAAGCAAGAAACTCAGGCTGAACCTGACGTGCAACCTGAAGCCGCAACTGAAGCGCCTACTACTACTTCTTCTGCCACTAATTCCGCGCCTGCTGCCCCTAAACAGGCTGAAACTAAGCCACCAACCACTTGGGCTTCGGCCATCAAGCCAAAGGCCAAAGTTGAACCAAAGAAGGCCCCAGAGGCTGCTCCAGTTGCTGCTGAGGAGCCTGTGTCTACTCCAGAAGATGTTGTTGTTGAAGAGTTGGTTGAAGTCACCGAATCTGTTACTATAGTTGAAGAGCCAACTGATATCGCTCCTCCCGCCGTTGCTGATGCAGATGTTGTATTACCTGCTGGATTGCCACAACAGCAGGACTACACTCCAGTTTCATTTGGTTCATTGTCTCTCGAAGAGCAAAAGAAGGATGAACCTGCCGAAGTTCAACCTGTTGTTGAAGAACCGGCTGAAGAATTCAGTCAACCTCAACAACCTCAACAACCTCAGCAGCAACAACAACAACAACAGCAGCAGCAGCAGCAACCTCAGCAACAACAACAACAGCAACAACAGCTTCAACTCCATCGTCAACAACTTCAACAGGAAAATCAACAACAGGAGAACCAACAACAAGGACAACAAGTTCAATCTTATGAACAAAAGCAAGCTGCCTCTCAAGCTTATGAATACTACACGCAATTCCAGCAAACCCAACAGCAGTATCCACAACAGGCTGTTGCCGCTGCTGCTGCTGCTGCTGCTTCCATGCCCGGACAGTACGGTTACCCATCCTTCGATTACTCAGCTTACGGACAACTTGGACAAGCTGGCCTCGCTTCTGTTGCCTCCCCAGGATACTATCCTAATGCAGCTACCGCTGCTTCTGGAAAAGTTGCTGCCACCCCTGGCAACTCTAACGGTGCTGACATTGGCCAATCTCCTTTGATCCAAGGCAACACCATCAATCAACAAGGTTTGCAAACCCCACAACAGAATCAAGTTCCAGGTGCTGCTCCATTCGGTTACCCTAACTACTATAATTACTTCTACAGCACTCCATTCTACGGCAATGGTGCAGGTATGGGTGCCTCCTCCTCTGGATACGGTATGCAACAACAGCCACAACAGCAACAACAACAAGGTAGTGAAACACCTGGTGCTGCTGCTGCTGCTGCTGCCGCTTCTTCTGGTGCTGAAGGTGAGTCAACGGGTGTTCAAGGAGCTGCTTCTCAAAAGCAAGTCGGAAACCAGTTCTACGCTGCCCAATACTATGGACAACCAAACCAATTTGGAACAAGAGCTGCTTACCCTTACAATGGCTACCCAAGTAGTCAACCTTACCCACAATCTGCTGGTCAAGTTGGTGAGCTGAATGATGGTTCTCAACAACACCAACACCACCAACAACAGCTACAACAAGGTGCTCCTCAAGGTGCTCCAGTTCCTGCTGGTCTTCCTCAATATCCTCAACAAATTCCTCAGTATGGTGCTTATCAACAGTACCCACAATACGGAAGCTACCAAGATTCCAACCAGTTCCGCCAATGGTACTGAGCAGGACGCTTGCAAGAAGCTGAATAAACTTGTATCTATCTCTGGCATGAAGTTTGTATGACCATAATAACGTGCGATCGACAAGAGTATTGTAGGGTAAACAGGCAAACACTCGTAATGATGGCCGATATAAAATATAAAGATGATCGATACTGTTTGATTTTGATCAAAATGACAGTTTCATGTCGTAATTCCGCCTACTTAGAAATTTCTCTGCATCTACCACCTCATCAGTTCATGCAACAGTGTATTGTCTAGGACCTTAACAACCAACTTAATCAGGTAAAACCTGCGATCACGTGAGTTGGACACATGTTTATAATTGCTCTACTCCATCAGAATACCCAGCCATCAACACGGTGCTGAAAAGAGATGTATTCGGAATTCCAGCAACAGAAGGTTCAATTATAAATTCGCTGTTACGAGCACTATTATGAATATTTCAGAAAGGGAAACTGAAGGGCTGGTTCCCCACTTGATGGGGAAGACTCTCACCAAAAGCGCTGAAATTGGAGTGCTGTAATTTACACAGTCCATGCGCATTCCACAGCCCTCTTTCTACACCTCGCGCGCGCTCTCATATATAGGGTCGGGCGTTGCTCCCACACCCAAAAATTAGCCTCCTAGTTTCTTCCCATAGTAAACACCCCGGCCATAACAAAGTATGTATCTATCTCACTACCAGGAAACGCCGCGCGCGCAGCCGATGTTTGATTCTCCCAACTTCACGTGTGCCAATAGATGAAGTTGTTACATTACGTTGCAGTTGTCGAAAAAAACTCATTCTTTCTTCCCTGCTGTTCACCCCTTAGTATTTTTTTTCCGAGTGCTGGGGGTGGGCACAAATGTTGACCAGCCAGTTTGTGTACTGCACATTACGGCACAAGTGCTGAGTTTATTTTGTGCAGGATGGTTTCTCCATTCTGATAAAACGGCCGTGTGTTTACTTCACGTGATGTTGCTGCACGGTGACCTCTTATCGGAATATAACTAACCTTATTTAGATGTCTACTGAAAAGAAAAAGTCAACCAGAAAGAAGAAGGACCCAAACGCTCCAAAGAGATCGTTGTCCGCTTACATGTTCTTTGCTAACGAGAACAGAGACATCATCAGAGCTGAGAACCCAGGTATCAACTTCCGTGACATTGGAAGAATGTTGGGTGACAAGTGGAAGGCCTTGACTGACGAAGAGAAAGAGCCTTACAACAGCAAAGCTGCTGTCGACAAGAAAAGATATGAGAAGGAGAAGGCTGAATATGCTAAGAGACAGTAAGTTCTCCAATGCAAGAATCTTCTTCAAGATATGTACCATATAGTTTCTTTCTTATCTAGACCCTGTTCGCCCTAGTGGTGGACTGGGTTTTTCTAGTCTGTTATAGTCCTAAGTTGTTTATGTGATGTATTATTATCGCCTGTTTGAATTCCTGTTGTAACAGTATTCCAAACAGTCGCAGTTCTTCTTTACTTTTATTCTAGGTTGTAGGGTCAGCAGTCCGTGTTATGTTTTGTGAATATTACTTGTAAATACTGTAACTTCAATTATGGTGTACGGGTTTCTTTGGGGAGTATAATAAGCGTCATAAATATCCGGCACTAATCGTTTTTCGATAAGTAAATCATAATGACACTTCCTCCTCCATCATACAATGACAACCCTAAGTCATTTGCTTACCCTACTGTTCACAAAAGATGGCCAATCATTATTGAGGATGCAATCGGAGACGTCGACAGATACACGTCAGATTTCCCCTCCACCGAGACCAGCGGCAAGTACGTGATCGATAAACTTAAGCAACTTTTACAAGATTTCAAAAATGATGCAGTTGTTAGAGAATTTCTGTCTGAGGACGTTCGTTTAAAACCAGAACTTAAAGTTTATAATGAGGTTTTGGCCCTGTTTAACCAAGTCAAAGTAGTCACGTGGTTGACAGGCCCTTGGCTCTATTTGGAGTGTTACTTGTACCAATTGATCAATTTATTTTTTCAACAAACTGATGACTTGAAAGAATTTGATGTATTTGAACGGTTGAAGAACCTTACGTTTAAGCAATCTGCATTTGGTGTATTGGAACTTTGCAAGCGTTATGAGATTCTTCTGAGGGAGATCGCAATTCAATCGCCAGATGACGAATCGTTGAAGTTATTGTTTCATGAGTTCATTGATGTTTCACTTTGGGGGAATGCCACTGATTTATCTCTTCTTGCGGGTAACGTAACTCTTGAGGATATCAAGAGTGTTCAGGGAGCAGAAGTGCGTAAGAAGAACGAAGAGAAGATTTTGGTCAATGATACAAATGCTGCTTGGGATCATCTTAGTAAGAGCTCTCACGATAGAGTGGATTTTGTGTTGGACAACTCGGGGTTCGAGCTCTTTGCTGACTTGTGTTTGACTCTTTTCTTACTTGATACTGGATTAATCAAAAGTGTCGTCATCCATTGTAAACCAATTCCATGGTTCGTGAGTGACACAATGCCGAAGGATTTCAAGAACTTAATGTCTCAATTAGGTGACCCTCTGTTCTTTCAAGAGATTTACTCAAAACAAGGGGACAAGGATGCCTTGTCATTTTTCCTTGCTAACCTTGAAAGCTACGTGAACAACGGTCAAATTGAGATAAGACAGCATCAGTTCTGGACTTCTTGTCTTAACTTCTGGGATATTCCTAAACAAAATGATTTGTATGAGGATCTTCTCAACTCTAATTTGATCATATTCAAGGGAGATTTGAACTACCGTAAATTGACAGGAGATTTGGAATGGAAAAAGACTACGCCTTTCCATACTGCCATACAGGATTTGGCTAAGTCGAAACTTCCTATTTTGGCTCTCAGAACTTGTAAAGCCGATGTTGTTGTTGGTTTAGCTGAGGGCGTAGAAGAGAAGGTTTTTGATGAGTATGAGAAAATGGGTCAGGAAGGTGGTTTCTGGGCTGCTTCTGGTAAATGGGCTGTAATTAGTTTTTCTTCAGGCTACAACTAATTCTATGACTTAAATTACCAAAAGACTTGTTTATATGATAGCCAAAACAACTCTACATAGTCACCATGATTACACACCAATAATGATTTACACTATATATGTGTACTCATGCATTTACGCCCCGCATTGAACGGTGCATATATTTAAGACATCTTACTCTTCATACACGCATTGAATAGAAGGGAAATGTTTCATTGCCAGGCAGTACTGAAATTCTAAGAGCCCAACGGAAGTACATATTACCCATCACTTCCGGAACATTTCAATCCGACATATAGACAGCTACTGTGAGATTTAGTAGTTCCATCTTACAAGCGAGTCAGCACAAGGATAAAAACATAATAAATGATTTAACTCGAGAATTCCATACTATTGTGTTCACTCTATTGGAAATTTTAATTCACCTTCTCTTTCGAGCTTTAGCATGGTCATATTCACCATCTCCATTATACGTCTCTGATTATAAGAGCGGGGAATCATACATATTGCCCCGCTATAAATTCTGCAAAATTACATTTGATGCACGTTCTTACAAACCCACTGCATAAATAAACAACAATTAAAAAATACAAACCAAGGAAAAACTGGAGTTTAACATCAAAAGAAATATAAGGAAATAACAAACAAACATAAATCTCTTCACCAGCCTTACCAATTCTTTGTTTCCTATTATCAAATAAGCAGATTCTAATTTACACTAAGGACTGGGAGTGCATCGATCAGATCCCCTTACCGGAAATACATGTCGCTCATTTTTCCGAACGTCGCGCTTATAATCGAACATACTAAAAACTGATAAAAGGTTGGCTCGAAAGATGACCCAAATGAGAGAGTGTGGGGATATTGATTCGGATTTTCTTTCAAAGAAAGAGGCACTTTCGAGTATTCCTTCCGAGAGGGTTACCCCACAATAAAAAAAACTCGAAGCCGCGAACGCTTCCTTTTGCGGACCCCCATTGCCTAATTTGGAAAACGATCCGGACGTAATATGTCATTTAAACGAAAAACTTGGGGTATAAATATACTCATTATTCCACGATTTAATAAAAACTACAGTTACATACTTACAAAACAAACATGGCTGACATTGACGTCGAACAAGTTCTCTCCCAATTGACAATTTCTGAGAAGGTTGGGCTTATCTCAGGTGTTGATTTCTGGCACACTTACAAAGTTGAGAGATTGGGCGTCCCAACTTTAAGAGTCTCCGATGGTCCTAATGGTGTCCGTGGTACCAAGTTTGTTAACGGTGTCCCAGCAGCTTGCTTCCCTTGTGGAACAGGTTTGGGTGCCACTTTTAACAAAGAATTGTTGCTTAAGGCTGGTCACCTTATGGCAGAAGAAGCAAAGCACAAGAGTGCTCATGCTATCTTGGGTCCTACCACTAACATGCAAAGAGGTCCATTAGGTGGAAGAGGTTTTGAGTCGTTCTCTGAAGATCCATATCTCGCTGGAATGGCGTCTTCCTCTATTGTCAAGGGTATGCAAGACAATGACATTGCTGCTACTATTAAGCACTTTGTCGGTAATGATTTGGAACATGAAAGAAATGCATCTGACTCTATCATCACTGAGAGAGCATTGAGAGAAATTTATTTGGAACCTTTCCGTTTGGCTGTCAAGTACGCAAACCCAAAGTCGTTCATGACCGCATACAACAAGGTCAACGGTGAGCACGTTTCTCAATCGCAAAGAATCTTGGAGAAGATCCTTAGAGAGGAGTGGGGCTGGGATGGTTTGGTGATGTCCGACTGGTACGGTGCTTACACCGCCAAGGAGTCCATTATGAATGGTTTGGACTTGGAGATGCCAGGTCCATCTACCATGAGAACTGCAAAGAACATTTCTCACATGATTAGTTCTAAAGAACTTAACATCCGCTACTTGGATGATCGTGTGCGTAATGTGTTGAAGTTCATCAAATGGTGTGCTCGCTCAAACTTGAAGGAAAGAGGTCCAGAAGACACTGAAAACAACACGCCAGAGACCAGAGAATTGTTGAACAAGATCGCTACTGAGTCTATTGTTGTCTTGAAGAATGATGACAATATTCTTCCTCTCAAGAAGGAGGAAAGTATTGCAGTCATTGGCCCAAATGCTAAGATGTCTGCTTACTGTGGTGGTGGTTCTGCGTCTTTACTTTCCTACTACACTACCACTCCTTTCGACTCAATCACCAAGAAGTTGGGTAAGGAACCAAAGTACAGTGTTGGTTGTTACGCCCATCAAATGTTGCCAGGTTTTGCCATCTCTCATTTGACCAAGAACCCAGTCACAAAAGAACCAGGTATTAACTGTAAGTTCTACAACGAGGAGCCAGGTGCTCCAAACAGAAACCAATTCGATGAATTTAACATCTGCTCTTCTCCAATGATTTTGTTTGACTACTATCACCCAGCTATCAAGAATGATTTGTTCTACATGGATGTCACTGGTGACGTTACTCCAGAAGAATCGGGTGACTACGAGTTTTCTCTTGTTGTTGCAGGAACTGCTCAATTGTTCGTTGATGGTAAGTTGGTTGTTGACAACAAGACTACTCAAACCCAAGGTGACACCTTCTTTGGTGCAGGTACCGTGGAAGTCAAGGGCACTATCCATTTGGAGGCTGGCAAGACTTACAGTGTGAAGGTTGAATTCGGATCCTCTAAGACTTCTCCTCTTAAATTGGACGCAGTCATTTCCTTCGGTGGTGCTTTGAACATTGGTATGTGCAAGGTTATTGACCCAGAGGAAGAAATCAAGAAGGCTGTCGAATTGGCTAAATCTGTGGACAAGGTTGTCTTGCTGATCGGTTTGAACCAAGAATGGGAATCCGAAGGTTTTGACAGACCTCACATGGACTTGCCTCGTAACACTGACGACTTGGTGAGGGCCGTTGTGGAAGCAAACCCTAATACTGTTGTTGTTAACCAATCTGGTACTCCTGTTGAGATGCCATGGCTCTCCAAGACAAAGGCTTTGGTGCAAGCTTGGTATGGTGGTTCTGAGGCAGGTAATGCTATCGCAAACATCTTGTTTGGTGATGAAAACCCAAGTGGTAAGTTGTCTTTGTCTTGGCCATTGAAGAACTCTGATAACCCAGCTTACTTGAACTTCCGTACTGTGAGAGGAAGAGTTCTTTACGGTGAAGATATTTACATTGGTTACCGTTACTACGAGAAATTGCAAAAACAAGTTGCCTTCCCATTCGGTTACGGTTTGTCTTACACCACTTTCGAATTCTCCAATTTGTCCGTTTCTGTTGACGAGGAAAAGGATCAATTGAAGGTTACTGTTGACGTCAAGAACACCGGTGCTAGAGACGGAACTGAGGTTGCACAATTGTACATTGCTCCTAAGGATTCCGAAGTCGATCGTCCAATTAAGGAATTGAAGGGTTTCGAGAAGGTCGCAATCAAGGCAGGCGCAAAGGAGACAGTTACTTTCGACATTTCCTTGAAGGATTCTGCCTCCTACTTCGATGAGTACAGCGACAAGTGGAACCTTGAGAAGGGTACCTACGAAGTCCAAGTTGGAAGCAGCTCTGATGACATTGAACTTATTCAAGAATTCAAGGTCGAGAAAGCTAAGTTGTGGAGTGGTTTGTAAGCGAGTTAAAATAGTTACTACATATTTTAGGTTTGGTTTTACTAAAAAAAAAAATACACAGTCTTATGAGTCAAAATAAACTTAGGATTTTATATACATTTAATTCATGTTTAATTAGAACAAATTTGTCGTCAACAGTAGCAGCGATTTATCCACTTTCTGTAACTAATGAAAATCTTTGCGAAGGTCTCTACCAAACATCAAGCTAAGTAGTTTTCTTTCTTTCACCTCATCTAGAAGAATGACAGACTTGAACAGGAGAAAACAGGGTTATTTATTGGATGTTTTCAGAAGGCAAGCTTCTACCGCATCATAGTATTTCGGAATCCAATCTGAGCAGTCTTTGTCCCACCCATGCTCTAATGGTCTCGCCATTGAGGGTACTTGTGATTTATCATGTTTCACCAGCCTTTCTCGAGTTGCATGCAACAATTTTAAACTTTTCTACCGCAATATCACCATCATTTGTATCATTGTTGGAAACGTCTGTCATCTTAATCAACACATTTTTTATGATGAATGTCCAGACATCATCACAGAATCTGTATGTATGTAAGTCACCTTTGAATGACAACTTCGATTTGCACAAGCCTCTCTCAGACTTAAGATTTTCTGAAATGATTCGGTCAAAGTTGTTGAGGATTCTCATGGCCAACTGAGGCTGGATTTTTTCATCACTTATGAGGGTGTCCAAAGCGTCCGCCAAGGCACTCCCAATAGTGCTTCTTCTATAAAGCTCATAGTAGGCTGGAGCACTCATTCTATTCTCTTTTCGTAGGATAGGGCAAGCTCAGTCCAATGATGAAATGGTAAAAGAGGGAGCACTCCATTTGTAATCGCTTAATGCTTGAAGGTGTACGGATGTATTATACCATAACCATATTTGGCACGGAGAGTCTTAGTTTACAACCCAATCTACAGAAGAAAATGGAGAACGCTGACAAAAATCATAATCTTACAGTAAGACAGAGGTACAAGAAAGCAGTTCAGGCATACCTTTTGCTCGAGGAATCACCCGAGCGTCAAGATAGCGAGCTGTGTCAAAGACGAATCGCAAGTGTGCTTAAAGAGTTTCAACTAATCCAAGCCATTGTCGACAGTCTTGATTTATTTAGTGACAATGAAAGCCTACAAGAAATCTCAACTTCTTATCTACCATTTGCAACAATCCAATACTATATTTCCGTACTATATACTAAGCTTTTGGCCAACATCGAACACGGGTTTACTTTCACTACTGAGAACATACTAGAGTTCAAAGTCGCCAACTTGCAAAGAGCTAAAGAAGGTGCAGCCAATTTCTTAGATCGGATGGACAATTTTGGAGAAATTCTTTCTAAGGAACAAACAGAAAAGATTCGTTCATTTAAGAATAGCCGCAATCCTACGATAGAGGAAATTAAAGCTGTTGCAGGCAATGCGGTGACACAGAGAGCACAGAAGATTGCGGAATTCAAACAGGAAAGAGAGCTCCAAAAGAAGCTCCAGCTCCTTGATGACTACTATCGCAAGGATCCGCTGAATGAAGATGAAGAGGAAGATATCTTCAAGACACTCGATGAAGAAGTCGTGAGAACAATCTATATTGATCAGCTCAAGTTGTTTTCTTTGCTCTCCTTCAAAAACTTAGATTCGATTGCGATGGAAATTCAGGTACTCTCAGGAAGAAACACATTCGAGGAATCACGGCAAACCACAACAGTTAAGAATGACGTCGTTGATGAAACTGGTTACACTACTAGGTTGGAACAAAATCCAAACCGCAAAAAGAAAATCTCGGACTTGATTTCCAAGCAAGGAAAGATTCTACAACCATTTGTAATTACCAATGACAGAAAAGATATTCAAAGAAAGGTATTTGGTACGGGTCAGGTATTACCATCCATGACTGTTGAAGAGTACTTAGATTACGAGTTAGCAAATGGAAAGATGCTTAAGGAGGAAGCCAAAGATCCACAATATGCAAGCAGCGATGAGGATGACAGTGACGAAGAATTAAGAAAACGTGAATGGGATGACTGGAAGGACGACAACCCTAAGGGGAGCGGAAATATGAAGGGCAACATCGGCTAAAGCCCTCAACTCTAATATACGGTATTTTGCACAACAACATGTTTTTTATTATTTTTTTTCTTTTTGTTTAGTGATTAGATCTAATCGCAAAGATGCTTTTCCAACTCACTTAGCCACAGATAATACTCCGATATAATGTCCTGAAGCTTAATATAGCCAAGTGGTGAACCTCTCTTGACTATCCATTGGTCATTTTCACTCTCGAAAGTCCTCAAGCAGTTAATAATGATCATATAGAGTTCAAGAATCTTTAATTTAAACTGCTTGAAATCTTCTGAATCATTGGAGTCCAAACCCAAATTTACCTGTTCCATTTTGAACCTTGTAATGAAAATGTATAATGCTTCAACAGCACTTCGTTTGTCACCCAATGTTGCATCACCAGCTTCCAGTGAACTTCCAAATAATCTCCAAGAGTACAAGAACTCATAACATCTTAATGCATTAGAGAGAATGAGATCTTCGTTGGCCCATTCGAGGAGAATTTCGTCAACCAAAAGGTAATTATCAACAAACAATTGATTTGTTCGTTTGTCAAACATTTGCGAGACTTCATGGTTCACAATCAAATTCTTGATAAGTTTTGTAAGCAAAGCCTTAAAGTCACCCCGTGACACCATGGACGTAAGCTGACCCAAAGATCTAGATGCATCATCGAATTGACCGATATCGAGTGCATCATTAAATAAGTCTTGATGATATTGTACGATAAGCTTTTTTATGGACAGACTCGTTGATTTATTATCTTCGATTATCTTTATCGCCTTCTTTTGAAACTCAATTGACTTCACCAAAAATTCAACTTGTTGTGTAGATTTATTGACCAGCTTGAATCCTGTCTCTTTTGATTGTAATCTCGATATTTTTGATAATTGATGATAATAGTTGGATTTAACAAGGGGGTCATCACTCTTACCGCAAAAAATAGAATTCAAAAAGTATTTGATTTTTTGATTTGTAGCAAAACCTTTCAACAAACGTTCTTTGATACCCTTTTCATTAACTGCTTCAAAAGTTGCGTAATCAACAAAGATGCTGAAAAAGCTCTTTGACTCATTGGTGATCAAATAGGTTATTCCCATCAAAAATTTCTCAATTGGGGTAAGTTGATCTATCTTGGAAATAAAAGATTCAAGAACCAAGCTTCCTTCATTTCGATTCAAAAGTTCAAGGACAATGTCAAGAACAAAATCATTGTAAGAATACCCAACACAACAATCACAAAAGATATCGAAGGCAATATTGTATCTCTTTTTCGCTAGGAGTCTTAATAATTTGGGTTCTCTTTGTACAACCGCTTTCCAGAAGACTGCAAACTCAGATCTTGAAACACGATCAGTCTCGACCCTTGTATTGTTTCCTGATCCGGTGAACGAAATCTCAAAAACTTTTTCGACAGTTTCGTACCTTGACACTCTTTCGGTTAAAGAATTCATGAGTTGAAGAAGTGGCTCATTGACTTCACACAACAAAAATAGAACAAAGAGAACAATTAAAATCCCTTCATGTGAAGATTTGATACTCTTAAATGTCGCAACAGAAAGCAATTTTGAGAACAAGCCAAGTCCTTCTCCCACTTTCACAATAGAGGATTCATCAACTATTGATTCACTTTCAAAGTCAGACCCAATAAGTAATTTGATTTCACCTATAACATCTGGAATACTACCCAATTCTTCCATAATGAAGGAGATATCCTCGTCTGAAATCTTTCCTTTGAGATGCTCAGATGCGATCTTACCAGCAGTTTCAGAATTAATGGAGGAAATGCTGGATATTTCTCTTGAAATTCTCTTCATGGTGTTTACTGAGAATTTTTTAGATACTTCTCTCAAAAGTTTGGCAAGCGGATTTGAATTTGTACTTTCAAGATAGCTCTGAAAGAAATGCGACGTTTGAAATATACCCACTCCATGTGCTTGGGCGACAAATACGAATGGTCCATTTACCAATAATGAAAAGGATTCCTGACTCAACTTACGAAATTCATCGCATAGCATAGTAACCTTGAGCCATAAGGAATTAACCGAAAGACCAGAGGAAGTCAGAATGGTTTCGATAACATGATTTACGTTTTGACGTAAAGATACACCTGTTGTATAATCTGCAGTTTTTCCTGCACTGGTCCTAACAACGTTCAACGCAGTTTCAACAATGTCATCATCGTAATATCCAGAGTTGAATATTAAGTTAGAGTAATAATGCTTGTCTTGGTGGCTAGAAATTTCCGTGATAAGATTTTCCTTACCTGAAATAGATGTGTTAACTACCGTAGGAGTGCTGATGTCCGAATCAAACAGGTAACGTGAAAGCAAAGTAAACGTATTCGACTTCCATAATATATAGCATTCCAATTGCTCAGATGGTATGTACTGGAAGTCTTGGATTTTGAACGGATTGCTATTATTTTCAACCTTGAGCGGAACTTCTGGAGTGAATGGATGAGCTGTCTCTTCTTTCAATGATGAGTCTGGTAGTAGTTTGAAACGACGGAATGCATATCCGCTATCGTTACCAGTACCCTTTTTGGACTCTGTTGAATACAGAACCACTAATAGATGTTTGGAATCAAACTCAAAAGTTTGTAGGTACTTATGAGGTACGTTCGTCAACCAAGCATGATCCTGCTTTGAGTCGTCCAAATAGACAGTACTGCCGATTTGTTTATGAGTTGCAAGAGACCAAACCTTGATAGATTTATCAATTGTTAATACTGCAAAAGTACTCACTGATAACCGGGTGACATCCACGACTGAGTTTGCAGAAATTCCATCTGCAAATGTTTCTAACTTACCTGAACCACCCTTTAAAAGACCGCCGAGCAATCCAAGAGGCATAAATGAAACGGATTCGGTAAAGTTGTAGATGTCTACCGCAGAGAAAAGCGAGGATCTCTGGAAGTGCAACAACCCACCATCCTTCATGGAAACAATGAGATTCATGGGGTCCAATGCTTTCATAAAGAATGGCGCAGAACGCAACTCGAACGAATAAGGCACAGATATATTTACCCATTCTGAAAATGTGTCCAACGAAAGTCTGTTGTTAGAATTGCCAACCAAAAAATCAGAAACCTCGATTCTCAAAGTGATCAATAGGTAATTGACATCAGTCAAGTCAATGAGAATATATGGCTCTCCATCTTTATTCTGGCTAACAAGCTGGAAAGTGGCAGTACCTCTGCTAACCAAAGGATGAGGGAGATGAATTACAATATTCTGAAACATGAACCCCAAAGAAGTAGCCTCATCGACCAAAATGGGAGTCAAAGTGATCGTTTTTAAATCATTAGAGATGCTGTATTGTACATGGCTAAAAAAACTGCCATCCTGGTCACTCAAATCAAGAAAACCGCCTGTTGATGCTGCATTGTTTCGGAAAACTTCAGCGCTATCAGACTTCTTGTCCTGAGAAAAATACTTCAAAGGCAACTTGACATGCCTCAGAGCCAAATGAGAAGAGTAACCAACTAAGCTAATGTGACTGAAGGAGTTCATTGTTTCCTTCTTTTGTCAGGTCTTCTCTAGCTCAGCTCGAAGTTAAAGGTTGATATAGAAGAATCAACACAAAAGCTAAAACTACTGGTGTACGGATGTTATACAGTATGCATTATGAACATTCATCGTATGTGGTGAATATAATACAACCTAGAGAAAAGAGTTGGAGTTTCACTACCTTCAAGAAGAGACAAAGTTTTATTTATCAAATTCAACCAGAAAATATATTAGTAAGAATTCTGTTAACCCGATGAACAGTGGTGAACAAATAAATAATTTGTCCTACACACGACCTCTCTTTCAGCAGAATTAAGATTCATTTATTACAATTTCAAGCTAGAATACCTGATGTCGTCCACAATATTCTACCGGTTCTTGCATCAAAAGGAACAATCTACAATTCACTTTGATGGAACAGGTATAAATGTTTTTGATCTCAAGCATGAAATAATTACTCAGAATCAGCTCGGGCAAGGACAAGATTTCATGCTCCAACTTTATCATCTGGAGCAGCCAGACTTGGAATATGAAAACGACCAGGATGTCATTCCAAGATCAACATATGTTCTTGCAAAAAGATCACCATGCTCTGTGCTTAATGGTCGTTCACAAAGTGCTGCTAGATATGTGACTGGAAGACCAAGAATCACAAAATTCAAAGCTCAATCTTCTGTCGCTCCTGCGACAGCAATAAGAACGGAGGCGTCTGTCGATGAATCAGTGAGTGAAGAAGATAGAATCAAGCAAATGTTTGAAAACCAATCTAATGTGTGGGCTCAAGCTCAAGACGAACTTTCTACACATAAACTTGTGCATTATAAACCAGGAACCGAAGATCTACCCCCACCTGGTTACGTCTGTTATAGATGTGGTGGAAAGGATCACTGGATTAAAAATTGTCCTACTAACTTCGATCCAAACTTTGAGGGAAAGAAGATCAAGAAGACAACGGGTATCCCCAAAAGTTACATGAAAACGATATCTAAAGAAACGGTCGAATACAGACTTCAAAACCCCGAGAGTAACGAGAGCGGTATTCACACAAATGAAAATGGTGATTTGGTTGATGCCGAAGGAAACACATATATGATTACCGAGGATGGAGATTACGTTATGACATTCGCGGATTCTAAGACATGGGCACTGTACCAAGAGAAACAACAAAGTGCAGCCATGAAAGCACAAAAAGAATTTGAGCTGGCATTAGTGAAACAGGCAATGGATGATGGCAAAAAAGAGTTTCTCAATCCTCTTAATACAGACCAAGTGCTCAAACCTCCAATCTATATGACTCCATGTTGTCAGAAGAGCGAGGACATTAAGAAATTAAAGAATATTAATTACAACCAATCAGAATTGGAACAAGCATTAATTGAAAACGACTTCCATTGTCCAAACTGCGGAAAGGAAGACGTTTATATTGACGCATTAGTGCACAATGAGGAGTTGGAAAAGCAACTAGAAGAGTACGTTAATTCGCTCGATATCCAAGATCCTCTGAAAGCGAAGCGCCCGGCACTGGATCATTTGGAAGGCGAAGAGGCATCTAAGAGACAACAGACAAATCCAATGATGCCAATGTCGAACATGCCATTCGGAATGATGCCAATGCCAATGATGGGAATGCCCCCAATGTTTATGCCTCCGATTCCTCCTACAAGCATGCCGAACCATGCTGAAACAGACAAAAAGTAGGATACTCTTATCGCTTGGGAATGAGACATGAAGAAGCTACAATTGGAATGGTATTCTGTATTCTCCTTTTTCTACATCTTTTTAGTTCGCCAGTCATTGAAAGCTTTATCTGTAATCCTCTTATGGTCTAAGATTCACAAGATACTAATGGCATTTCCGCGTTTTACATTCTGAGGTACTATAATAAAATTGCGTCGGCTTTCTCAGCACATTACTAAATTCCAAACTCTAATATATATGTGGTTACTTATATAACTACGTCCAGTTATGAGGTAAAACGAAATCAAATACTAGTACCACAAAGGAGAGAAAGTACAATGTAGTTCAAATTTAAAAGCAGTCCTACGCGATATGGATGTGCACACAACTAAACCCTCCGACGACTAACTACACTACAAGTTACCCGCACAAACTTTAACGGGTATAAAGCTCAAAACGAAAATTTTTTTTTACAATAACACAAAGAAATAGGAATACATCAAATAGTATGTCATTCACATTGAATTCCAAGGAAATGATTCGAAGATGACCAAAATAATCAATTCAAACTAGAGTTTGTGACTTTTAAGAATGATCACAACATTATTAAGTGTTACTGAAGAATCAACAATAATTCCTCATCATTTGGAACTATACTGACAAATAAGTCCGTGAATTTTAATATGTATGTTTAATAATCTCAAAGTGAATTAAATGATGAGAAAAACAAAAACAAAGCTGGAATTACCAACTGAATCTCTGTGATTGATAAGTTTTTGCATTAATACTGATTTATATTCATTGTCACATTTTTGTGTCTAGATCACTAACATAATAGGTATGTTTTCTTTTGGGGATTTGTTTAAAGTTCAACTTCAATGAGGAATTATTGCACTGGGCACTGAATTATTTCATGAGTGACAACGCATTATTGGTGGGCCTCAGAAACCCACCGTAACTGATTGAAATACTCTTAAAAGATATTCGAACAAAGATCTAACATTCTAGGCAAGAGTATGTATAAACGAGGAGAAACTAAGATTTAATGATGATCATCTAGATGACGAGTCAGAATCGGGATTCCCGTTGACGACAACCTTTTTTAATTACCATTCATGCATTGCTGAATCATCTTAACTTCTTCATTATTGAAGACTCGAATAAAGCGACTAACTGAACTAGAATTTTCAACTCAAAAGTGGTTGCTATTAAGCTTGGGTAAAGAGGAAACATTCAGCTTTATTCTTGCTACTGTTTTCTGTGCAACTGAATTACAAGATGAATTGAAATAGAAGACAAGCATATATCTGATTTTCAGGAAGATACAATTTCATGTCTGATAATTCAAGCATAGAGAATAGGAGCAGGAATTGAGATCGAATGCGATATCTATTCTTTACTAAACGGTATGTTCCCCCTATTTTGGTTTTGAGTATATGATGATTACCACATTTATCACGACGGTCTACTGTGCTTTGGGAATTGTAATCCTTTAGCCATGATGACTAAATCGGCCTTGACCGGCCGTGGTTCCTGAAACTCTGAATTTCAGTTCGAATAATTATACTAACTTCTTAGAAGGTATGTGTGTTCATTTTTTTCCACTCGTATGATGTTCAAGTTCTACATTGATATTGAAATGAAACTCCAAAAAAAACTTTTCGATTTGCATGTCAGTCTGACGAAATGGAACAACATTTTCCAATCTTTTACTAACTTGTAGAATTTTAATGTATATTCAATAAACTTTTTGCACTTCAAATAAATTTGAAAGGATAGTTTTTATGTAGCCTTGATATCTGGTTTGCAGAAACAATACAGGAGTGAGTTAACTTGGCACTGTTGCGATAGAGCCGCACGTAATGCGCATATCGAAGAACGAAAGGACGCACACTCTTAAACACAACTCTTACTTCTCCGCATCTTAACTCTAGTTTTGTTGGTCTAAGAAGCGATTCAAATGAAGCGTTCAAAGCTGGATAATGAGGAGATTCCTCAGCACCCACCCTCCTATGAAGACTCCACCACGAAACCGATTGTTTCTCCAGCCGGTAACACCCCCAGGAACCCAATGCTCCACTCGTCCTCTTCGACATCCCAGTTAGATTATTTGAGTCAGCGTACTCCTATAAAGAACGTACCATACAGACCCTCAAAGGAGCTACAGAAACATATCGATCGCCTTGGAGATAGCTCGCATAGTTCATTAAGCACTGCATCGTCAGCCACTAGGACTGAGTACTTCGATGTACTTCCCTCGTTTCAAATGTTCCAATCAATTTTGAAGAGAAATGACTTTGAGTTCGACGAAACACATTTGGGCGAGCCACCAGGATATGGTGATACCACAACATCATCACCAACACCTCCAGCGTTGTCTCCCATGAGCTCTACTTCTCAAATAGATCAAGTCCTTTCTTCTGTTTCTCAAAGACTTGCAGATGGAAGCATTGAGGACGATGATGAATATGACGATGAATATGAGGGTCAGTATTTATTCTCTGATAATGAAGATGAAGTTGGATTACAGAGAAGAGCACGACTGAGGGAGAACATACACAGTCCAACTAGTGAAGCAAGACTGCGCAGCAGAAGCACACACCCACATATGGCAGTTAGCCACGAAGCCTATGGCCACTCTGTTCTTGATAACATTGACAAATTACCTATCGCTAAGCGGTCACCACTTTCAATCGAAATTTACGTTACCAAAGATGTGCCAATTCCAAATGCAAACAATGACCTCGAAACAAAACTTAAGGAATACTCTTGTGGAGACCGAGTTAATGGCTACGTCATAATCACGAATACCCTGGCCAAGGATGTTGATTTTGGTCTCTTCACTGTCAGCTTAGAAGGTACAGTCAAAGCGGTGATACCTAAACCTGGAAATGTTCTTCACAAGCCAGAAAGACTTTTACTCAAGAAGATACTAAAGATGTACGATTTAAGCGCAAGTTACAACTACGGTGTCATTCCTAGCAGTGCAGGAATTGAATATGACCCATATAGTACCGACATAGTTGATGGTTGCATTATGGGGCTACCTGATAATCGTGTGCTAAAGGCTAACACAAGATATAAAAAGTTTATTACTTTCAAGTTTCCTGAGATGCTTTTAGACAATTCATGTCCACATAATGTCATGCGACACACAATGCCTCCCCCTTCCTTTGGCACAGATAACACTGCATTTATGGGAAAAGCTGAGCATCTTGAAGTCAATAAAGCTCTTGGATATGGCTTTTTAAATTTGAGAGGAACGCCAATAAAGGTAAAAGACTATGCTTTCGATGACATCAGTGTCTCATATACAATTGAGGCTAAATTTATTGATAAATTGCATGAGGGCAATCAAAATGATCCTGTGCATGCTCATGATATCAATGACCCCGATAATACATCAAAATATGTCATTTCTCGGTGTGCACAATACTTTTTAAGGTTCATACCTGATGTTCGTACGCAAGTTGCTAACTTCAGTCGGACCTACAAAACATTTGGGCATGATACATTCGACTCTGTAGGTATTGATGGCATGTTGTATGGAACTTTAACAAAAGGAACAACTTGGAAATTTATTCACCAAATGAATCTTGCAACATTGCAGGAGATTGAATCTGCTCTTGACAAAAGAGAATTTTCAAATGACGATATGAAAAGAAAACATATTCAAGTGAGAGACCAGCTACCATCAGCTGAAGAAGATCAAGGATTATTAAGACCATCGTACCTGCAATTCGATACAGCGGAAAGTTCACAACGAAGCTTTTACCATGACCAAAAGATGATATGCAATCATGACCCTGTTGTAATCTATGGTAAGAAAAAGAAGAGACTCTTGCTGACAAGTGTCAAGATTGGAACAATGAAACTTTATGTAAAAGTCCCTGATAGACTTCTTCCATATACCTCGCCACGGTTGTTACAACGATATAACAACGGGTCGGAAGTTTCCTTAACCCCTACCGTCTCCAAAGATGGGAGTACTTCTTTGCATCCAGTTCTGAGTAATATGGAGGTATTGTATAATAGAGATGATGAGACTATTTTGCGGTCCCTTTATGTTGACTTGATTTTTGAAAATTTAGATGAAGCTGCTAAGCCACCAGCCATTTCCCTGGTCGAAATCAATGTGGTTGCATGGTCTTACAAGACCGACTATCCAATCCCCCTTTCATTTGAACACGACTTTTTTTACACCAAACCTTTTGATCCGTCTGTCATTATTTGTGACGATGATGTGGAAAATACTAAAACAAATCTCCAGAATTTGAAGGACACTGTGAACGAGTATATTGCTTTTTTGACAGAGACAAAGACCTTCATCTCACAAAACACATACTCGTACTTGAAAGGGATCAAGGCGTTGGGTATAAAGAAAGACACTATAAAGGAGTTCTTCCAATCCCACAATCCCCACTCGAGTCCGTGGTTGGCTGATGATTCCAATTGGAAAGCTTATCAAAGCCCAACTAAAAAGATGAGGTGGACAAGGAGTCTTGAGATTCCGTTGAAGATAGTGAACAAGAACAATGTTACGTTGGACCCAAGCTTCCAAAGTTGTCTTGTTGGTAGACTTTACGCTCTACAAGTCGTGGTGAAGCTAAAGGGAGCCGAGGAACCACTGAATGTCATAAAGGTGGATGTACCTGTCTTAGTTGGGTAGTGATCATCCTTCGTCATCAAGTCAGACCTCAATCAACCAATCTGACAGGTAATTAGGCGCTAACTACTTTAAATCTCAACTTGCTATAAAGAGTGTGCGCTCATGTGAACGCATCACTACAGTGGCATCAAGGTGTGTTGTTACGTCATGGTTATATGCAGACACGCTTCAGTTCATAAAGAAGTAGTTTCTTTGGGATTCCATTTCTGAATAGAATTATCATGTTTTAGACCTTTAGATAGCATATAAATATACAAAAAGCTCTATGTATGAAATTTTTCAAAAAAGTAACAAAAATTTGAAGGTGTAAACTTCGTCTCAGACCTTTCGCCATTGGTCTAATTATTCTCATTCCCAAATAGGTAAGAGCTGGGCAATGCCGCGGTGAGTTATCTTTGAGTCATAAATTTTCATATATATCTTCTTTTCTCTTCCTCCTATCCTCTGTTTCAGAAGAACAAAACTACCAAAAAGAAGCATCTAAACATTAAGATGTATAGATTTCTCAGCAAACCAGCTTCAACTGCTACAGCTAAACGGTCCTTAGCTACCTCTGCTCCTTTTAGCAAAACTTCTCAGCTTGATAGAGCCACTCTTACTATCAAGAACGGTCCTATCTTCAACGGTTACTCTTTTGGGGCTAACAAGAATGTTAGTGGAGAAACTGTTTTCACAACTTCTCTAGTTGGATACCCAGAATCTATGACCGACCCTTCCTACAAGGGGCAGATTTTGTGTTTTACACAGCCCTTGATTGGTAACTATGGAGTTCCATCTTCTACTGAGAGAGATGAATTCAATTTGTTGAAATACATGGAATCTCCCTCTGTTCAATGTATTGGTATCGTTGTTGCCGATGTTGCCATGGAATACTCTCATTGGACAGCAGTTGAGTCACTTCAACAATGGTGCCAAAGATCAGGCGTTGCTGCCATAACTGGTGTTGACACAAGACAGTTGGTCAGCTATTTGAGAGAACAAGGTTCTTCTTTATCCAGAATCAGTGTCGGTGAGGAATATGATGCAGATGAAGATGATGCATTTGAAGACCCCGGTGCCATCAACTTGGTCCATAAGGTTACCACAAAGGCTCCGTTCCACGTCGCCTGCCCAGAAAAGTACAACAAGGGCTACCATGTTGCCGTATTGGACTGCGGTGCCAAAGAAAACATTTTAAGATGTCTCGTCCAAAGAGGTGCTTCTTTGACCGTCTTTCCTTACAACTATCCCATCCACAAAATTGCCAACAAATTCGATGGAATATTCATTTCAAACGGACCAGGAGACCCAACCCATTGTTCCCAAACCATTGAACATTTGAAATTGACTATGAAGAACAACGAAGACTTACCGATTTTTGGTATTTGCTTAGGTCATCAATTGTTGGCTTTGGCGAGTGGAGCAAAGACTATTAAGTTGAAGTATGGTAACAGAGCCCACAACATCCCAGCTTTGGATGTTATCTCTGGCAAATGTCACATCACCTCTCAAAACCATGGGTACGCAGTTGATGCAGATACATTGCCATCAGATTGGACACCATACTTTACAAACTTGAATGATTTGTCTAATGAAGGTATGCAACATAAGTACAAGCCAATTTTCTCTACTCAGTTTCATCCTGAGGCTAAGGGTGGACCATTAGACACAGCATTCTTGTTCGATAAGTTTTTTACCAACATTGAGACTTATAAATCTGCTAATGGATTGAAGTTGGGAAACATCAGCGATTCATTACTCGTGGATATTTTACCTAAAGAAAGAGTGTACTGATGCTATATGCATTACGTGATACTAGACATAGTCTAGAAACGCGGGAACAACTGATGGGGAATGGGGCTGGAAATAGATACGCTAATGACCACAAACGTACCAGTTATTATCAAACCAATGCAAAGATATTATCATGATTTAGTCCCTTCACTACACGTAAACAACAAGTTCTCGTTTAAAGTGTTTCAGTAATCATGCTATAACGGAGCATAAATGCTCTGACAACATGTTATGTTTGAATAAACGAGCTGATAAACGAACTGATAAACAAGCTGATAAACAAGCCGATCTTTTTAACGGTATAGAAATGGTATTGTTCATGAACATGAGCTCGTATGCTCGTAGCGCTCGTAGCGCTCGTACAGTCCTAACAGGTGGTGTGCATCTTACGCGTTAAACTTACGATTTTCTATTTTGATACAGAGCTAATATCACGCAACTAGATGCACTATACGAATGAGCTAACCGTAGATTATAAATACCAAACGAAGCAGGTGAAGTCTGTAACGAACATTCAAATATATCAAAGAAATGGATATCTTGAAGCAAGCGAGTTCACTTACGCATATCTTGGGCTCTAACCAGACCCTTGACCAAACATCATATTTGGGTATATACCATAGATTAGATGACATTTCGTCATTTGATTTGACATCTCAAGTTGCACAACTCAATTACATTGAAAAGTTGTGGGCTTCATGGTACTTATATATCAATAACGATGTGTTAGCAACAGGGTTGTTATTTTTCTTGATTCATGAGCTCACTTACTTTGGCCGTTGTTTACCTTGGTACATAATCGATCAAATCCCCTACTTCAATAGATGGAAGATTCAACCAGATAAAATCCCTACCAACAAGGAACAATGGGAGTGCTTTAAGGCTGTTTTGAAGTCTCATTTCTTAGTAGAGGCCTTACCAATCTGGTTATTCCATCCATTGTGCTCCACTTTGTCCATTTCTGTTGATGTACCCTTCCCTTCTTTAAAAGTTATGGCATCCCAGGTTGCTGTATTCTTCTTCCTTGAGGACTTGTGGCACTATTGTTTCCACAGACTCTTCCACTGGGGTTGGTTCTACAAGAACATTCACAAGCAACACCACAAGTATGCTGCTCCATTCGGCTTCGCTGCAGAGTATGCCCATCCAGTTGAGGTAATGTCATTGGGTGTTGGAACTGTTGGATTCCCAATCCTTTATGCATATTTTGCAATGGCATATCCTCTGTGGAACTTGCCAGAATTGCACTTGTTCACAATTACTTGCTGGATTGTCCTCAGATTGTTCCAAGCCGTGGACTCCCACTCAGGTTACGATTTCCCTTGGTCATTAAATAAATTCATGCCATTTTGGGCAGGAGCTGCTCATCATGATTTGCACCACCACTATTTCATTGGTAATTATGCTAGTTCTTTCACTTGGTTTGACTATTTGATGGATACCGAATCTGGACCGGTTGCAAAAAGACACAGAGAGCGTAAGAGTAAGGAGAGTGCAGAGAGCTTTGCCAAAAAGAACATCTAAATTTTAAATCTGTCATTAATAGAAATCAACGTAACTATGCATAACTGAAAATAGAATTGAGTATCATAGATAAGTGAGTGTATTATTGCCTATCACAAAATGAGCTTGTACCACACGTTTCTCAAATGCCCAACTAATTTGCGATTATAAAAAAATCGCTAAGCCGCGGTAGTATATAATTAGGGCTGTAGCCCTCTCTGCTCATATGAAGGGGTACACGTGCAGTAAGATATTGTAGCCATTCGAACGACATCTGCGACATTTGCGACATTTGTTCCACTGAGCACCTCATTATGATCTGTATACAGACCGCTGGTAAAATTTTTCACACTGCGTGCGCGACATCCCACAAACTGACTTTTAGTCGTGAACACACTTATTCTTTCTCCTGTTTGTTCCCTTAGCCAACTCAACAACGAAGTATGTAATCTCAAATGAAAAATAGAGGTGGTCAGTTATTTAACCAGTTACTCATGAATCTTATTTCCGTTGCATGAGATATTTGGTTCTCCATCATATATGTTCATCGTCTTTGAGGCCAAAAAATTTTCATACCCGAATGCAAAGTGAGATACCTACCACTCGCCCTATCCCATTAAATGAAGATATACTAACAGATCAGATGTCTAGATTGAACGAATATCAAGTTATTGGTCGTCGTCTCCCTACCGAGGCTGTCCCAGAGCCAAAGTTGTTCAGAATGAGAATCTTTGCTCCAAACACTGTCGTTGCCAAGTCTCGTTACTGGTACTTCTTGCAAAAGTTGTACAAGGTTAAGAGAGCTTCCGGTGAGATTGTTTCTGTTAACCAAATCCACGAGACTTCTCCAACTAAGGTTAAGACCTTCGGTGTCTGGATCAGATACGAATCCAGATCTGGTATCCACAACATGTACAAGGAATACAGAGACGTCACCAGAGTTGGTGCTGTTGAGACCATGTACCAAGATTTGGCTGCTAGACACAGAGCCAGATTTAGAAACATCCACATCTTGAAGGTTGTTGAATTGGCCAAGACCGAAGACGTCAAGAGACAATACGTCAAGCAATACTTGACCAAGGGCTTGAAGTTCCCATTGCCACACAGAATTCAAAAGACCAACAAGTTGTACCAATTCACCGCTCCAACCACTTTCTACTAAGCGGATCGTGTCCTGGGTTCTCATCTTACCACATTTATACTAATACATGTGAAAATATAATAGCCATTTGTAGTTTGTTATATGAAGCCCACTTAAAGTATTGCTGGTCCATGTGGGGTTCATTACATAGGGATATGCTTAGTTATTGCCTATTGCCTGAAGGGGTGTGTGATTCTCATAGATAAGAAGTATTTTACTTTGAAATTAATACTTCATTCCTGTGGGATTATTACCATTGAAAGACAGTTTAATGCAACCATTATCACAGAGATAGTTTATATTTGATATTTTTAATGATTTTTGTTAGTAATATTTCTCTTTCATGGATATCTTCATCTGGTTGGGGATAGCGCAATATATGGCAAGTGTTACTTTTTTTCATATTTCTTGTGTACTGTGCAAAATTCTACAATACTCCACATCATTTTTAATTATATTTCATTGACGCTTCCCCTCTTTCCTAAATAAAAATTTTTTTTTTTCTTTGACATTTATCTTAGAGTGTATTCTGTTTACTATTTAATATCTGAATACCTCAATTGATACAAAGAAAAGAAAAGAACAATGCATAGGTTCAGTGCACTTACATGATCGCTTAGAATGATACCAAAAATGCTCAAAATTTATTGATCTCTCATTTACATGTATTTGAATTAACTTCTGATAAAACTACTTATTCATATTCCCTGAATGAGTTTAAAGTTCAATTATCATGTAACTAAAGGTGACGCTACTCAGGCATGAACTGAATATGTACACGTGATATCATGTTATGGCTTATCTATTGGCCACTGCGGATCCTGGCAGGTATAACATAATCCATCATTTATAAAATGAGCTACGGAACCAAAGCTGCAGAAAGAATAGCCGGCAAAACTATTTTGATTACAGGTGCTTCTGCTGGTATCGGTGAAGCAACTGCTAAAGAGTTAGCAGAAGTAGCAAATGGTGATGTGAAGTTTGTTTTGACTGCTAGAAGATTGGAGAAGTTGAAAGAAATCGAAGAAGAATTGAAAGCGAAGTATCCAACCATTGAGATACATTCTGTCAAACTTGATGTTTCAGATTTAGATTCCATTAAACCTTTTGTGCAAAACCTTCCTTCAGAATTTGCTGATATTGACGTGCTAATCAATAATGCTGGTAAGGCATTAGGGAGAGAGGAAGTTGGTCAAATCGCTGATTCAGACATAAGAGAGATGTTTGATACGAATGTTTTAGCACTCATTACATTGACTCAGGAGATTTTACATATCTTTAAAGCCAAGAATTCGGGAGACATTGTCAATTTAGGTTCCATTGCCGGTCGTGACCCTTACCCAGGTGGGGGGATTTACTGTCCCACGAAGGCTGCTGTTAAGTCATTTTCTCATGCTTTAAGAAAGGAATTAATTAGTACACAGATCAGAGTGATTGAAGTGGATCCAGGGAATGTGGAGACTGAATTCTCTAAAATTAGGTTTAGGGGTGACGTGGAGAAGGCTAAAGCTGTGTACGCTGGAACTGAGCCCTTAGTTGCAAGTGATATCGCAGAAGTTATTGCATTTGCATTGACTAGAAAGCAAAACACTGTGATTGCTGAAACTTTAGTGTTTTCGAGTAACCAAGCATCGGCATCGCATCTTTATCGGAAACCAAGTGCATTGTAACTGGCGTGTATACAATACAACAAAATTTAAAAATTGTAAATTACGTACCTCATGGCAGAGTTCGGTGAAGTAAATCCTGATTGGCAATCGACATCTATAGAGCTACTTTCTAACCCTCATGATTTTAAGAAATGGCAATTGTTGATTCATTTCGCTGAGAATCCAAATGGAAAATCGTTGGATAAAAATTCGAATGCTCTCTGTCTTGAAATCTTACGGATTTCCTATGAGGGATTTCTTCGTCGATTCCCGCTACTATCAAAATATTGGATAGGATACGCTGAGTGGGAGTTTAAACTTGGTCTGAAGAACAACGCCGAGTCAATATTCCTGCGAGGTTTATCTTATCTTGAGAGCGACGTATCCTACTGGGTGGGTTTTTTACTGTTCAAGTTGCGAACCGTAACGGATGATTTCCTGCTGTTGCTAGGGTTGTTTGAACAAGCTCGATTCAAGATAGGTTATAATTACCATTCATCTGATTTCTACTCCCAATATTTATCATTTTTGCGAACGTACGCTACAGCTGAGAATGGTTACTTTGAGAAGTCAATTTGGCTTCTTCGTGCAATTACAGAAATCCCATTATACAATTACGGAATATTTTATGAGCAGATATTCGAGTTGATATCGACGAGGACCATAAAGTTCGAAACAATTCGCTACTTAATCCCTCCAGCACAGCAGAAATTAATGAAGAATCAACACAAAAATAATTTGAAATTAATCTCGAAGAAACTTGAAAAGCATTTTACCGATGCGTACGTTGTATCACAATTCCAAAGCTTTCAAATTTTCAATTTCGAGAAAAGAATTGTATCACTGACATTCTACACTCCTAATGTATTAAGCACCCTTGATATTGAAAATTGGACACAATACTTAACATTTGCAGAACAAGCATTTCCATTCCCCTATGTGAGACAATTGTATGAGAAAGCAATACTTGCTACATCAAGTTATTCTTCATTAACTTTGAAATTTGCGGATTACCTAATTCTGACCGGACACTTTAATGCATGTCGTAATGCTTTAAGAAAACATGTTACTTATAGCCAAAATTCCAACGAAACCGAATGCTTTATACGTCTTGTTGACCTTGAAATATACCTGGGAAATTATTGTAAGGCAAGAGATCTTATTCTCAAGGCTTTGAAATTTAACAGAGATGTCCCAAACCGTGTATATGAGAAACTTTTACAACTTGAATTTCTCGTTAGACCTACAAATGACGAGGAATATTTGTGTCAATTGGTCGAAGAAGTGATAAATAAATCTGAATCACTAATTCATTTGAATACATTGTTTTCTTCTGACATTTCTGATGGTAGATTGAAGACATTTATTCATGATAAATTAGCAAAAGAGTGTCCAATGCGCATATTTCTCGAAAATGATAGCACTATTGTGACCAACTCCCGATTTTGGTCTATGTATAATGATTCGATCTAATACTTCTGGTGAAAAACTCATATGGGTGGTCTGAATCATATTTAATTACCAATATTCCAATCCAAAACAAGATAAACTTGTCAAGAACCATGTACATATTCCCACGAACCCAAGTCTTCTGTCAAATTTCCAATGATTGGTGGGAATATAGAAAAGATAAAAGAATGCCATAACAATCAAAATCGAGGAACTTAAGTAAACCTCAAACGAGAGCGGAAACGAGATATAGAATTGAAAAAAATTCTCATGTCTTTCGTTAGACTTTATGAGGTAAAAAATTCCATTGAGTCCAATTCCGATTGAAAATACCAAAATGCATGTACCTAAACAAGATGAAATTCCCAAATATGGTCTAAGATTCTGCGACATCAGAAAGTTCATGCAAATATCATTAATTGAATTAACAATTGAAAAAACGAACAAGCCCATTGAATATTCTGAAATCCCCCATAGTACACCCAAATTCTTTAAGATTCGTATTATCACTTTGGTTGTCACAGAAATAATGATGAGGGAATTCATAATGCTTGTTGCATCTAATAAAAGCCCAGCAACCATTTCGTGGCAAACACATCGCAGAATCTGTACCAAAAGAAATGCACCTGCTATTGCTAATAAAGACCAGACTCCAATGTACCCGTAAAACCAGAAGCAACTCATGAACGTCGTCATACTAATTAACCATACGTGAAATAATAACGATTTATATAGTGATCGTTTGAAGGAGCTCGCATGATTATTTGATAGTGTATTTTTCGAAATGGGAATAAGTATGAAAATAAAGTGGTCAAATATGTTGACAACTGAATTCCAAGCCCGTATTATCCTATATCTTGAATCTTTGATGTCTGATATATCAATGTTTCCATTTTGGATTGAATTTATTGATCGTGCCTCTAAGAGATACTCTTGATCTGATAATACTGTCTCGATATTGGTGTATTCCAACTCCTCTTCCTCAGGGAGTTTTATCACCCAAATCAGATATGCGACATATACCATAATTAGACATAAACATTCAACCATAGTTATTTTGCCGTCAATTAGTATTATAGTCAGTAATACAAATATTGATAGTAGCCAAACAAAGACAATATACTCTTTTTGGCGGTTTTCAGTAATGTGGGGATAAGATGCACATATAATTCCGATGATCATAGTAAAGTTGTTCAAACTTCCACCTACTACTTGGCCAATAACGAGTTCTATTGAGTCGCTGTTCATGGCGTTGTAGAAATTCACGAGATCTGGTAGCGAATTGGCAAAAGGTATGATAAGGAACGCGAGCACATTGTGATTGGAACCAGCAAGCTCAGCAAAATTGAGAATGCAATATAGTAAGTAATTGGAAACTATTATACTTAAAAGAGTTATTAAGACCCCTATGATAACCAACATTGCTATTGAGATAAGTACCATTAACACGGGCGAAGAGCAATAATGGGAACAGTAATACAATCTTGCAATACTGAAATATTCGACATTGCAACCCACATTTAACTGCTGACAAAAGTCTATACCGCTTGTATTGTTTAATATGCAATTATATTCATTTAGTGCCAGCAACATTAAGCTCGTAGGTTTCTGCCAGGTATCGAAAGAGTATCTACTTCCTTCTTCTTCGCTTCACTCTATGCATGACTCGTTTTGATCATGCCTGGGGAGCTTTCTCATCACTATCTAACAAATGTTTTCCGTAACCATTTCTCTTGAGTGTTTCCATTGCAATCTTTATATCTAAATGAATATCCTCGATCAAAGCCTCTGTGATTGTTAGTATGAAACACAAAAATTCAGATGAGTGGTCAACGTACCTTGTGTTGTATAATCCAATTCTGGTCTAATGTAGCCTAAAATAACGAATCTGATCTTTGCACCATAAAAGTTATCCTTAAATTGATGTATTATGTGTACCTCTGCCGTTTTTTTCTCATTTTTGAAGAAAGGGTTCCAACCTAATGACATCACCATAGGTAAAATTTCCAAATCCTCTTTTCTTAATTCTAAACCGTAATTGAATAGGTTTTTCTTGCCTGAATTACTTTCAAGCCATCTAGGTTCCTTTTCTGGCACTGGAGACAACTGACACCAACCGAAATAAATCCCTGTTTCCAATGAAGTCAAACAACTGTCCACTGGAACATTGGCCGTAGGGATACCTAATTCCGACGAACCTCTTCCGAACCCGCTGATAACTTCCGACGAACATTTTATTGGATATGGTCTCTCAGTCGTAGCCGGTATAATACTTTCAGGTCTCATTCTCTGTTTGATTTGCGTTGCTCAAAATAGGTCGACTGCGCGTAATACAAGTCTTTTTGAACATATTTTTGATAGTCGTTTTTCCTGGTTACTAATCGCACATCCTCTGTCGTCACACTTTTGTTAGAGAATATGGCTTGTCAATTGGACGTTGTTTTATTAACAATACCTATTCATATACAAGTACTAATGACTTTAGCAATACTCACTTATTACGTAAACACATTTTAAAACTTGGCTTCCAATTGGGCCAACAAGGTTTCGGTGTCCTTGGCAAAACCTCTGATACCTTGGGCCAATTTCTCAGTGGCCATAGCATCCTCATTCAACAAAAATCTGAAAAGTGGCTCGTTAGAAATGTACGAAACCTTTTCAGTATCCAAGGATTGAGCAGCTGCAGCATCCAAGATCTTTGGAACTGGCTCATTAGAGTTCATCAACTCCTCTAACAACTTTGGAGAAACAGTTAAGAAATCACAACCAGCTAAAGCCTTGATCTCCCCAGTATTTCTGAATGAAGCTCCCATAACGATTGTCTTGTATCCGTACTTCTTGTAGTAATTGAAAATACTTCTAACAGACAAAACACCCGGATCAGATTCGGCGTCATATTCCTTTCCAGTAGAGGCCTTGTACCAGTCCAAGATTCTTCCAACAAATGGAGAAATTAAAGTAACCTTGGCCTCTGCACATGCCACAGCTTGTACAAAAGAAAACAACAATGTTAAGTTGCAATGAATTTGGTGCTTCTCCTCCAATTCCTTAGCAGCTTGGATACCTTCCCAAGTAGAGGCAATCTTGATCAAGACTCTATCTTTAGAAATTCCAATTGACTCATACAATCTAATAATTTCAAGAGCCTTCTTGATTGTAGCATCTTTGTCAAAAGAGATTCTAGCGTCGACCTCAGTAGAAACTCTTCCTGGAACAATTGCCAAAATCTCCTTTCCAAACTCAACTAACAATCTATCCATAGCGATTGAAGCCTTCTCCTTAGGGTTAGAGCCCTTGTCGTCAGCATATTTGATAGCAATATCAATCAACTTGGAGTACTCTGGCTTCTTAGCTGCAGCCAAGATCAATGATGGGTTGGTAGTAGCATCTTGAGGAGTGTACTTGGCAATTGACTCAAATTCACCTGTGTCTGTGACGATAACGGTACCTGTAGCCTTCAATTGTTCTAATGAGTTCGACATTCTTGTAGAAATAACCTTAATTTGGAACTCCGCGTTCGGTGAGGGAAACTTGTCATTTATAAATTTCCGCGAGCGCCGGACGGGTAATGCTCGCTGCAGTCACGAGAAGTCGCATTACAAATTACGCATACACTTGTGCTAGACTCATAATAGCAATTCTTTCTTACAAATATTAAAAGACGCAGGGAGGATTTGCGCGGATTATAAAGGGGTAAGTGATCATTACCCCAAATATATCTATGTTACAAATTGTAAAAGGGGTCCAGTCTGCTGCACCTTCATATTATCACACTTAGTGTTCTTGACTATAACACAAGCATCACCCATCTACTTTGTTCATAAAGACGAAATGTACCCTAGATTAACATTTAAAACACCTGAGATTGTGAAACTAGATTTAGGACCACCAATTGAGTGAATATAATTTCTTGAATTTGCATACTTGAACAATAAGAGTAGGTTAGTATACTTGTGGTTGCTGGGTGCTGCACATTAAAAATACAGGTATTTGTTTGCTCCACCCCCACCATCAAAGATAAACAAAACATGCCTAAGAGACTTCTAATCCAATTATCTTCAAGTCACAACGGCGACAAAATCATTGTTCCAGTTAATTCTGATCAACCTATAACGGTAGAATCCCCGATTGGTACTTTCGAGGTATCAGTTTATATTCGCGATTTCGACGGTTGCGTTGCACATCATGGAAACAGTTTCTACAACTTGGGGACCAATAATCCCTTGCCAATAAAAGAGAAAACCAATGCTAAAAATATTAATATACCCAACTTAAGGTTGCTTATTAAGTTCGTTCCTTCCCAAAATATCCGGGGTTCAGATTTACTCTTTGGCAACGACTTTACTACTTCAATCAAAGAGAATGTCCCGATATCACTCCTTTCCACAGGATTAAAGTTCTTCACATGGTTTATCAACCCAACAGTTCAAAGCGACATATACAACGATAATCCATACTTGTATAGCCCTGCTTTGAATTCGTTCACCGGTATGGGGTATCTTCCATGCGAATCAGATCATGATATCGAGCAAATACTAAAAGGAAATGAAAATTTGAAGCAGCATTCCTCATCAGACGAACATATTCCCCCATTCCTGAAGGAGCGACAGAAGTATTTCACAAAAGAAGATCGTTGTAAAAAATTCGAATTCACAAAAAATGATTCCCCCTATCTACTCGTGTTTGATACCAACTTCATACATATGGGAGACTCTAAATACAGTGTGTCTATTCCAACTTTTGGTTCGAAAACCTTTGACATAGATGTGTCTCGATATGCCAATGAAAAACTCGACAACTTTAATTGGGTAATCAAAATGGGAGGAAATGATGGCGTCAAAAGCGGTCAAACAGGACTAGTCCTCAACTTTTCTTTGATAGATGAAGAAACTTAAACTCCTCATTTCAATATACAATAAATATAAATATCTAAAATAAAACAAAACGTGACAGCTTAAATAAGTATGAAACCAAGTAACAAGATTAATGACTTACTGTTCGATAACCACATTAGTCATTTGAACGCTGGAAAAATCAAAAATATAAAAAAATTTATTTACCATTAAGTTTTAAAAGAAAATAATAACACCCTAAAAAAATCAAAAACAAAAAATAAGAGACCGTTCAGTCCTGTCACAACAAAAAACAAATAGATAACTTACTGGAAAATAGTATACACATAAAACCGACATAATTATACTCCGAACAATTACTACATAACTGTCAAAAAGTATTTCAAATTTGCCGCTATATGGACAAACATTAAAACGCCATACGATAACACAAGAACAACCTCAAATTAAAGAACAACTGAAAATCCAGAATGATAACGTAAATAATGGCAGAACAAGTATATATATAAACAAATTCAAAAGTATATAGGATAACATCCTATATTAATTCAAGGCAATAAACTAAAAACACAATTAAAAAATAGAGCAAACCATAAACAAACATATCACTCCTGATTTAATAAACAGAATTTTAAGCATGAATAATTGATCTAACGAAAAAAAAAAAAAAAACGTAACTACCTGATATAGACACAACAAATTTAATAACAATGCAACGAACATAAGATATCCAATATAAATAACACTATAATCAACAAAATATACAACAACACTGCAAATAGTATTCTGCTTTACAATAAACTTTAAGGAAAATAAAAAACAAAAACAACTAAATAATCAATGAATGAATACAAAATAACCTCAAATTACATCGTTTGACTCACAGAATTAAAAGTACTCACTGCAAAAATGAACATTCCCTACATAATATACCAAACACCTAAAATTGAGAACCCCGGTTTAACGTATCATAATGAAGAAGCAATCAGAAAACCTTTCACGATACATTCTAAAGCCAAATTGGGCAACTACATTATACATAAATGCTGTGATAATGGTTGCATTAACACATCTGCTCTTTTTGAGTTCTCAATCTTGAACAGAAAATTCAATAAATAAATCAGTACCAGCAGATCAACAGGAACTACGACAGGCAAATTAATTTCAACGAACTCCAAGGACCTGCTATATTTATAATAATTTATAGCATTTTGTTATTAAAATCCATCGCTTCGACTAGAAGGCAATTAAGCAAATCCTTATTCTATACATAAAATTGATTAACTATTAGTAATCCTTCTTGAAATATGATAAAGTGAAGAATTTAATATAAAATTTCAACCAGTAACCACTACTTGGATACTGCCTAAGGAAAAGTAAGTCAACTTCTCTATCTAAAATCTAGAATCATACAGTAATGATCAAATCAGCGCCGGCGACTTAAAGTAACAAGTACAAGACATTGCTATTGCCATCTCCTCTATTTCTTCGAATCAAGTGTATTCCATTTCCATATTAAGTAAGTTTCTTAGAATAACCACTTTGCAGAAGATACTAGCAAAAATCACCCAGGTAACTAATTAGTTCCAGCTTGAAATATAAGACTATCATGAGTTTTTTCCGAAAGAATTTGACCACACAAATTCAATGATGCTCTCATTTCATTATCTGTAATCTGTTTGAATTTATTTCCATAAAATCCTATTCGTCTGATAGTGTTGAAAATTTCTTAGTACTTATTGCGGTCTAGGGGTCCACTATTCCATTTTGAAATTAAGAATCATTTACAGGAATATGATAATTGTAACTTTGTTAAGATTTTGTTATAAATAATTATTCATTGTAACTAAATGAGGTTTGATGATAGAGGACTAAAGGATAGGGAGTAGCTCTTATTGGTTCTATTCTTGTGAGATTTTAATGTTCTTTGCAAAATAATGGAGTCATAATTAGAGCCGAATTGGTTTAATTGGACGATAGACATATCTTTTATTCTTTAGAAGATATGATTATTGATATAGAAACTAACAAATCTGTACTTAGTTATTGTCTATCTGCATCCTTTATATTGGATATATCGTGTAATTGGGAAGCATTATTTAACAAGAACGCTATTTGATTCTAAACTATGGCTTTATAATTTTTGTTAAATTTCATTTTTTTTGAGGTATCTTTTAGATATACAATCATCTTCGAAATGTGTTCCCGGTAGTGACTACCAGCATGGTTAGTGTTTTTGCTTATTTGTATTTATGATACTCGTTGGAGAGGTAATTAGAATAGGTCCTTTCTTGTTATTATTGATCTCAAAGGGATCTTTTGTTGGGGAAAATTATCCAAATTCTTTTCAGTGTTTTCATCTCTATATATATAACTTGTATCAATAGAAAATTTTGGACTTGAAGGATCTACGAAAATGATATGCCAGATCGGTTGGCACATAAGGAGGGATTGGTTTTAGAAGTATTTGTTTTTTACTGATTTGAATGTGTCATGAATGATTAGTCTATCTTCTCTTTATGAATTTACTTTTTTTATTGGACTCTTCAAGGGATCTGATTATAGGTATTCGATCATCAATCTATCTATTTTTGTATGTTACACAAAGAAGAAGGAATAATCTTTGTGAAGGAGTTTGTATGTGAACAGATCGGGTTTGCCGTATTTTGCTGGTTTGATATAATGTGTGTAATTTTTGGATATGCGAATAGTTACTTATAATTGAACAAGTTATTGAGTACACTTCTGTTTTTCCATTAAGCTGCCAAGTCATGATATCTCAATCTTGTTACATCTATTATTTAGCTATAAATAAATGTATTTCTTTAGTACCTTTTCATCATTTGTAACTGTTATCGGACTACTAAACGCCTCAAAACCTCAGAATCAAATAGTAGTTGAGGCGCATAGAGCAGCACCGACACCACTACCGTCCTTAGCTATTTTCAAGTGTAAAGACTTGTTAGTACCCTTCAAGGGGTTTATCATATTGAAAGCTTCCATAATTCTGTCCTGAAAACCAGGATAGAACTCGACAACGGATCCATCGCAACCTACTTCAAAGTCCCTATCATCATGTTCATAGTCGTCCTTGACCCTAAGCACAATTGCAGCTAAAGGAATAGCAGAAAGGTATGCTGCACGTTTGGAAATTGCACGAGTTAATTTCTGTATAACCAATCTTTCAACTTTTGTAGTAGGTAACCTCAAATGGTTTTCCAAGACTAGTTCAGACATTTTAAGATCAGTCGAATCGTCTATCTCCAAGTACGACAAAACTTCGGAAGAGAGCAAGAAAGGCTCTGACAAACGGTGAGGAAGGGTATTGTTACGTTTTTTATATAAGTCTTGGAAAATAAGACCTTTATCAAAAAGATCTATGAGCGTCACTCGTAACAATTCACCCAAAAACATTCCACTAATTCTCTTTTCAAATAAATGATATCCGACATTAGTAGTTTCATTATCGATAAAGTCATCATACTTCGTTCTAGGTAATACTTCGAGCGTATTATCAAATGATCCCCACTCAGTGTTAATTACCATGTGAGTAGTCCCTTTTGGTAAAGTTATGTTGCCCAATTTAGGAATCAGTGAAAGTTTCTCAAGGTATGCTCCGTTAGTACCTGTTCCAAAAATACAACCCAAAATGGTATTTGAGTTTGTTTTTGTCGCGTCATTAGAGTATGCTCTTGACATTAATGTACCAACTGTATCATTAGCCAATGCGACAACTGTTACTTGTACTCCTAGAGAGTCAAGATGTTTCTGGAAGAACTCCACAACGTCACGACCAACACAATCGGGTATATCGAACCCCTTTGTCCATCTGATCAAGGTTCCACGGTCAATAGCAGTCTGCTCCACAGGAAATGAGAAAGTAAACCCCATCTTGAACTTTTCTGTTTCAGAAAGATCATTGTGATGTTCATTCAAAAATAATTTTACCTTGTCCGCTAAGAAACAGAAAAGGGAGTCTGCAGAGGATCCTTGCATGTAATCCTGTGGTACGGCCCATTTAGACTGCTTTAACTCAAATGTATGGTTTCCGTTAAGATTAATTGAACAAACTCTAAAGTTTGTTCCTCCTAAATCTGCAGCAAGAAAGATTCCTTTTTCCTTTCCCGACGGAATTCCTGTTACAAAAGTAGGAATCATTGGCATGTAAGTTCTTGTAGGCGTTCCATTGGCTAATCCCGCGTCCATGCACCTCAAAAAGTGGTTAGTGGCCTTTCTAAGAAAATGTTGATCGACCTCAAAAGTAGAAGTTATTTCATTAACTGCTTGGGTTAGCTCTGTATTCATTTTGATGTTATTGAATAAAGTAGTTTATGTGGTTGAGTCAGTAGTTTTGTTGCTTTTAATAAAGCCGAAGTGAGGGGCGGGGGTCTGCGTTTTGGCGTTATGCATATCATGTGATGAACTAGTTCATATTCTCTCCACCTTTTTTTTCTTTCAGTAAACATGTCAGACCAACAATATGCTTTAGAAGCTCATGCATTGATAAAGGGTAATGCATTCTTTATGCTCTCCAAGTCCTGGTGCCCTGATTGCCATTACGTTTATAAAATTTTTGATCAGTATAACGTACGAAACAAGGTTCAAGTTCTTGAACTTGACAAAATGGATGACCCTAACCACGCCGAGAAGTTGGAGCGGGCATTTACAGAGATCTCTGGTAAAAAGTGGGTTCCTACATTATTCTTCAATGGCAAGAAATTTGGTACAGAAGAAGACCTCAAACGTCTCGAAAGTGAGGGTAAATTGAAGGAAACATTTGTTCTGGAAGGTTTACTTAGAGAAGTACATTAGTAACATAATGAGAAATAAACAGAATTATTTAAACGGACAATGGAAATTCTCCGGCCCATTCAGAGATTTCAGCCTTCACAGCATCCAACTTGGCGTCCTCCCCGTGCAACACTCTTTGCTTGAAGTCCTTCAATTTGTTGGCCTCCTTTGGAAGGCTTGCTTGAATCTCCTTAGCATAGTTGACTGCGAAATCGATGTAGCTGACAATTTTCTTGAAGTCATCTTCGCTTAATCCTCTGGTAGTCATTGCAGGAGCTCCAATTCTGACACCACCAGGAACCAAAGCAGACTTGTCACCAGGAATAGAGTTTTTGTTCAAAGCAATGTTGATTCTTTCACAAATTGTTTCAACTCTGGCACCATCAATGTTCTTGTCTCTCAACGAAACCAAAACCATGTGAGAATCGGTACCGTCAGAAACCAAATTGTAGCCTTTAGCAAGGAATTCATGTTCCAATACTTTAGCGTTTTTCAAAACTTGTTCTTGGTATTGTTTGAACTCTGGGGTGGCAGCTTGTTTCAATGCAGTTGCTAATGCAGCAATTGTATGGTTGTGTGGTCCACCTTGATGTCCTGGGAATACGGAGAAGTTGATTGGGTTCTCTAAATCGTACATGATTTCCTGACCTGTTTTTGGGTTGATGGATCTAACACCTCTTCTAAAGAAGATCATTGCTCCTCTTGGGCCTCTCAATGACTTATGAGTCGTAGTAGTCACAATATCAGCATATTCAAATGGAGATGGAATAACGCCACTAGCGACTAAACCCGAGATATGTGCCATATCCACAACCAAGTACGCACCGACCTTATCGGCGATCTCCCGCATTCTTTTGTAATCAATCAAACGACAGTAGGCGGAAGTACCTGCAACCAAGACCTTTGGTCTGTACAACACAGCAGTCTTCTCCAACATATCGTAATCGATCAAACCGGTTTCCAAATTCACTCTATATGGCATAGTTTCGAAATAAGTAGAGACAGCAGAAATTTTTCTAGAATCAGTTTGATAACCGTGAGATAAATGACCCCCGTGAGGCAAGTCCAACCCCATCAATCTTTCGTGAGGTTTCATGATAGCTTGGTAAACTTGTAAGTTAGCTGGAGATCCAGATAATGTTTGCACATTGACTCCCCATTTATCTGGAGTGACGTTGAAAGCTTTCAAAGCTCTCTCTTGACACAAAATTTCCATCTTGTCGATCTGTTCATTACCCCCGTAGTATCTAGCGCCTGGATATCCTTCAGAATACTTGTTACACATTGGGGTTCCCAAAGCATCAAAAACCGCTTTCGTAGTGAAGTTTTCACTAGCGATCAACACAATAGAGTGTTTTTGTCTGTCAACTTCAGCCTTGATGATAGCATCCACCTCTGGATCTGTGTCGGCCAAACGGCCCTCAACCATTTGTTTGTGAGAGTCTGATAAAGCGTAAGGCATGCTAGATTTATTTTTATAAGAGAACGATAGTCTTAAATTGACAGTATGGGGCGGAAGCTGTGCGTCTTATATCTCATTACACGTGAGAGGTGACTCTGAAATAATTATCCGAGTCAGGCTCAATTTTTTTTTTTCGTCTCACAGATTACGTAACATTGTCGCGCAGGCTATATTGTAAAATCAATCGAAGAATGATCCAAGTGACAGAATACGTTATGATAACAGTGAATAATCGGAAGAGAATGTGTCCATATAAGCATCAGTTTGAGTTATCGATACAACATTTCATCTTCAATGCATTAAATAGTATAACTAGAACTGGGTTATGTTACGGTTAAATGACTCCAACATAAGCACATTTAACTCGCATCATCAAAAAAGAGTGACTCTAAGTCTGTGCGCGATTGCCAACTTGGGCACAACAACACACAAACAACTCAATCCACTAATGATGAACAGGTATAAATTGTATGATGAGTAATGTGTGGAAACTAAGAATAGAGCAATTGGGACAATCATCAAAAACTTTTTGGTGGGTGTATATTGATCTCCATTGTCAATTTGTTCCCACATCGTCAAGTTGTCGTAGGCACCAGAATTGAACTCAAAAGGTGTTCCCTTCACCTGGTGAAACATAATATAGGATCCTATGTTATAAATCACATTCGTCAAAGTCCATTTCCAGTCGTTGTCTAGCACTGTAATGAAATCCAAGAAAAGCTTGAGAAGAATAATTAAAACAATGTGAATCACCCACGCACCTTTATAGTGCACCCAATCAGCATTCAAATTGGGGTTTATTGATTGATCAATCTTAGTATCTAAAGTGTCAGGTTCAAGATGTTGAATGATCGACGATGAACGTCTCTTTCGTGGGGAAACAGCATGTGTGTGAGAAGGAGTGGGGGTGAGAAGACCTTCTTTATCACCCAAACTTGATCTTTTCGGGCTAGTCATAGCAGCTATAAAATAATAATTGGTCTTTCTTCAAAAACACTAATGGTAATCAAGTTCTGAGTAAGATAATAATGGATGCTATTTTTTGAGGTAGTATCCGAATGCTGTGCGTTTGCCGTCGTTTTGGCTGTCAGTGAGGTGAGATCACGAAGAATTACCCGGATAACACGTGATTTTTACGGTAACGATCATGTATTCCCAATAGATATATCGAATGAGCTTTATACGATCGGCGAGGTAAAACTAGGTTTCTAGTTCGCATTGTCCTTTATTTGCCTCAATACTCTCAGGAAGTAAAATTGTATGTACTGTTTGCGATCTTGATAATGTGCGCCATAAGGCTATTCCGTAAGGTACAAGCCACCAGCGTGCCACCCGGAAGATGTTACACCTAGCCATTGTCCAGATTTGGAGGGTTTTAGTACTTCAGTGGGTTTCGTAACATTCCAGTTTCTGCCGCTGGAAAAAATGTGCTCCTCGGAATCTCGCTTTTGAAGATCACCGAGACCTAAACAGCCGTTACCTTGGGACTCAGTACCCCAACTTAACAATTTACCTTGGTCTGTCAAAGCAATGTAGTGGTAGTCGCCCGCAACTACTTGGATTACTCCTCTATTCTGAAGCTCAGGTATTAGTATTGGCTGGATTGTTTCGTAGTCTGACTCAAGTTTACCAAGTAGCACCGTTTCGTGATCAGTAAAGACTGCGAAAGATTTGAAGCAGCCGCTAAGTTTGGTGAATATAGCCTCGGTTTTATTTCTCTTATTGTCATTTAGTAACCAATCATTGAAATTATTCAATGACACTGTCCTGGTACAACCCCGAATATTTTGGCCATTTGAGATTGCATCAACATCGATATGGTACACAACAACGCAGCCATGTTTGTTAATGTATATAATACAATTGATCAAAGCAATATAGTCCACCATTTCAGTCAGGTCTGGAACAACAATAAAATCTGCTTTCGATTCAGTAATCTCATTTTCCAAATCTTCTTTGGTAAGTGCTTGTCTGGAATACCAAATAACGATTCCCACGCCATCAATATAACACGAAGATATATTCCATCCTGCTCGGATATTTCTGACTCGTCCTTTAATTCCAGCGAAGGCTAATTTGACGCCTGTTTTCCAATCTGAATTGCCCCAATCCCAAGTAAAAACTGCACCGCAAGAACTTAGTCCTAAAAAATGAGAACGACCACTCGAGATGCTCACAATTTTAAATTCTGTTCCATTGGAACTTTGAGGAATCCGCATTTCGGTCACAAACGCAGTTTCCTCGACAGTTTTTCTCTTTAACTCGGGAGGAAACGTTAATTGATCAGGTGGAACCCTTAAATTCGGACTATCTGGTGACCTAGCACAACTTGGTGTCATTCCACCTATCAAAAACTGTCCTGGAAGTACAGGAAAATCCCACAATGCTCTAACATTGCGATCAGGTTCAGGCGAGTAATCCTTCTGTCGGGAACTTGGTGAACTTGCAGAACCACTGCCATTATAACTAGCTCCGACACAAAATACTTTACCTTGCAGTAAAATTTGAAAGCTGTATCCCCCGGCATGTATCTGATCAATCACAACTTCATTAAAATTGGACACTATCGAAGGAGTGTGAACTCCGAAAAACAGTTCAGCCTTATTGCTATTTGCAATATCACGTAGATGATATCCAAGACGGCCGTGACTAGCTGAGCCCCATGTATAAAAGTTGAGACGTTTGGAACATCTTTTTTTGTAAAGCAATTCCCAGTCATACTCTTTCAAATTAAGTGGATTCTGTTTTCCAAATCTGAGACAGAATAAAAGGTGGTACGCATCATTGCTAGTTAAAATAGAATGGAGATATTTGCAAGTCTCTGACAAGCTAGATATGTCTGATGGCTCCAAAAAAATAGAGATATTCGAGACTATGATATCCTCTCCTAGATCAAGGAAACAAGTCATTGATCCTATTGCACTGGTTTGCCTCCGCGCGTCGCTATGTTACATGCTGCAGGGAACCAGAACATATTGCGCTACCCCTATGATATATTTCTATACCTTCATGACAGTCTTAATAGGTATTATACAGCTGCCTCTAATATATATGCTATCCGAATAATGAAAGGCAGAAATTTAGGTTTCAGGTTGAATAAGAAGTATTTTAAGTGGCTATGTAACACTATCTGGTTTATACTAATTCGCATTAATTCAATGAAATTACAAAACTCTCTTGCTAAGAGGGAATACTTTTTGAATAACAATACCTATCAATCAAATGTAGCAATTTTGTAAGAAAGAGTACCCAAACTTCTATATTTGTGTTTAGTTATCATAGTTCCACAGTTCACTAACAATGCAATGAATTGTGTAGCTATTAATGGTCACAACTACTCTCATTTGTTTATCAGTACAATGGTTTGGCGTTGTGATATAAATGAGCCAAAAAAAAAGAAGGGAAGAAACATCTATAAGAAAGGACTCTCAGAAATAATTGATACGCAAGGAAGTTCTTTTATTATCAAGTTTTGCACTCCAATAGGAAGCTGAAGGGTAGCAAGCTACGGGACACTCCATGTAACAGAAATGAAATTGATACAACGTTTTACAAAGAGCTTACTTATTGGACAGAGATATGGTTTATTCAAACGTTATGTGTATAAGAGCCCATGACTTGCAAAACTTCTTTGAGTGTTTTAGTCAGAATGTTGATTCAAAAAAGAAAAATAAAAGATATATGAGATCTCACTTCTTAAATTATACACCAAATAAGATTTGCAATTTACGGAGCTCATCTTATCTTTGTAGATGTGAATTATATCTTCGTTTACTCTCTTGTCCAGTTCGTTATTTTGTTGAGATGAAAGTGTTAGATGTAAAGGTGCGCCCTGGGTGTGCGTTCCTGCCTATCCGAAAGACTGTAATCTCATGTAGTAATTTTTTTTCTTCAAAGGCAAGAAGAGCAATTTGAACTAATTCAATCTTCTCTGGGGTAAAGGAAACCAAATTTCTGAAGCAAAAAGACGGAACTACCGTATAGAGTTAACGCTTTTGTCATTTTTGTGGGTACTTGCTCCTAGACCGAGACTTTTCGTCACTTTGTTCTCCTACTGCACTTGCTGACTTCCAAAATGTCGTCGTCAGTTGTCACAGTTAATGATGTCTTTTGCTTTATTCCAAACTTAATTGGATATTTTAGAGTTGGTACGGCGGTATTGTCATTCTTGACAATGAAGAGCCATCCTATTTGGACGCTGATATTGTATGGTATTTCGGGGTTTCTTGATGCATTTGACGGATACGCTGCCAGAAAATTTAACCAAGGTACCAGATTTGGGGCAGTTCTTGATATGGTAACTGACAGATGTGCCACGTCGTCGTTGATTTGTTATTTGTGTGTGGTTTATCCTCAGTATTGTGTGCTTTGGCAGTTGCTAGTGTCATTGGATTTAGCATCTCACTACATGCACATGTATGCAATGTTGTCTTCTGGTTCAACGTCTCATAAGAATGTTGACAAGAAATCGAAACTTTTAAACTTATATTATACAAACAGAAAAGTTTTGTTTCTTGTGTGCTTGGTTAACGAGTTATTCTATATGGCGTTTTATTTGCACCATCATAATTTCTTTTGGATGGGAACCGTGTTGGCTTGGTTTAGTGCGCCAGTTTGGTTTTTCAAACAGATTGCTAATATCGTTCAGTTGAAAAATGCAGCTCTTATCTTGGCCGCCATGGATGCGGATGAAAGATCAACCAAGAAGCAATGATTGGTTCATGAATGCATCAATTAAAAGCTTAGAGTATGGATCAAGGCACCAAGTACATATTATCGCATTCTTCTTTAGCTCTCTTCCTAACCAATTCAAGCCCTTTTTGTGAATGCTCAACAAAATCTTGAAAGAGTTTAGAATTTCTTAACTGAGAGTCTAGCAGTTCACCAGCATTAGCGACCTGGCTTTCAAGCTCAAAACATTGTCTCAAGCACTCCAAGTTTGACAATTTTTTAAATCCTTCAATGCTAAAACTTAGATACGTCAAAAACTTTGAAAATGTATGCATCCCGGTCATGGAATTTTCCCTCGATCTATCTAAGAGAAAACGACAACATCTTGCGAGTTCAAGGAACAATCTAGAGCTTAGATGTAATTTTGACATCCGTAGTACTAGAGGGAGCGTATTAGATGCAATTTTCAACGCGTCATTATAATATCCTGCTTGATTGAGGATGCAAACAAACGCAACGTATCCTTCTGCCAAAAGCAATTCTAATCCTAAATTTCGTGCCAACTGAAATTGTTGAATGAAAAGTGAAAACGAAATTTGAGGACAGCATGACTCAACACTGATTAGAGCTTTTAACAATCTCATTCTTACCAAATGAAGAATATTAGGCAGGTTTTCGTGATTTGCAGAAAGAAGCAGTTGGGTTCCTCGATTAAGCATATCTACTGCCCGTGAATAGTTTCCATACGCTGCCTCAGTTAAAACCGTAAGTCTCAATTTTTCAAACTTCATGTCTTCCAATAATTCTTCATCTGGCGGAAGCAGCTCAATTAACTGAGAAGCAAAACATTTCTGACCTTTGTTGAGACAAGTTTCAATTTTTTTAAGAATAATAACACTCTGCAAAGTCCGAAGCTGAGATAGATTGGTAGAATGTGATGGAATCAACCCCTCGAGACGTTCAAGCGACTCATCTAATGAGTTACTTGAGGATTTGATGGTTTCATTTCTTAGTAGCAAAGAAAATCCCATAGACGATTGAGAGGATTTTTCGCATTCAAGTCCAATCTGGGTATAGGTCTCACATAGCTTAGGATAGCCCGCCTCCTCCCATACTCTTGCAGCCATTTCACAACCATTCACAAAGGAAGCGCGTTGATCGTTGACTGAAATGTATAACGATTTGAATAAACTTTCGTAATATTTCGAGAAATTGCCACCACTGTGTAACAAATGATCTGTCTCGAACCTAAAGCTCATGGCACTCAACAGAAGTGAAACGTTTTGTGATTTTTTTATGAGAAAATCAAGTGATTTCAGTTCATTATTATTCCGGTAGAGATTTTGTTTGTTCCATAGATGAGGTCGCTCCTTCATGAATTTGAAGAGCCATGAAAGTATGTATGTAAGGGTTCCATTATCTCTATTTTCCCTCGCAACAGCAATAGCCTCTTCAATTGAATCCAAAGCTTTTTCTTCTTCTCCAAAATATTGATGTAATGATGCTAGAGAAATAAGAGCAAAATGATAAAAGTGTTTTGAACCTTTGGAAACCATGTAATCAAAATATTGATGTAATGAGTCAAATGCACCGTGATAATCCCCTACGTGTAAATATTCGAGGTAGCGGAGAAAATGAAACGATGGAAGAGGATTGAGATGAATTCGCTGGGTACTACTAGTCTCGAAATCAGGGAATGCCATAGTTGTCAAAATTGACTTCAATTCTTGCGGAGTTTGAGACCCATATTGCTCGAGTAATCGCACTTGGGTTTCCACCAATGAAGCTAACTCAAACTTTGAAATGGGAATGACGTTAGGCATGAGGTCCTCACTTTCATTATCAAAGGCCAATATCTGTTTTCTGTGCTCTTTCATAGCATTCATTAACGCGCCTAACAGTTTCGTATCATTAGATGAATATTCTATTTCAGATGACGCAGTATGGCATGATGAAGAACCATTATCTGCAAAAATGTCATTTGAAATTAATTGAGTTGACTGAATCGTTAATTTTTGCAAAGAGTCGAATAGCTCGCGAGTAGGTTCTCGATAATTACAAATTGAATTGTACAAGAACAAGCCTTCATCAAAATGTAGACCCTTCACTGCCACCACCACTTTTTGAATAAATTGCCCAAGTATAGAACGAGGAGATATTGAGCATGGGCTATCATGTGTGTACTGTGTGGGCTTTAAAAGATGTGACCATGAGCCAAGTACGAGCCTCATCAAACCATCTGCATCCATCGGTTTCCAAAATAACTCGAGAAGTCGAAATTGAGCCTTTTGAATTTCAAACTGAGATTCGTCTTGGGAATATCTCTTGTCATCTCGTATCAGCTTATCAATGAGATCACAAAGATCCTGAAGCGATGGAGTTACCTGTATTATATTATCTCTTATTATGGGTTGGCCCTCGATCTGACTCGTTAAAAAACGCAAAATTTTGCGCTGACAAGGCAAATTTCCTGAAGCATATATTCTGATAATAAATATTAGGGCAATTATAGTAGGCGAAAGCTCCTCTGTGACCAAAAACTTGTGTTGACACGACATGTCATTGGCGCCTACACTATGTATAGATTCTAACTTAAACGAAACTGCGCGCGTACAAACAAGAGAAGAAGTAACTACTCAGACTCAATTTAGTGTCTGGGATACTATAAGAAGGGCGTGTGGTCTAGTGGTATGATTCTCGTTTTGGGCGACGGTTCAGCACACTGAACTGACTTACAAATATGCGAGAGGCCCTGGGTTCAATTCCCAGCTCGCCCCTTTTTTTACATCGCGGAAAAAGAGTAAAAAACAATGAAAGCTTTTTTTTTTTTTTTTTATTAATTTATAAACATTTCAGTCGTCAAGAAGTGAATATTGATGGAGAAGGATACAATCTCCACCCCGTTCTGGATCCAAACCGTAAACGTAATAGTATCCTTCTGATGTTACGACGTTAATATGGATAAGATGTAACATGTGCAGGTCCTTTGATGAATTGACGGACGCCGGCGATTTTACAGGATGTAAAACATTGTCAGAAGTATTATCCTTCGAAATGGCAGTAGGTAAAATGATATCCTCGTGTAAATCTGTAGTCATCACTGCAATTGATTTGACATCTTTGCTAGTCGTTTGAATTTTAAGAGAAGCAAAGTGCCGTGTGGGTTCCAAAATAGAGGAAAACCTAGAGGGTAAGAAGTCTCCCATTTTCTGGGCGGCTTTGCGACCTAAATTCTGTGACGATCGACGGATAATACGAGCCACCGACAACCGGTTCTGGTCAACAATGGGCTCAGTTTTGTCCCGGATTTCATCACTTGCACTCAAATTAGACATACCAGACGTCAAGCTATTAAATGAATTTGTGGAACTGTGCGATGACTTTCTCTGCTTCGAATGATTTCCTTGCTCAAAGACCTGAAGATCCGTTTCTAAATCACCTTCCCCATCAGCATCACTATCATCACCATCATCCTCCATTGATGCTACATCTTCAGGATCGATATCCTTTGCTGGATCAGGCATTTCTCTCTCACTTTCCTCATTGATCGTGCTATAGTCATTCGTGACCTTTGGCTTTCTCTGCCTTGAATCTCTTTTCTGTTTCTGCTTATTAGATAAAAGCTCCTCCTCACCTAATCGGAATATGTGCACCGTTTCACTAGAACTTGTCGCTATCACGTATTTATAATCCTTGCTGAAATTAAGGGAATAAATTTTGGTCGGATAGGTACCTCTCCGGAACTGGTAGAGCTTAACACCAGTCTCAACGTTGAAAACACGAACTATGGTACCCTTGTCGGATGCTGTAGCAAGAAGCTTTCCGTCGTTCGATAAACACATAGCAGCCAATGCCGATTTATGAGCCTCAATGACTGCCAATGGCTGAAGAGAAATCAAGTCGAAAATAATAACATCGCCCACTCTGTTTGGCGCATTACTGACAGATTGAATGTTATTTTGAACGGAATTCATCCCACCATTGGTATTAATGCCTGAAACAAGGAGAGAATCATGTGCAACTGTCTTCGGGGGCGACGGATATGCTAATATACTACTTCCTGATTCCATAGGCAAGTCATCGGACAATGCACATAGTCCATTTGCATTTGGGCTGGTCTCAATGGTGTGAAGTAGTTTCATGGTGGATATATCATAAATATATATTTGCTCTTCTAAGAGAACCACCATTCTATGTCTGCGTAGCTTCACCAGCAAGATAGTAGAAGGGAAAATAAGATCACATATAGTTGTGTCCCTTTTTGTGTTCAATATTTTCAATTTCCTAGGCAGTGCCCCTGGTTCCTCACCTAATGGCACTACTGCCAATAGGGATGTGCAATAAAGCATCTCCACGATGCCAACAGATTCCTGCTTTCGTAATTGGTAGCATTTGTTGAAGTCTGATTTGCAGGCATAAATCTTTACACCATTGGTTAAACCAAGGGCAACGCAAGTTGCGTCTTGATTGAAAGTTATGAAGTTGACGTCTGAATCTGTGATTTCAGATTCAGTGATAACACTTGTGTTATCAGCCCCTATTGGCTCAGCACCATCGGGAAATTGTTGAGGAAGATTCATATAGGTATTCCCAAACAATTGTGACTTTAACATAACTTGATGTTGCCAGAGCTTCCTAATTTAGCAAGAACATGTAATTACACAATGTCTCTTCTGATATTGCCGCAGGAGCGAAGGGCACCACCAGTACATCCTAGTTTCTCGCATAATAACGTGGTATGCAGTTCACAACGTACTTTTAGAAGCCGCCTTGACACAGACTTTAATTCGTTTTTGGTAGAAAGAAAACCATTTTAGTCTTGTTATTGTATTAAAATTTTACATATATATGGAGGCGATTTTTCAGACAAGCAAGTTCCATTTTTTTAATATCTTTCAGAGCAACAGAAATCGATGCCTTAATTGTATTTCACCGCGTGTACATATAGACTGATCAGTTTTGCAGATGAAGCAAATTTATTTAGTGAATTAACTAGCACAGTATTAAATAATTCAGCCAATTTGCTTAGCTAACCATACGGTAAACTTCTCAAGCATCGTCTCAGTAATGTCATGAATTGCGCCTTTTTCATAATACACCTCAGTGTTCACATTGGTACTGCGATAGACATCGACCCACAACGTAGAAAGTTTAGAGGGAACCACCGGATCCTCGTCATAAAAGGAGGCGAACATTTTGATTTTTTTGAAAGGGAACTTTTCCATGATTTCCGTATCTTCAGCGCTGACAAGTTGATGAAGACTTTCAGAGTATTTTGCTTTCTCATCCTCAGATAAGTTCAATTCTTCATATTGAAAATAGAACAAGTTCTTATCATAATCAGCTGTTTTCCTCAAGCGGTTGATGAGCAAAGAAGTCAAGTTACTGCATCCAACATTAGGGTTTATAATGGACACAAGCTCAGGAAATTGGTTTGCAAATCTGATAACAGTGTGTCCACCTACAGAGTTCCCCGAGACAATATTGTTATAAGTCAACTTCAAACCACGATCTTTCCATTCTTGATCTAAGACCGTATCTAACTTCAAGTAGCTTGGAAGGTACTCCATTACCATTTTGAGATCGTATTCAGTTCCTCTAATGCAACTAAGCATGTCCATTGCGTGGGTTTCATTGCCCGAATTCCATGATGCATTCTTACTTTTGTCCACGGTCCTAGCGCCATGATTTCTTATATCAAATGTAACGGCAACCAAAGGAACAGATGAATACTTTTGAAAATTATGAAGGATTTTGTAAGCGCAGGACTCTGTATAAGTGTAATCTCCGGACCTGTGGTGGATTAAGTACAAGAAGTGAATTGGAACATGTTCCAATTGAGACTTATCAAGTGCATCAACATAGGGCTTCACTGCATCGAAATTGTAAACATAGGTGGCTAATCCTCCAATGTTGATTTCTTGTTTCGTAAATTCTGAAGGGTCAAACAGGAACTTTATCATTTGTGCTAACGGTGTAATATCGTGCAAATATTGTCCTATCCCCAGTAAAAGAAACGCGGGGGAGAGAGTGGCATAATGTGCCGGGATGCACTTAATAGGACAATTATGTACAGAACCATGATTGACTTCAATCATTAAAGATCTAATGATCCCAATTGGTACATTACACCGACATTAGTATTATAAGTTACAATCCTCATAAAAGAGAGTGAAATAAAACTTCCCACAACGCTACCAACTGACATAGTTCGCACAATAACTCTTAGGCAAGTCTAAGGAGCGAATTATCAACAATGCCGTCAGATAAGATACATGTAAACTTTGAAACAATTTTCTACTACGAAGAATTCCCAAAACGTTATCGGGTGTATTTGCCACCTTTTCAAAGAAACAAAATGCTAGCAACCCCTCAATAGTTGAACATTCATATGCATTTCACCATTCTCACATGGTACCCCAGGTGCAGTATCAACAGTTTATATACCAATGCTATCTTGTGCCACTGTGAGTGTCAGATTATCGTTGGTCTTTTATCCATTAGCGAGTTTAATAAGAAAGTTGGCACATAATGTCAAAAAAGGATACCAAAAGTTCTGTCGAATCGAATGTATTACAATACACTGCTCTCGATGAGATCCCCAAAATTGTCTCACGTCTTACTTCCAATTACCACGCGAACCGCAAGTCACACCAATTGCAATACCGTTTGAATCAATTGCGCAACATCTACTTTGCTCTCAAAGACAACATAGACGAACTTGTTGATGCGTTATACCAAGACTTTGGACGGTCCCCGAGCGAGACGAAGAACTTGGAGTATGTGGTATTCATGAACGAGTTAGTCCATACTATGGCTCACTTGCACGAATGGATTAGACCGTCACCAGTTGAACACTTACCTCTTGCCATGAAAGCTTCTCCTGCTTATATTGAAAAAGTTCCTTTGGGTGTTGTTCTCATCATTTCTCCATTTAATTACCCACTACTTTTGCCCCTCTCTTCCCTCATTGGTGCAATTGCTGCTGGAAATTCAGTGGTGTTAAAGCTTTCGGAGCTTACTCCGGTTTTTAGCCAAAAGCTTACAGAGATTCTTACCAAGGTCCTTGACCCCTCAACTTTCGCAATGGTAAATGGCGGGATCCCCGAAACCACTGCATTGTTGGACCAAAAGTTTGACAAAATAATGTACACAGGTTCTACTACTGTGGGAACCATTATTGCTAAGAAAGCGGCCGAAACCTTAACTCCAGTACTCTTAGAATTGGGTGGAAAATCTCCAGCTTTCGTTTTGGAGGATGTTTCAGACAAAGATATCGACATCGTCGCAAGAAGAATAGTATGGGGACGTTTTACCAACGGAGGACAAACTTGCGTTGCTGTGGATTATGTTTTAGCACATGAATCTGTTAAGGATCGGTTGGTAGCTGCGATCACCAAGGTCGTTGACGAGCAGTTTTATAAGGATGTGAACAAAAGCAGCTCCCAGTTTACTCACATTATCAACCAGGGTGCTTATGAAAGATTGTCAGGAATAATTAAGACCACTAAGGGTGATATCATTTGTGGGGGAGAATCCGATGCTGTGACGCGTTTTATCCCTCCAACTGTTATTGACAACGTCACATGGGTAGATTCCACAATGCAGCTGGAAATCTTCGGGCCCATTTTACCCATAATGTCGTACAAAAAGTTAGAGGATGCCGTCCACGAGGTCATTAAGCGTCATGACACGCCATTGAGTCTGTACATTTTCACTTCAGGCCCTCAGGCACGTTCAAAGAACCCTCAAATTGAGTACATTAGATCCGCAATCAGGTCAGGAGGCACAATCGTAAATGATACATTGATGCATGTTTCGTTGAGTAATGCTCCTTTTGGTGGTATTGGTACTTCTGGTCAAGGTGCTTACCATGGCTACTTCTCGTTCCGGGCATTCTCCCATGAGAGAACCACTATGGAACAAAAACTCAATATGGACTTTGCTTTGGCTTCTAGATATCCTCCATACAATGAAGTCAAGGATCAAGTGCTCCAGAAGTCATTGCTGCCTTACAATGGATCAGTGTGGTTTGGTCGTACAGGCGATGTGTCCGTGGGAGGCCCTAACATTTTGTGGTCTTCATGGAAGAGTGCTGCCGGACTTTTTTCTTTGGTGAGTGCCTTCATAAAGTCTTAATAAAGGAGACACAAACACTTTTATATTTTTTTACATGCTTATTGTTCAAACGAATCAGATACCTTGATGAAGTAGAAGATGAAGAGCACATTGCGCGTCAGTGATGGCAAAACATCCGGACATCCAAACACTCGGATATATAGGGCCAGTTTGACACTACTATACTTGAAGAAGCACAAACTAACTCCTGATAAAAATGACATACACAGTGTCTATAAAGAATGCTGGGAAGGTCCATGAGATTGAATTGGAGGAGGATGCTTCAGGTTTGATTTTCAAGCAAAAAATTCAAGACGTCACTCAAATTCCCGTAGAGCGTCAGAAGATTTTGGTCAAGGGAGGCAAGTTGGCTGATGACACAGTTGTTGCCTCTCTTAACATAAATTTGAAGAATCCGATCATGGTATTAGGTACACCAGATAAAGATTTGCCTGTTATCAGCCATACAAAGCAGGTCTTTTTGGAGGATTTGAATGAGAATCAGTTGGTGAAAGTCTCTCAAGATCCATCTGGATTAATCAACTTGGGTAACACGTGTTATTTGAATTCTTCATTGCAAGCCATTTATCACACAAAGGACATCTCTGAAAAGATCAAGAAAATCAACAATGGACACAATCAGAACCCTATCGTTTTGACACTAAAGGGGATTTTCAATGCTATGGAAAAGAAGCAGGAGAACGTTAACCCCACTCTTTTTTTGATGCAATTCAGAGCCCAATTCCCACAATTTGATGAGAAAGAAGGCGGTGTCTACAAGCAACAAGACGCAGAAGAAGCATATTCTCAACTTTTAACCGCGTTAGGTTCCTCGTTAGATATTAATGATTTGATGAGAATCGATTTCAAGACTGTCACGAAATGCTTGGCTTTTCCAGAAAGTAAAGAAGTTATTGGCTCCGAAACAGGATATAAGTTGAGTTGTCATATTGATATCAAGACCAATTTCTTGAGGGATGGTCTTTTGAATGGCTTGACCGACACTTTCGAGAAGCATAATGATACATTGAATGCGAATGCCACCTACGAGACAAAAAAGACAATTACCAGATTACCCAAATATTTGACGGTTCATTTCATGCGTTTCTTTTGGAGAAGAGACACTAGAAAAAAGTCTAAGATCTTAAGGAAAGTCCAATTTCCGTTTGAGCTAGACGTGGCTGAAATGCTCGACCCATCAATTAAGCAAGAAAAGGTTGCTATTAGGGACAAATTGAGAAAGATCGAGAAGGATAATTCTGAATTGATTCGTGATTTTAAAAAATCGAAGAAGGATAACTCTTTGATTCCAGCACAACAGCAAGAGGAAGACGAAATGAAAATTACTTCAATCAAGACTAAATTCACAGATGATTTTGCAAGTATTTTACCAAAAGATTTTGATATAAATACGAGCACAGAAAATCCTTCGTCAATTTATGAGTTACAAACCATTGTAACTCACCAAGGATCTTCCGCTGATTCTGGCCATTACCAGGCGTTTGTAAAGGATGAGAGAAGTTTAGAGGGTGATAACTGGTGGAAGTTTAATGATAACAAAGTTTCAGCTGTTAACAGAGAGAAGATTGAGGCATTGGCCGGAGGTGGAGAGAGTGACTCGGCATTACTACTTATTTACAAAGCTAAAGGAATGTGAACATTACACAATGGCGGGTACAATTAGCAATATCATATGAATATTTTTATTGTATAATAAAGCAACCGAGTTAAAGATTGTACACCAACAGTTTAAAATTCTCAACTTCGTCCCAGCAGTTCAAAGGCTTTCCTTGGTTGTTCTTCAAACAGGAAATGACTGACGATCTTGCGGCTTTAACGTCATCACTAAGATCTAACTGTAAGAGCTTAGTACTGTCCTGCAACACTTGGGTCAAGTGAGCAATCTTTTCATTGGCTGACTTCACTGAAAGTTTGTCTGGACCTTCCTTAGACAATGCTTCTGACGTAGTATCTTGGAACTTTTTAATGGTCTCAGCCTCCAATTTTTTTAATTCAGCTGCTACCCTTTCTTGAATGTATTTCTCGGTATACTGTGACCTCGTATAGTCAGACTCTTGGGAGTTTTCTAAATGACTCAAGAAAGATGCACTGAAGTCAATTGGAGAGTTTGGTGTATAAACCTTAGTTTCAGGCTTAGATGCTGATGAGCCCATTATGTCTGTGATAGTTAGTATGTGCCAAAAAAAATAAGACTAATTCAAGGTTCAGGTGCTTTAGAAATAACACAGAAATTAACTCATAAACCTCAATAAGACAGGATAGTCACACACCTTTATTATGGGAACGTAGTCAAACTAGAGGGTTTGCTTGAAAGCGTGAGATTGGTTATTGGCCAGGCAGTCGTGCAAAACACAAAACATATATACTCGCCAGATACACCTAAAATACCATTTGATTTGTTCAACCTTTTGCTTATAAGTGACGTTGCAAATCTGGCTTCAGGAATTAGTTTCGAAATTATTATGTAGAACAAAAATACTTTACCTAAACCTTGTGTTGCAGGACATTAGGTCACATGATGAGAGATAAACTTGTGAGAACAGGCAACGAAACTGAGTGGGACAGATATCATTACAATTAGTTAAAATCTAATACTGCGACGATATTAAACGAAACTACTAGATACGAAAAGAACGTCGATTGCGATTGCATAAGTTTTAGACGGATCACTATCACAAAAATATGAGTCGTGCGAGGATCCAAAAGTTACAACTAAATTGCGCACCTAGTCCGTTACATCTTCAAAAGGTTAACCTTCTGAATCCATTAAAATGTCTGTTCAATACCATCAACCTTCTAACTTTGACAAATTCAAAATGGGTGCCATCATGGGTGGTACCGTTGGTGTCTGTGTTGGAGTTTTGTTTGGTGGATTTTCCATTTTGCAACATGGCGCTGGTCCAAACGGTGTCATGAGAACTCTTGGTCAATACATCATGGGTTCTGTTGCTACATTCAGTTTGTTTATGTCCATCGGTTCCGTGATCAGATCCGAGACCGGCTACCAAGCTTATGAGAGAGCAATGATTCACTCTCAAAGAGAGAGATTGAGAAAAATCTACGGCTTTGACAATTAAGGGATTTTGTCGTTAGCATTGCGTGTAAATAGAAAATGTATGATATACATATATTAAAATGACGTACATTGTAATGGAAACTGGAGTTCTAGTGTTGAAAGTCCTTCTGGGTAGCCACAAAAATCTAAACATCTTCTTCTAAATGACTCGTGAAATGCTGGATATGCAGACCATCGTTGAGATGGTACGAATAGGTCAAACCAAATTCTGGTACTTTGTAAACATCTGATTTGCCTTGTTGTTTAGATAGATCTAAAAGTTTGTTTTTCGGTTCTAGAATTGGTTCGGAACTTAGTTTGAAAGTCCCGAAATGGATTCCTAGTACATACTGCGATTTCAAGTATGAAGCAATCTTTAGACTCTCCTCAGGTGAGATGTGCCGTGGTTTCTGATGCCACGAAGGACAATACTGACCGATAGGGAGCAAGGATAAAGTCACCGGTCCAAAGTCCTTTCCAATCGTTTCAAATAAGTCCTTTACGTAGCCCGTATCTCCAGCATGGTACAAGACAGATTGACCGTTCTTTTGGAGAATAAAAGATCCCCATAAAGATGTGTTGGAATCATATATGCGACGGCCAGACCAATGCATTGCGGGAACAAACAGAAGCTCATAATTGTCCGGAAAGTTAGTGGATGTCTCTCCTACAATAAACTTGGTAAGCAGAATCTTCTCCCACCAATCCATTTCAATAACTTTGTAAATGCCCTGTTTCGCTAGAGTTTTCTTCAAGCCTAAAGGAACAAACCATACGGCCGAGTTACCAATTTCTCTTGCTGCGTTCAAATCCAAATGATCAGGATGATTGTGGGAAACGAAAACAAAATCAAGTTTGTCAGCAGTGGCTTCCTTTACTTGATCTAGAGTCATAGGTGATTTGACCAAGCGTTTTGGTCCTAAATTACCACCCATGAGATAATTACTAAATATAGGATCCGTTAGTATATTAATTCCGCTGATTTGGACAAGAGAACAAGATTGGCCAAGCCATGTGAAAAGCATCTGGTCTGCGATAGGCGATGCCGTGTTTGCCTTGCGGTACAAATCTCCAAAGTCGTTGCGTTGAATGCATTCCTTTAACACTAGAGAATTGTTTCGTAAAAGCCGATAGTTCGGAGTGAAGGTCTTCAACAAGTGGTCCACCTCAGCGAAGTCGCCTTCTGGCGTTGGATATTTATCATGTATCTCAATCTTGTTGGCATAAAAACTCTCGAATAGTTCCACTAGACGAACAAAAAGAAATTCAAAACCTGTCTGAGGTCTGTATTCCTCAAAAGGGTTTACAAACATTCCCAGAACCATAGCAGATTGGAATCTTCCATGGTCATTGAATGCATGTAATTGGCGCTGTCTTTCGCTAATTAGCATCTGCGTTCGGAAATGCATGTACCCCTCAAAAGCCGTATATGACATGAAGATCCCAAGACCAATTTTGGATTTGAGCGATAGCCCGGCGGGCTTAGTAGCTATGGCCATAGTTAGCTATTTTTACGATCACAGTGCGCAAAATGACATGTCATATACGAGTCTCATGCGCGCATCGGCACCTCTAGTTATATCAAATTGAAGTATAATGCAGAGAAAAATAAAAAAAAGAAAAAAAAAAAAGCAAAGATGTTATATCATGAACTCTAATGCTTTCTCACAACACCAGAAGCATCTGCCTGTTTCAAAATGTGTTTCTTGTAGTCGTGAATGTTTCCTGGGAACTTAGAAACGGTACCGTCTTCACTCACCCAAATTTCATTACAGACCCTTTCAATTGTGGACACATCGTGGGAAACCATCAAGATTCCACCCTTGAAATTGATCAAGGCATCGGCCAAAGCATCCAAACCTTGAGTATCCAAGTGATTGGATGGCTCATCGAGAATAAGAAGGTGGGGTTGATTCATACAAAGGGCAGCAAATGCAACTCTGGACTTTTGACCACCGGATAATAATTGCATCTTTTGCAACCCAAGGGTACCTGTGATACCAAAAGATCCCAAATGACGCCTGTACTCTTCGTCGGACTTTCCAGGGAACGCCTTAGCCATCCAAGATACTGCAGAGAGAGATAAGTCCATTGCATCAACGTGATGCTGGGCAAAGTAACCGATTCTCAATCTTCCATTACGTGAAATGTGACCATCAAGAGGAGACAAACTTCCTAATAACAATTTCAAAAGCGTAGTCTTACCGGTACCGTTACCACCACAGAACGCAATACGGGAATCCATCTGGACATCCAAATCGACATTCTTCAACAATATCTTATCCTCGGAGTAACCAAATGTAACGTTGTGCATTTGTAAAATCGGTGGTGAAAGTCCATCTGGGTCGGGGAACTTGAATGTTACCACCTTATCATCTTCAGGAGGTTCCAAGATCGGCAACTTTTCCAATTTCTTGATACGAGATTGTGCTTCCGAAGATTTGGCTGCGTTGTATCTGAATTTATCGATGAAAGCTTGCAAATGTTGTCTGTATGCCATTTGGTTCTCGTATTCACGACGTTGATTTTTAATTCTCTCCTCTCTGGTGGAATAAAAGGAGTCGAAGTTTGCACCTCTGTAGTAGTCTAATCTTTCAGAATGCTGGTGTATTATATCGGTCGCTACCTCATTCAAAAATGCACGGTCATGGGAGACAACCAACACTGTACCAGAATAGGTTTGCAAGTACTTGGCCAAGTAAGTAATGGATGGAACATCCAACATATTGGAGGGTTCATCTAACAACAACAAATCTGGTTCACAGAAAAGCGCACGTGCCAATGACAATCTCATTCTCCAACCACCAGAAAAGGAGCTGGTTGGCATACTTTGGGACTCTTGTGAGAAACCAAGACCATACAAAATGGAAGCGGCTCTACTCTCAGCCTTGTCTGAATCCATTTCGTATAATTTTTCGTTGATCTCTTGTAAATGCTTATCCAAATCACCTCTCTCATTATCCAATCTGATAATTTCATTTGAACCTTCTTCGAATTCCTTCCGCAACTTTTCAATTTCCTCGATACGTTCAGCGATCTTTTGCTCTTCTTGAATTAAAGTCTTACGCCAAACGTCTGCATCCAAAACGGCTTGTAATGCTGGCGTATCATCTCCTCTAAGTTCTTGCTCAACATGCAAGATGGTAATGTGCTTAGGAATGTTCAATTCTCTTCTAGACAAGGCACGTAACAATGTGGATTTACCAATACCATTCTGACCAACCAAACCATATCTTCTTCCATGAGCCAATGTCAAACTTGCATCACTTAAAATACGTTTTCCGTCTCCCACATACAAATCGAAATTCTCAATCTTAATATCCTTGGATTTACCAGCGCTCGATCCAAAATCGAGAGGGTTGATTTCCAAATAGAAGGAGTCATAATCTTCCTGTTTTTTCTCGTTTAACAACTTCGAAGCCTCGTACTTAACGAATTGGTTGTTTCTCTTAGCCACCTTCTTTGCGATCTTTCGTTCCTGCTTTTCCAATTTCTTTTTGTCAACTCTACTCTCCACTTGTCTTCCAGCATGGGAAATGTCTCTAGAGTTACCAAGCAAAGCCAAAGAGGAGTTGATGTCTCTCTTGGAATTGTTTTGCTTCAACACGTTCACATCCAAAAGACGCTTGGACTTGTCACCTGTAATTTCCAATTTGGCCATGTTTTCTTTGAGTTTCTGTGTGAGCTGGTCTGAAATAGAACCCATAAGAGTTTTAACCTGCTCCTTGGAACCTCCGGCATCGCATAATAGCTCCTCAAGGAACCCGATGTCCTTTTGAATATCGAGCAGTTGAGCGGAAACAGAATCTTCTGTCGCACTTGAAATATGCTGGATAAAACCAACCGCGTACTCAGAAACGACGGGGTCAATATTAGGTACAGCCTTTCTGACTTGCAATCCGACGTTAGACATTTTTATGTACTGTTCTTGAAAAGTATCAATCGAACTTTTCGCTTTAGTCCAAAGACAAGGTATATCTGTAGAGGTACGGGTCTACAAGATTTTATTTCTGTTGTATGTTCTCTTTTATCTTAGCGCGATACTCGATTTCATCAAATTATTATTCTATATATATACCGCAAAAAACAGTTTGCAAATCCGATCAGATAATTAAATTTTCATTTGCATCCTCATCGTAGTCATATGAGTCTATTGGGTCATCCCGATAAGGGAGGTTTCCACCAGATATTCTGCCCTGTACCGCAGCTTTTAGTCCATTCATTGCACCTCCTAGTCTACTCCAGAGACCTGGCCCAGAAGAGTCTTGCAGTGCAAAATCTTCAGTACTTTCATCATGGTAATCGTCAATTCTGTTTGCCAATCCATTTGACAACAAATCATTAAAAGCCCTGCGGTTACTTTCATAGTTGGAGTCCGCAGACATATTTAAGTTGAAAGGACGGAGTGAAGAATCAGGTTGTCCCCGACGATTTAATTCCATGGTGACAATTCTTTTTGCTTCTGCGATGATGAGATCTTTTCTCTTGTTCTGAGCATTTTCCAAATCACCAGGATCCGAATTGTCCTCCAATTCGTCATCATCAAAATTAGCCCAGGTATCGTAAAAGTCCGAGAGGCCGAGTTTTTTCTTTAGTACATCATACACATTGAACGCAGCCAAAATGATAGGAATGAGAAGAAGTCTCGGGATCCAATTGTTCATCAAATTGAACAAGCCTGTTAAGTGGATGGACAGACCGTACCATTGCTCAAAGATTGATTCTCGGCTTTTGAATAAGGTAATGAAGTTATACGACAAGGGGATGGTCAAACGAGCAATATATGACGCATAGAAGCAAACTGAAACAGGATCAGAGTATCTGGGGACCAAGTGATACATATTAAAAATCTTCATCTTTGTAAGGGAATTGAGGGCGCAGAATAACATGTAAGAAAAGACACCGAACGAAATAATTCCTTGCACGAGGCTGTGGTTGTGAATTCCCGTGTTGTAGATGATAGCGTTTATGAGGGAGAGTCTCGTGGAATGGAAAAATTCAGACTCAATTATAACAAAGGATGCGAGGAAGAGCACAACTGAGAGGAGGCGGGTCATCAATGGCCTTAAATAACAAGAAATATAAAAGTTTGCTGTTGGTGGCAAGTAGTTGTGGACCGTACTAATGGCAGCATTTCTTTCTTGAACATTAGATGCTGTTTTTGCATCAAGAAGAGCTTGTAACCTGCAAATAGATTTAAGAACCTGATCATATTCTGATTGATATGCAAGTACTTTGTTGAGGTGGCCTTGAAAGCTGTAGGTCAATTTTGTTAAATAAGAGTCGGTGAGCTGATCACGCGAGAGTTGTCTTGTTTCGTTGTCGAGATACAGCCGAGTGACCGATTCCTTAACATCATCAGGAATTTTGGCAACGAGACTCAAGATCCAATCTCTGTAAGCAAAGTTTTCTTGGTCCAGGCCTGAAAAATTTCTTTGTAAAGTCAAAACCTGTAAGACGTCTTCCTTGAACGAGACCTTTGTATCTTCCAAAGTATCCACCAATTTCGGTACTTTCAAGTAATGATGATTCAAATCTTGGGTCAAATTTCCCTCTCTCCAACGGTTGCGAGGAATTGTAATGAGGCCATGCGCCATTAACATCAGAGCCAACACAAGTGCATATATATGAGAAAGAGCAATCACCATTGATTTCAAATGGCCGGGTGAAAGCCCCACTTCGAACATAAGGTAGATCCCTACCGGAAGAGAAATTAGCAAAACCATCGCCTGAAACTTGAAATTGGATCTAAACGACGATCGAAGCTTTTTGATTTTCAGATAATCGCCAGCACGGTAATACTCCTGTAGGAGCGGTAGGAAAAGCCAAGTCAAGGAAAATGTCACCCAATAATTAGATTTCCACATCAGCAACATACTCTTGTCACTAAGAGAGAATCCAGGGATTGGCGATTCAGAGTTGTGGGAAACATAGTCAGTAGGTAAGAGTACGGTGATAGAAACGGGCATGTAAATGGCCACCACCACCGGGATCAGATAGTACGCGGGATATCGGAACAAGTTTATATGGAAGCGAAGAAATGCTAGCGAGAAAATCCCTGCTAGTGTATAACACACAATTAGCGGGAGCCACATTTAGAATTAGATTAACAATTGACTTTAGCGAGACTGGAAGAAATCGTGACGCTATTAGTTATTAGATATTAGTCTAGGTTTTTGTTTAGATTATCTGCAGGTCACACAGTCTCAACATGGGGAGAGTTATCAGTAGGAGGGAATGGAGCCGAGATCCGCCCGCCAGGACCCCACCAGGAATCGTACTGCAATTCGCACCACGTTAGGATTTTTATTTCGCAGAAAAGAGTCCTTGTAATCGATTTTCTCTTTATTCTCCTCGATTATTTCTGGAGAATTACATAGTGTTTCTTTTGAATGACAATCCAAAACCGAGTCTAGATACAATCCAAATTAGTGAGCAATTTCAGTTTCATTAGAGGACTTCAATACCAGACGTATAAAGAATCAGACGAATCAGACGTTCACATTTCAACACATTTGCAGCCACAGTTCCGAAAATATTAAGCCCTTATACCAATTAATAATGACAAGTCTCGAATCGGAAGGAGCGACGAAAACCGATCCTTTTATTGCGTCTGACGTAAGATATGCGGAGGATAACTTGGAAGGTGAGATAGGGGACAGACCGGAAGTGTCGCAGCAAAATGAAAGTGAAGTTGACAATCTCAAAGATACCCCCGAAGCCTCACAGGATCTAAATATTTCTGCTGTGAAAGAGAAGATAAATGAAAGTCCAATCGACGTTGCCCAAAAAATTGGAAGCTCGCCTGAAGGTGAGAGTACGATTGGGGAGACGGAGTTCACAACCGAGGAAGCACCAGCGACTCCAGAAAAGGAAGTTACAGAGACACATTTAGCACATCCAGAGGAACAAGAGTCGATTCCAGAGACACCTCCAGCAGTTCCAGATAAAGATCTGCCTATGAAAAAGACGTTCAATCCCACTAAGAAAAGAAAACTGGTTGGATTTGCACCTGAACCGGAAGCAGACTTACAAGAGCACCACAAATATCTTGAGGATCGGCGTAAAGAAAAGCTCGAAAGTAACCCATTCTGGAAGATCCCACCTGAGTTATCTTATTTAGAGCCACACAAAGAGGGACCAAAACCTCTACCTAAAGTCGAATTCATTAAAACGAGGAGGCCTAAAAAGTTTGAAGATTTGAAAGATTTGCCGACCAGAGCAGTCAAGGAAATATCCGTTGTTAACAGAAACACTGCTTTGAACTTTTATTACCATGAGATTGATATCCCTGTTGGCGCTGACAGAATATTAGTGGATGTCAAGTATACAACCCTTTCATCCTTTGACATTTCAAAAATAAGCAAGTATCAACTTAATATTTCAAATGAGAGAATTGGGCTTGCATATGATTTCGTGGGGGAGATTATTAATGTGGGCAAAAACTATCAGGACCATCCAATTTACAAGGTTGGAACTAAAGTTTTTGGTGTCACCAATCCCTTGGAGAAAAAAGGTGCATTACAAACTCTTCTCATTGTTAATCCAAGGGATGTAATCGTGGCTCTTTCAGATGAAAATATCGAAGTCATGGAGAACTTGAACATCAAACTTTCATTCAAAAAGCCAGCTTCTTTCCTATTAGAGGAAGAGCAGCAGGAGTCAGATTCGAGTTCAGATCTGGATGATTCAGTTGACCAACAAACTGTTGATTCTGTCCCTCCTGAAGTTCCACCTAAACCTGTTAGAAAGGACCCATACGCAATGGATGGCTCTATCCCTGGGCTTGCCAAATTTTGCACATTTGCTAGTTCATTTTGCCGAGCAAAACAAGCATTATCTTTAATGGATGACATTTTCAAAAGAAATGGGACCGCCAATATAATCATCAATGGAGCAGACACCGATATAGGGTTCACAATCATGCAGGTTCTTGCATCAAGTGCTTATGCAAATATATTGGAAAGTTTTAATATCATTGCTGTGGTTCTGGATGCCAATTTAGGAAATGTACAGGCTTTGACTGAACGTCTTAACAGTGGAGGAATGAGAAAGTTCCATGTGGTTTCATTCGATACAAGAAATGAGGATCTTGTTCTTCCAGGAGAAAAAGTTCCTATCCAATATAAGAAACCGGCATTTTTCGTAGCCGAAATCTTGAATAGCATGTTCCAAGCAGTCCCAGATTCAGAGAAGTTAGACAAGACCTACGCAAACCAGATTAAAATTGACTTGTTCGTGGATATTATAGGAAGCAAGAAGATGTTCCAAAAATCAATTGACTTATCTGTGTTGGATGAAACGAGTTTTCCATTCAGGAGCAGACTCAAGCAGAACGTCAAGGTAACAACATTGTTGGGAAAGGCCAATGCGCCGTTCTTCACGAAGATCATGAGACCAAAAGCCCTGGGCTCGGCTTTTGTTTCATTCTGTAATTTTGATCTTTCAGAACCGAGCTACTCAATTGACAAGCTTGTTGATACTAAGCAGAATGTTTTCAGTCCGTGGGCAATGAAATGGACTACAGGAATAGCCAACCAGCTCTTATTGAACTACAATTATTACATCAAATACGAGCTAGAGATCAAACCTCAATGGGTGAAGGAAGCACTAGGGCTAGTGCTTGAAGGCGAGCTTAAGATGAAAGTCGATCATGTTGTTGATTGGAGAAGCAACTTCCGCCAGTATGTACAAGAAATGCGCCATCATGACGGCAAGACAGTGTTTCGGATCGAATCGTTCTAGCCAGTATGTACTGAAAGTAAGAAAAGTTGCTTTTGTCGGACTATTTTCAGCATGGAAAACGGTTATGTTGGAGATGATATTGTGAGGGGAGACTCGCCATTACAAGGCTAACAAAAAGAAAAAAGAAAAAAAGTAGGAAAGACAGCTAAAGCTTCAACATAGCTACAATGGTCCCCGTATTAGGCAAATGGCTCGTGGCGAAGTGATTATGGATTAATAGAGATGAAGCTCGCAAACTCCGCTAGGGTGAGCCGCAACAAGAGACGACAATAAAAAAAATTTCAAAACGAAATCGATTGGAATACGGTATGACTAAAAATTAAGCTCAGGTAAATAAGAATTAACCGAAGAATAGGTTATTCGGTGAAGTATGATAGCGTCTAGCAATGCACCAACACCTAAACAAGTTTCTGAGCAGGACAAGCCCAAAACACACCAAACCAAAACAATAAAAAAAAAAAAGCAAAACGAAACAAGAGATTAAATTTTTTGTCGAAGCAAACAAATGCTCGTCAACAGGAATCGTAACTTCGTCAAGAATGATCGTATACTTAATATAAAAAATCGTTATATAAGAGACGAATGCTCTATAGTCAGTATTGTCTCGCACCTACAAAGAACACCCCCACCCTGTGTACTTCTATAGATTCAGGGTACGCACCAAAAGAAAAAATAGAACAAAAAAAAAAAGAAAAACCCCAGAACCAGGCTTCCTCTGCAGGCAAGACATCATCTCTAGTTCCGCAAACTACGTCGTAGCCCTCCCCCCAAAAACAAACATAAAAAGATAAAGAATACCATTTCAGTTTTGCTTGCGGCACGAGCGTTAATTGCAGAACTAGACACATTCCGCGACTTCTAAGCCACGAAAATCAACACCTATTCTTTGCTCTGGAACATCCCTCAATCCCCCCAAAACACCCCCATTGCCTCCGTCCGTATTATCTGCATTGCATTCCATGACCGATCATGAGTTCAATGAGTGTCCATTCCCTCATTGACAAGTTTTCGGGCCAGGAGGAGCCGCGGCGGGCCAGGAGTGGACCTCCTGTTGCTGATCTTTCTCATCGAGACCGCGATCAGCCTGTTCCACCTACGAACGCGTTTCATGTGCGGCGAGAAACAGAGGTGGTACCAGAAGCACCCGCACCAGTCCGGGTCCCGAAGCAACCCACAGAGGTAATGGTTACTGATCCGAGGCAGCTTGCACTCTTAGGCCCAGACTTTGGTCCCATCCTGCGCGAAGCATTTGTGGCTGCCCTTCAACTACGCACCGAACAAGAGAGATCGCGGCAAGAGATCGAACGAACGAAGCAAGAGGCGGAGAAGACGCGACAAGAGCAGGTTCGACTAGAGATTGCTGCAAAAAATCTAGCGGTTGTTGAGCTTGCCACCAAATCCGAAGTGCCTCCACACCTCATCCCTTCCATGTGCGTTACCAGTGGGGCTGGGTTTGCGCCTCCGGTGCCACAGATCCGCACACAATATCCTTCTGGTGACTACTCTAAGTCCCCGTTCATTGGCCTGTTGCAACCAAGCGGCCCAAATTATGAGCACCCGGATAATGCCAGCACGGTGAACCCCATCAATTACCGTTTCGGAGGTAGCAACAAACCGACACCCACGCGTCGGCCACTTTCGCCTGCTAAGATCGGTGCTGCTGCTGTGGCGAACCTAGCCAATCCAGTTACGCCGTATAGGCCCTCCTATAGGACTTTGCCGACACATCAGCGGCACTTTTCCATGCCAGCTGAAACATCGCTGCCCCATAAGAGCGAACGAGCCGAACGTCCCGAAAGAAACGAACGGCGCCGTTCTCAAATGCTGCATTTACAGTCCCCATTGGGATCTACATCGTCACTTCAAGTGCGACCTACTCCGGCACAGCCTCTCAGCAAACAAACGAAAAACAGCCAAGTTCCATCTCAGGAACTGATGACATCGTTTCAACATGTGATCCAGTTCCATCATTGGAGGCCTGAACAGGGCCCTCCCGAACGTGCCCCGAGCGCACGCACCAGCATATCGTCTGCATCACTGGGCCGTGGCCTGGTTTCGCACAAGCGTCACAAATCCAACGATATGTCCATTGATCTTCTGCAACAGCAGCCTGAAGCATACTTGGGTGAGCCCATGATGCAGCGAACCAGTAGTCTAAAACGGGACAAGACCGAGGACGTATCCATGGATGATGATACACTTACCGATCGCCCCGACACAAAGACTCAAAGCTCTCGTTTTCCGCATGATATTCTTCTGGAGGCCAACACTTAATATTTTCCATGCTAAATGCTACTGGCATCTCATAAATCTAATTCTCCTTTGTACATCGCAGGCTTTACCATTTGCGATTGTCTAATATCTGTCATCATGCTGCTCCTCGGTTTTCAATTGTGTTCCGAGAAGGACCATATATAATTTTTATGTGTTCCTAGTATACCCTCCCAGGATTGAGAGCACCACACTGTTTTAGTTGATTTTTATTATCATATCTATTTACTGGTGATGCTCGTCATTATGTATAAACTCTGCATTAATAAATTTTTTACCATTTAGCTTTTTCTATTAGTTGTTTTCCATGTACGCAGCATACGACTCATCTGCCATTGCCTCGACTTCTTGCACATCTAATGCGATCATGGCATCACCACTTTGAGTGTCGTCAACCTTCTCAAAAGTTACATCTGACTTCTTAAGCAGATCTGTCTCTTTCTTCAAATCATGAGCCAATTGTCTGATGTTCGTTTCCGAAACTGCATCGCTGATCAACCACAGACACAAATCTTCCATCCAGATTTTGTCATATACATAGTACACGTCATGGAACCGAAAAAGTTCCTTCACATCCAAAAGTGCTCGAAGAATCATCCGCTTTCCTCCTCTAAGAGTATAGTACGCGTCCTCCCATGCCTTCATGGCCAACCCATAATGACGGTGAAATGGATACGATAAAGCACGGCGAATCCCAGCAACTACCGCGGCGCTCAAAATGCTGGTTGATTGCTCCGAGGCAATATGCAATTGTGCATCTAAAAATGCAAATTGTGGCACCAACTTGCCTACCGTCCAGGCGCTTTCAATATTGTGGTCACCGCAGTTCTCCCGAAGATCGTAATGGTAAGCGAAAAGCAAAGATAACAAGAGAGCGAAAAGCTGTGGCCGGTGCCATTCTTCGATCAAGTAGGTCTTGCGGGGAAGCTGGAGCATTTTCTCCTGCTCCTCCTTGGTAAATTCCACGGGCATAATCTGCTGACGCTCGGCTTCTGGTAATGCTTGTTGCAGTTTGTACCAAGTTACAAACTGTTTGGTGGAAGGATTACGCCACGCAAGAAGTGACCGGAAATCCTTATCGTCGTCAGGGGATGGATTCTTTTCCATGATGTAATCAGCTGCATAGTACTCAGGATCAAATTTGATATTCTCTTTGATGAGGCGTTCAAGCACACGGTCGTTTGGTGCAGCAGATTCTGGGTCCCCCAACTCGTTGATATCATTTCCGTTGGTTACAGAAATGCCTACAAGCTGATTGTATGCATTGTTAAAACCATAATGGGGACCAGAGATGCTCGCATTTTGGTCGGCAACAGTCTGTTCGATTTCCCAGTCGTGCGCCTCTCCCTCCTGACCAAGCGACTCAATTCCTTCGCTGGTAGAGTTGGTGATGTCATTAGTAACATCTAGTTCCTCTATAAGAGGCTTTTTGGGAGCAGCAGGAGCCGATCTGGCCAAAAGTTTGGCCGAGAGATCCAAATCAGGGAAATGCTGACCGGGAGTTTCTTTCGGAATTTTGATATTGACACAACCGGCGGCCAGGTCAAACGAAGCCAGAGCCCGCTCATCGTCCACCATTGGGAATGGCATACGAAGACGGAGATAGTAAGGGGGCAATGAGAAAATGAAGAGATCTGAGTCCACCACCATTTCGATGGCCAGGGCAGAGAAGCGAATGTTGGCCACTTTGACCGAAATTAGCACAAAGTCTGCATCTTGGTCCACTGTGAACACGGGTGTAATCATGAGCGAAAGCAGGAAATTTTTGAGTTGGTTGAACCGGAAAAATAGTGTCAATATCCTAATAAACAGTTGGGCCAGTCAAGAACGGAAGTAATTTGATGACGTAAGCAAATAAAACGAAAACGAAATAAAAAAGCAAGACAGATGTACCACAAGGAAGCAAGTAACGTGGGGATTTCGGCAGATTTATCCTGTTCCAAACCCGTAATCTATTGACTGGTGTGACGTTTTTGAGTGTCACTCTCCCCACGCAGAATACTGTAGGAGAAGCTCATCGGCGCGCAAATATGCAGAAAGCCATCTCAGTTTCCTGATCCTATCCTCACAATGACGACACCAGAAAAACAGAAAAGACGGTTCGTCGGACGTAAGACAGCCGCTGCCCGTGGCGACGCGCTTGTGCCATCGACAAGAAAACCTGTTGGGCGGGTTCTTAACCAAATTCCACAAGACATTTTGGACGATGACGATCTTAACGCCGCCATCAAGCTTTTACCATCGAATTACAATTTTGAAATCCACAAGTGTGTGTGGAATATTCGGAAGCAGAATGCCAAGCGTGTTGCTCTTCAAATGCCCGAGGGGCTTCTTATCTACTCGTTGATTGTTGCTGACATTTTGGAGCAATTCTGTGGGGTGGAAACGGTCGTGATGGGCGACGTCTCATACGGTGCCTGCTGTATCGATGACTACACCGCCATAGCACTTGATTGTGACTTTATTATACACTACGCTCACCTGTGTCTTGTGCCCATTGATGTGACTAATATCAAGGTACTCTATGTGTTTGTGACCATTGCTATCGATGACACCCATTTGGTGAATACTTTGAAGAAGAATTTTCCTCGGGGTGCTCACGTGGCATGCTTTGGTACTATTCAGTTCAATCCAACCATTCACAGTGTTAGTCAGATCTTGGAAGCTGATGAGGAACACCCCATTTATGTGATTCCTCCTCAAACACGTCCTCTTTCAAAAGGTGAGGTTCTAGGATGCACGCTGGCGAGACTAGACGATTCTATCGACGCCATGGTTTACGTGGGAGATGGCCGATTCCATCTAGAGAGTGCCATGATTCATAATCCAGAGCTTCCGGCTTTCCGCTATGACCCCTATTCCCGAAAATTCACCCGCGAGCATTACGACCAGAAACAAATGGTGCAAGTGCGCCAAGGTGCCATCAACACAGCCAGAAATGCCCAGAAAATCGGTCTCATCTTGGGTGCTCTTGGACGTCAAGGTAACCCAAAGACGTTAGACCGCCTTGAGTCTGTTTTTAGGGCTGCAGGAAAGGAAGTTGTCAAGATCATCTTGAGTGAGATTTTCCCTCAGAAGCTTGCCATGTTCGATGATATCGATGCTTTCGTTCAAGTAGCTTGTCCACGGTTGTCGATTGACTGGGGTTATGCTTTTGAAAAGCCGCTTCTAACGCCATACGAAGCCATGGTACTAATGGAGGAAGATACATGGGTCAAAGACTACTATCCAATGGATTACTACAGAAAGGACGGTTATGGCCGCGGAAGTGTTCCGCAACGAGATTTGTAATGCAAGAATGATCCTATTTTAATTGACTTGCTAAGCACCAATGGCACAGGAATGGAAATAGTGAGGACATTTTAGGACCTGAAACAGAAAAATTGTAGCAAAATGGCCGGCTAAGTAGAAAAGGGTAAGAAAAAAAATAAAGAAACCATTGAAACAAATTCACTGCCGTTCATGCCGGAATTGAAATGCATGGAATGGAATAGCATTTGTAAACCCAAGAGAACATTTATATTGTCAAGGAATGGAATCGGTCTCTGGAAAGCTCTTTAATTCTTCTTCGAGAATTCAGATCCGAACCAGATTGTGACGTCTTGTCTCGCCGTCGTCAGCCTCGGTCTCTGAAAATAGTCAATCACATATTCACAAACACGATTCGGAATAACTTACCTTGCTCTGAAAAGACTAGTACTTCTCTAAATCACAGATTTATACGCTTCCTCGACCCCTAGCAATGTAGCGACATTTTCGTGAGACCACGTGAACAAGTTCTCGCCCAAGAACTCTTCAACAATGGCAGCAAACAACCGATAAAACTTAGTAAAACGAATGCATGATGACGTGATTACGTCGTTAACGATCATGGGACTATTCACCTTCATAAGAGCCAGCTGCACGTCAAGTAGAGCGGAAGGTAAAACCTGTTGAATGGTGTCATTGACGGCAACAATTGCTTCTTTATTGAAGAGTTTGTTTTCGGTAATCGATTGATATATGGAAGGCTCAAAAAGCTCATCATCCATTGGACAAATCATTCCCACAATGTTATAATAGTCTGACATATGGCAGTCAGTGAGAAGTGCTTGTAATTGAAGTTCCTGAAGCTCAAGAGACAAATCGTTAATGATGTGGTTTATTTTCAACACCTTATCCCCTAGAAGAGTGAACGGCATGATCTTCGAAAGAACAAGATCCAAAAAGTTCAACTTGAAAATCAAAACGTCTCTTTTGGTCCATGTCTTCGACACTGCAGCAAGATGTGTAGTGAAGATTTCATACGGCTCGTCGACAAGCAATGTCAAATAGTTTTCGTTGTCTTCTTCAGATAATCCAAACATCGTCTTCGAAGAAATCGAGTCCACAATTGGTAACAAATCAGCGTAGAATTCAAGAATCCATTCGGGCGGTTGCAAATCCAGCGTAAGATCCATTTGTGCCAGATTAGAATTACGAGCAGTCACCAATCTGTTCTTTGTGGCCATGACCAACTTTTCCTGTGCCAATTTGATCGCTTCTTGAAGAATATTCAAGATTGGTTGGGCATCCTTTAATTTGGCGAACATCATCGAGTATAAATCCAAGTTATTGTACATTTGGTATAACACAGCAAGCTTTGTTTCTGTGGATATGATATTCTCAATTTTAGAGCGTACAGGTTTGGCCAAATGTGACAAAACCTGTGGCACTACCTTCTCCACAGTTGACTCAAATTCTCCATCGCCACTATCAAAAATACCACGCACAGTCTCGGACTCATTCACAACGACAGAATGGACATATGCAAGTAGATCGGTAATGTATTTTACTGCATCATGCTGAGAGTAAAACACCGGACGCGAGTCTGTTGGTAAAGGAGCAGATATATCCGAGCCTGGGCCACTGGTCTGCATTTGGAACTCCTCCAATAAAGTGGACGACCGAGATTCAACAAAGACATTCACCACCAGCTCGAGTTGAGTGGCATTTTGTTTCAAATAGCGAAGACACATATGCAACGTCTCAATTTTGGCCCGATTATTAAGCAGGTAGAGATTCGATAAAGACCTTTTGCAAAATGACGTAATTCGATCGAGTGCTTTGTTAATGAGCGTATTATTCTTTGCCATCACCTTGAGTCCAAGCTCCGGGTTATCCAAGGCTAAAAGCAACAGACACCTTTCGTTGATCTGCTCTGCGCGGGCTAACGCCGCAAGGAAATCGGAATTGATGTCGCTTGAATTGAGAAGGAATTCTTCATATTCATTGAGTGTGAACTTCTCTTTGAAACTCACCAAAAGGGCCTTTTTGGTGTTGATTGCTTGCTTTTCGGCCGCAAGAGAAGTCACCTGAGCAGATACTTCTGCAGATGAATCTTCGTCAAGATCCAACAAGGTGCTGGCATCGTCGACTAGTTTGTTTAGCTGCTCCACGTGACTCTGTAGACCTTTCAAAGCTCTGATAGGTTTAGCATAATCTGCTAGGATGGCCTGGTGGCTTTGGATCAAGTCCTGCTCGATTTCTCCGCGGAGGTTTTTCCGGGCCATAGAACCTCCAAAGCTTGGATCCACCAATACATCCAAGTCATTGATTTTCTGCTCTAATTGTGAGAATATACTGCGGGTCAATGTATCGGAAATAGACGGATTAAGTGCTCGAGCCAACCTCTTGGAAAGTGCCAGCGAACGAGCTGAACCAACGTCTGGTTCTCGCTCAAGGGGCGCTTCCCCCGCTTCTTGGGTCTTTTCGAGCAGCAGAAGCGAAAGCTGTGCATACTTTTCTGCGATTTGAGCCGAGTCGTCGCCGTTGTGCGACGGAAGCTGGGATTCTGATTGTTTGAGGAGATTTTTGAGATTGTTGAAATTGGTGAGTTTCAAGCCAAAGTTTTCAATATTCGACTTGAGCGGTAAAGACAACGATGGCTGCGGGGAGGGCAACACATCAGATTCAGAAAATGACTCAAACCCAATGAAATCCATGGCTCTATGGCTACCCGTTACCAGTTTCACAGTAGGTTTGGTCGAAGTACAAATGCGCCAGTACCATGCAGGAATGACGTGAAATAATGTTGCATGGCAGACTGTAAGCAAAGGCCAGGTTTGTATGTGGAATGGGTCATGTTGTAGTTGATGCAGTGTATCTTACATGTGACGATTCTTAAGCCATTGACCATTATCAAATGAAATTGCAATCTCAGAGAAGGGTAACCCATGTGTTTGTATACTATATACAGGAAACTATATTGAAGTTTCATGGCTTAATAGGGAAGGTAGATGGAGCGAATAGGTGGACGGCATTTAAGGTAAAACAACAGTTGCGTGATATTACCGGGATATTGTTATACTCAATAGGACAAAACTTTAACTATTTTTGTTTTAACCTTTTTTCATATTGTTTCAGTTTTTTGTCAAGTTTCTGTAATGCTGGCAGATTCTGGTAATAAGTAAATATAGTACGGATGCGGCTTGATTGATCGCGCAGAGATGCATACAAGTCAAGGTGGAACTGAGAATGGAAAATATGCGACTACATTCCTGACGCAGAACAGAGTTGTAAATGGTAGCGGACAAAAATGTACACGTCAGTAAAGGTAAAAAGACAAAGAATAAAATATACAGCTGATAGATAGTTGCGGAGTGGGGAAATGTTTACGGGGGTGTACGAATTTCCTCGGATACTCCTCATCAGCTCTTATATGGCACCATGCGCTCCACGTCGTATCTGTTTAGAAAATAATCTCATGCAATGGGAGCGCAGAAATGTCTGTTAAGTGGATTGTTTCACGCATTTGAATAGATGCGTCAACTCACATGACAACCAGATCTTTAAACGCAGGAGTGTGCATAAAATGCAAGTTCAGAACAATCAAAATTACGGTTTCTCCATGAAACGGATCCTGCCAGGTAAGCCTTTTCAAAAACAACAGTCGAGTAAAGATGCCATATTTTTTTCCCGTGGTACCATTAGTTGCTGTTACTCAATGCCTATTTTTTTAAACTTTCTTCTCGGAAGACTCGTCTAATAAATGCAAAAGCTAAATTTCGGAGTTTAGTTACCCTTCTCTGCGACGCTTAGATCGGGGAAGCAAGAATTTGTATATGACGTTTCTATAGAGACATATTTTCTTAGTACTTAGATGTCCTAAAAGGGAGATAGGGAGCAAAGGAGGGATGATGTATGATCTACATGCACCTTGCCCCCGAGAAATCCTTAGCATACAGAAATGCAAGCATGATTTAGAAGTGTGTACGGCAAATGCAATCGGTTTACCTAATTCGTTTTCGAGAGCCTCATAAGCCGATTCCCGGAATCAGTGGCATAGTACACATCAGCCATACCAAAAAAAAAGAATTGGATGATTACCCCAATTCTGCACCATACCTACAGCGGAGGAGACTGGGGGACTTACAAACGCCGAGAGTATTACCACTTTTATGTACCTCATGTGCGCATCTGTATGTGGGACGGATCGCCCAGAAAGCTACATCAAGCTATCAGCAGAAGCGGTAGCGTATTGAAAAGAGGCACACAGATATCTCGAGATAGATGATTACGATTAGATCCTCATCTTGCGTTATCTCGATTGGGATATTCTGTGTGCCAAATAACACTGTGAGGGGTAATTTTAGTGAGGACATCGCAGGTACAGAATGCAAGTGCAGGGCATATACATACGAGTTGCAACACATTGAAATGTTAGGGGAAGGTGATTAAATACAAGCAATCAAACAAAATACGTGACCTGGATGAGGGGAAATAATACACAGAAATAAACAGAGTCAACTTTGGTTGTTGCAAAAAAAAATAAATGCTCAAAACTAAAGCTGCGATGAAAAAGAGCTTTCCATATAGTCTCTTACTTGATTCCTGCTCAAGCGCTGTAGACATTTGGAGGCATTGACTATGTCAACCATATCCGAGTAGGACAATTGGAGCGGCCGCTGAGACAGCACAAAGTGAGGGAGTGACGCGAGGGGCGGCAAAGCTGGAGTCGCGCAGACGGCGCCCGTGCCACACATGGTAGGAATCCACCCTGGGGGTGCCCGGTCTCCACCAAAAGGGACATTGGGCGTAGGAAACATTGCATGAGGAATGACTCTAGGTGTCGCCTGATGCGTGTTTATGCAAGCAGGCCCCTGGGGCAGTTTTAGGAATTCCTTGTGCATTGACGGACAAGGGGCTGTCGGCATCATGACCTGTTGAGAGTGGCTTTGATCGTGGGAGTGATACTGCGAGGGCGAACGCATGTTGTCGTTGGGCTGGACGACATTGGAGTTCATTTTGCGCTCAGATGGCACCGAGGACTCGTTGCTTACAGAGTCGTATTGTGGAGCAGACGCACGGTCGAAGCGAAGTTCGCCAAAACCTGGCGCAGAAGGCTCGAGGCATTCGTCCGGGAAACTGGGCCCAAAAAGTGGCACCAATTCGTACCGGATGTAATAGCAAAATTTCCTTGCCAATTGACGACACAAATGGTATGGCGCCCACGTTCCTTGAATTTTCAAAAATCCCCCACGTACACGTTTAATACTGCTGTGTAATTCTTTGGGTGTCGATTCTAGCAATTTGACAATATCTGCCTTCGGCGTGGCGCGAGGTGTATTACTGCGATCAGGAGGCATGCGCGCAACGGCTTCTTGTTGCGCCGCGCGCCAAAGCCCAGTCAAAAGGACATACCCAGTATCATGGTCCCAAATCACCCACAGCGATTTAAGCTGGTACTCATATACCATCAAGTGGGAGCGAGATGGATCTAGTGACAGTGCCGTATAGCGCTTTGACTCAATGCTTTTATAAATGTTATCTAGTGAAAGGGCATCATAAGCTGACGGAGGATGGGTTAGCCCTTGGGGAGTGTGTATAGGAAATTTGACGTGGGGCGTAGATGGAAGAGAAACAGAATGCGTAGATAATGTAGCGTGTGCAGATGGCACAGCTCCTCGCGGTGTAAAGGGGGGCGACGGAGGCGCGGGTGCAGTAAGCGCCCGCGGAACCAGCCGGGGCAGAACAGGACTGATTCCACGTACCCGCTGCCTCTTACCTGCAGGTTCGTATGAATAAAACTGGATCTCGGGCATGGAACCAATTGGTGACACCAAATGTGAAATAGGCGGCAAACGGAGGTGGTTATCAGACATTGGGTTTAGGAAGCAGATGGAGAAGAAGTCAAGCGCAAAAACAAAAACAAAGCTCGAACCCGATTATCCTTTATCCTGTGTAGTGCAGAAGTTTGAACTTTAAGATGGTGAAACCAGCGAGGTGGGTGCTGGGACAATGGGCAGAAATGGCGGCAATAAAGTATTAATCACACTTGTTAACTTGGATCGGTAAACCTTGAATTTTCGGTAGTACCACTTGAGAAAGGGGATTATATCGTAGTAGGTTAAAGTATGGGTAGAGCTTAGTCGAATTCTTATGTAAGCTTATGATTGACAGTGTGGGGATGCTTGTGTGAGTAATGAAAGAGCAATATATGTCCAGACGCGGAAGTGATTTATAGTAAGTGGAACAGTTAATAACGTTTTCTAGATTGGAATTTAAAATGGGATTAGACAGCGGCTGCAATCTGTTGCTATTTAAATATATACAAGGGATGATGAGGAGAAGTGGATCTAGAAATGAGTCGCATGGACACTTCCTTCGACATGCAGCATTGGTTATCCCATGTATGACGGGTAAGTCGGCAGAGCAATGTACACACCACCATCAGTAAAAATGCTGCTGACAAAGGATTTAAGATGAGTTTATGGAACAGGGTTCCTAACTGAAACAGTAGGGAAAGAAACATGCAAAGCTAGACTACTGGCTATGTACAAGCTGCTTATGCAGTGATAGTATCTTGTTTATCCGTGTCGTCATATTTTCATGCAGCCTCTGCATTGGCACTTCTGTCTTGCGCTGCAAGAACGACACATGCATACGATTCATGTTAGGCGCTCCGAATTTTCTATTGTAGACATTACATGGAAGTACTTCTTTGAAGACTAAGCGAATTCATTTGGATAGTACGGCGTTTACAATTATGTCACAAATCGGACATTATATCACGTGCTTCCCTTTCTCTATGACTCCGATGCTCCTTCGATTTAAGGAGGTCGAGGGGTATATGCATATCTGGCAGTCCTTGGGGAAGGTCGTGTGAATTCGGACAGTTGACAAAATAATTTAAAAGTGGCAACAACACCCGTTCGAGACGTCTTTTTTCTTTTGCTTCCAATTGTGCACCGCACGTTCCTTCCGTTACAAACGGCTAAATTCGTGACACTGCGAATCTTATCATTCATTGAGTACCCCATTTTGGAAGCTGGTCTATTATGTGACTAGCGCCAAAAAATGGTGCAATCTTGGATCTTATTCCTGTTTTTCACTCTCTAAATATGCGTCTGCATGTTCGCGTTCTTGTGTAAGCACGACCACGGTTAGAATCTCTAGTATATGTTAATGATAACAGAGAAGTGCATACGTATACGCACTGGCATATGCACTGCATTCTATCTCGACCATTATCTTTTCTTTCCCTACGTTATTTGGAATGCATCTCCCGCATTGCCATTGTTGTATTATGAGTATTACTGATCGAATCACTACGGCTGCCGTCGGCCAATTTAACCGCTGCATTAATCCATGTACGTATTTGGTATTTTTGTGCTTTTTTTCAGAGTACTTGCTCATGCCCCAACTATGTTGCAACCGCAACTGCGTTGAACCAGCACGTGGGCGCCATTACGTATGCTGTCCCCTGCGCCTCTACTGATCTCTACATAACAAATAAGGGGGATGCATTGGGTTGCGTTGTTTGGAGCCTGTGGCTAGTAGACTTCATTCTAACAACTCCATTTTTTTTTTTTTGTTCTTCTATCACTCCATTTTATTTTCCTCTAAATTATTTTTATCTATTGCCAACTTTAGAATCTTTTTTACTGTGTCTGCGTATATCTCCTCCGCATAAGTCTGGGCCAACACATGCCCAAACCTACAGGAGAGGTTCCATCCGTTTGTTTTTATGTACAAATGTTATTTTTAATTTTGACTTTTCTTTTTTGGATCCCTGGCTCCATTCTTGTTCTTCCTAGGTCACATGAAATTTTTCCCAGTCATCTGTCTTAGTTTTAATCCGACAACGACGTATAAGGAGATTTTCAAATGCTGACCAATGCACCTCTTATATTGAAATTAAATCTGGCATACATATGCCATTTGTTATAGCTCTAGAGTTGCTGGGCATATAGAACTTGCCCAAAAATACTGCTTTCGTGGATCTTATTTTGTAGCTCCGAATCCACCATCTTTTGTGTAACTTTTTTCTTTTATTTTTTTTTTTTGTGAAGCGAAAATGCCAAACCGTAGACATATGGTAACTTTATGCTTATGGATGTCCTGCATACGGCGCCAAAACTTGCTTGCTGCATGTTGTTCTACTAGTGGCAGGTTGTCTGTGGTGAGACACTTGCTAACCTGACCGCTCCAAGAAATTGGAAGATCTCTTATCTTTGAATCTTGTTCCACAATAGGACATCGAATCTTTGTCGCTAGAGTCGGTTCACAAGTGCGTTGTATGCTGGCTGCACAGTTTCCCTTTTTGAAAGAATTTCCGAGGATGTACATTACCAGTAGATGCGGAAGCGTAAAATACTGCAGCCCTCCTAAACCTTTCGCTTAAGAGCTGTTGCGATGCATGGCCAAGAAATGAGTGACAGGACAAAGAACCGGATGTTTCTATAGTTCTATGTCTTGTACGCCAACTGGACGCAGTTTCCTGCAACGTCCATGTATGTAAATGAAACTTGTCGTTAGTGAAAGAACATCTATACATGAGCTAATGTACCGAAATAAACGTGCCACTATGGTCATGCGATATAAAAAAAATTCTACATCGTATCACCATTGCGCTTTTACCTTTAATTCTTCCTTATATTGTATCATTTCTGTTTGTCTTAGCCATTTTCTTTTCTTTTTTCTTCTATCTGTACTTAATAATGCACCTGGTCGTAAAGTTGCCATGTATACCTAAGATTGTGACTTCAATAACATCGGCCGATCAATAGTCAAGTTGCCCGCTCAATGACGCTTTTGGCATTTGTCGTCTCTGTTGTTGGCATTTTTCTCTTCGTAATAGTGCCACAAGATATCTGCCTGTCAGATGCTGTGGTTGCATAATACAGACTTTACTATATGTGCCTCTCTTTCGGTCTTCTTCCTCGCATTTCCCCAATATGCAGCTTTATTCTTTTGCTTCTTTCGCTTCTCTTTTTGATCATGCATTGCTTCTCGTTTTAATTCTCTCTGCTCTTTGCGTTTGGCTTCTTTCGGGGTGGTTTTGCGATTCTTCGGGCGCCTCTTCTCGTAGTTCCTCGGGTTCCTGTTCTACAATATACCGCCATCTTCCCATGCTTTCATTTATTAACATTTTCTTCATCTCTTGTTTCTTCAATAAACCCTTAGCTACTCTTAAGTCAGCACGGAGTTCTTCAAACGGTCAGAAACTGCATCCAAAAATTCCGTGGTGGTGACGTATGCCTCTCTGTTGGTCTTTCCGCATGCCAATGCCAAATCCTTGGTCATGATGCCATCCACTTGCACGGTATCAATAGTTGCCTTTTCCAAAACGTCTGCAAAATTGATCACGTCTTGAGTTCCGTCCAAACGGCCTCTCTGAGCAATTCCACGAGTCCAGGCAAAGATAGAAGCAATAGAATTAGTGGAAGTTTCCTTACCTTGCTGGTGCTGTCTGTAATGTCTAGTCACAGTACCATGGGCCGCTTCACTCTCGTAGGCCTTACCATCTGGAGTCATCAAAGCAGAGGTCATGAGACCCAACGACCCAAAGCCTTGGGCAACAATATCAGACTGCACATCACCATCGTAGTTCTTCAAAGCCATGACAAAGCCACCTTTGGACTTGATCATTTGCGCTACCATGTCGTCGATCAAACGGTGCTCGTACCACAAGCCCTGTTCCTCAAATTGTGCAGCATACTGGCTCTCGTAAATCTCCTGGAATATGTCCTTGAATCTTCCGTCGTACTTCTTCAAGATGGTGTTTTTGGTAGAAAGATAAAGGGGCAATTGCTTACTCAATGCCATCTTGAATGACGAGTGAGCAAATCCAATAATAGACTCGTCAGTATTGTACATAGCCAAGCCAACTCCACGGTCCTTGTAGTCATAAACAGTACGGGTAACTGCTTCTCCGCCATTCTTAGGAGTAAACACAAGTTCCAACTTACCTGGCTCCTCAATAACCAAGTCTGTAGCCTTGTATTGGTCACCGTGTGCATGACGACCGATAACGATAGGCTTTTCCCATCCTGGCACTAACCGAGGAATTCTAGGAATGATAATCGACTCACGGAACACAGTTCCGCCCAAAATATTACGAATGGTTCCGTTAGGAGACAACCACATCTTCTTCAAACCAAATTCAGCCACCCGGGCCTCATCTGGGGTAATGGTAGCACACTTAACTCCGACTCCGTGCTCTTTAATGGCATTGGCAGCATCCACGGTAATCTTATCATCTGTCTTGTCACGTGCCTCGATTCCCAAGTCGTAGTACTTCAAATCCACGTCCAAGTATGGGTTGATCAACTTGTCCTTAATGCGGGCCCAGATGATTCTGGTCATTTCATCGCCGTCCAATTCGACGATGGGGTTGGCCACCTTGATTTTGTTGGCCGAGATAGTAGACGACGAGAATGCGCGACGGGTGATGGTTGTTCTCAACATTTGGTGCTAGGTTCCTGAGTTGGAGGGCGTCCGTTTGGTTATTTAAGTGTTGAAAATTGTCGCCGGAACCGGCCAGGGTGCGGGTGAGTCAGTAAGTATGAGCGCACGTGACGTCTTCCTTTCCCAGTGTCCACTGCCGAAGATAAGAAGCTTCAGGTTTACAGCTATTCTATATGTATTAGAGTTTGTGAACCTCTTCTATATTTTGATAGTTTTTTGGATATAGTTTGGACCTTTATGGATGGATTATGGACCATATCTTATCGCATTGTGTGATTAACGGTTGTACCACCAAGGTCGCCTGAAATTGGACCAAAATAGCAAATCTAGAATGGAAATGGGAGCAGGAGCCTATTTGAACCTACCAACTTTCAGGTTTTCTCTTTTCTTTCAACGCTTCCATATTTTTGTTCGGCTTTTATCGTCGTAGTCACGTGATGTGCTATAGTTGTAGTGGTTTTCGTGATATCCGAGAGTTTTGCTTAATCAATGTGTATTTACAACTCCACCTTCACTAAATCTGCATTTTACATGTTCCAACATGAAGTTTAGAACCCTAAAAGAAAACATCACATACTACACTAATCATACACTTATTGGTATGTGCTCCACGTGATACTTATCCGGCATATAAACATTCATCTAATGTTGTTCACTCTGCGGGCGGCTTTTTTCCCGTCTTTACACGTTCTCTTCTTTCCCCCTTATCATCTTTTCGTAGTCTTCAAGTCTTACCACGTAATCTGTAAACGGCCTTCGTTATCATGAGTGACGAGCCTTTCAGTGGTGAGTACTTTCAGCACCTACTAACATCGCTTACCCTCAACTCGAGAGCATTGATAGTTGAGCTTACTGGATTGGCAGAGAAGCATATTGATCATGCTCCTGCTATGGTGTCGCTTATCGAGGAACGCATAGCCAAGATCCTTCCAAAATACAAGCTCTATAGCTTCTATCTATTGGATTCCATCATCAAGAATGTTGGCAATCCATACAATATTTTGTTTGCCAATAACCTCTACAAGAATTTCACCGACACATATTTGATAGTCACGGACACAATGACGCGTCAGAATCTAATCAACTTGTTCAAAACCTGGATGACGGGAAAAACGAGCGCCGGTGCAGATTTGTTTCCCCACGAAGTCTTAGCTAAAATCGAACAATTTATTATCAAGGCTACTCTGATTAGTACCACTCCTGGGGAAGGTCCTGCCCGAATCACAAGGGACACGTTGCTACGAGAGGGCAATTACTTACTCCAGTACATAATTGCGTTGGATGACGGCATTGATAAACTTGCAGCAGATCACGAACTTTCGGCGGAAAACGAGAAAACGGTGATTGGATTCCGTCGTATGCGAAATGACTTGGTGTATGAGATTAACAGTATCAGTGATGCAGCCATGCTGGAGGTCAAACCGGACTTTGAAGCCCACAAGGATGCATACGCTACGGATTTGCAACGGATACGCCGTTCGCTTGATGACCAGAGCTTCAAGCAACAAGAGCTTGTGAAAACAGTCGTAAGCCGAAGCCAGCAATCTCCGAATGCCTCAGAATTGGCCATAAGCATCAATATGAACCCAAAGGGTGCCGATGTTTTGATGATTATTGGTGAAAATGCAGATTTCGATACATTTGTGGAGCAGTGGGGAAAGATCCCCGTAAAAGAATCAGTGGATGAGAAGTCAGAAGTAAATTCTATCTCTCCGGAAGTTCAGATGGAGCTGAATAATGTACTGAACGAAGTTACGCATGAAGCAAGTGCAACTACGTGCCCTCCACAAGCTGAAAACCCAGAAACACCAGCGGAGGATCAAAGTTTGGCCAGCAGCTTCGGATTGAACATTGCATCTTTTAATTTCCTGGATTCACTTCTCGGTAGTCCGCAGAATGAGATTCGTCATATGGTGTCAACTTCCGCTCACAGTGACGATCTGATGGAAGAGGACGAGTATGACCCCGAAGAAACCTTGAACGAGCTTGAGGGGAAGTTCAGTCCGCCTAGCAGTCCGGCTTCACAATATGCTGGCAAGTCCAGCTTGAAACGTGCCAATAATGGGGAAGAACGCACAGTGAAGCGTGTCCGTTTTGATATTTGATGATGTTTTGGACAGTTTGACGATGGTAAAAGAAAAAAATGAAAAAGAAAAGGAGGACCGGAGAAAGCATTAAAAACGAGAAGAACAATAGAAATAATATGAAACCCAACTGCATCGACAGACGGTTAATGCACCCAAATGCTAAAGACTTTGCATGACTGACTCATCCAGCTCCATTAGCGACCCATGTGATGGTTGTAGATCGGGGCCAACCCCATTAAGGAAGCAAATGTTTCTTACACCAATGGCATGACTGTGTACATTGTTTTTTCGTACAACATGACCACGACTGTATGCATTGTCTTTTCGTACACCAGTAATGCAACTGTATGTCGGTGGTGGATGTGGAGGATGACTTAGGTAAAAATTATTTGGCTTCAGTGTAGATTAGTCTTTGACATGCCGACAACATTGTCCCGCAAAGGTTTGAACTGAGGAACAATATGCATCAAGTTCCGCTTAGCGTAAGAACACTACTGGATCAATTAGTTCTGTAAGCACCAGCCTATACAATGAGCATCAAACCAACAATGAGCATAAAAGGACCAACATACTGACACATGAACTTTTCCCGAGATAGATTGATTACGATACGAGAGGAATTAGGAACATGGTTACGTAATCATCGGTAGTAGTATTCGACTCGACAAGTAGGAGGACTCTGGAAGCAGGAAAATTGGTCTCCACAAGCAGGGATGACCGACTGTACAAGCAGAAGTAACATGTTCACAGAATCACACACCAGAGTCTTGCAGAGAGACATTTGGATAAGAATCTTTAGTGTCTGTACAGACGAGCAGCAACCCAAATCAATAGAGATGACAATAAATTGGTAGGTACGCTCGGCCACTTGCAATGACAGACACACGTGTAATATCGTCCTATTCTTTACTGTTAGTTAGTTTTATGTGATACGATCTGATCATTCTATAATGAAGCGCCGCACTATGGTTGAGAGCAATTGGGCGAAACCAAGATGGTTTCTAATTTTTTTTATTATTTTATTGAACGGACCATATTCTCCCATCAATCTTTCTTTCTCTGACTTCAGTAGCCACCAATGATGTCTATATATTCGGCATATCTAGCATATGGTAGTATGGTTATATGCAGGTATGTATTGGTTGAAGATCGTTCTGATGTCAGAGAAGGGTCATGAGAATAAGAATCGGGAGCGTAATTATTCTAAAGATGTGCTGAGGTGATTAGAAGGGACTGTCTGCCATGGACAGATATTGAATCTCAGAAAGATCGCAGAACTATGGCAGAATATCGTTTAGTGAGTGGCACTACTAAATACCAAGTCTCGTTTACTGAGTTCCTTCACTAAGTGTCTTAACCCACTCGCCTTCAAGCTTGTGCCAACCACTCAACTCTGAAACAGTTTCTTATGCTAAGGCAGACGCGCCTTATTGCTGAACTTAAGCGAAATCAGTGGCACAGTGTGTCGGCGCCCCGAGAAGAAATGTAGTTCAACATTGACTAGGCATACTTGCCAAAACATCACGTTCATGAATTATTTATTAGTCTTCTCCACTGGTACAAGTGGCGACCAATTCTCTTCTTCAATGAGACCACAATGTGTCTTCATTTCTTGGTTCATCACATCTTCTCCCTTTGTTTCCCTTCATTTCCTTCTTTGTTTCCCTTCATCGTAATCCCTTCGTTTCCTCCTCTTCCTCTTCGCTTCCCACTTCATTTCCCACTTCATTTCCCACTTCATTTCCCTCCTCTCCCCTCACCCCTACCAATCTACATCTTCTCTGTCGAATATTTATTCTTATATATGACGCAGCCCGTCTATGCATGAGTGTCAATCGAAGTCTAACGTGAAACCGGCACGAGCGCTTAGTTCAAGTTACCAGACTTCTTCAAGTGCCAGTAAGAGGTCAAGAATGGGAAGGCAAAGAAGAATCCAAAAGTTCCCCACCAACCAACAGCAAAGGGAATCTTGGTGGTCTTGACCTTAAATGGAACGTTGGAGTAGACACCCTCCTTTGGGGTACCGTAAACGTTACTCATGACTCTGGAAGAGGTTTTGAATCCTCTAGCTCTTTGTGCTCTCAATCCGACTCTAGCAATCATTGTTTGTGAAGAAATGTGATGTCGCGTAGAATTAGTATATATATTTTTTTTCTCTCTCTGATAGGTTCCGCTACCAGAGGTGGAACCACTTCGCGCAATTGAGGACGAGACCCGTGCACCACGGATGCGTATGTGAGCACTTTCATTGGCTGAGACGGTAGAAAAAGATTGTCCCACTCTTTGAACTATGCGTGGTACCTGTAGATAGCTGAGGAATAAAGAGTAGGAAAAAAAATAACTTAAAAAACTGAGTTGTATACTTATTCCAACAATTATATCATGTCTGCCATTGCCCCAATCACCGGAACCTTGAGAAAAAAAATTATCACCGACATCACCATGGGATTCGCCTGTGGCTTCGTTTTGGCCGGTCTCTACTGGAAGTTTGAGCACAAGGATTTGGTTGACAAGAGAGACGCTTTCTATGCTAAGTTGAAGGCTGAAAAGGAGGCCGAGGACTCTGTCTAAGCAGACACTCTTCTCTCTGACAACCGTGAGGTTTACTGTCTGATTACGTGAGCGATGTCTTTCCGGTTGTCGTGATCTTCTATTACACTTTGCATATTCGCCAAATACAAATTTTCTTGATGATTAATGTAAGTTAAGTTTGTGGGTTCGATTCTATTGACCCATCACCGAAAAGAGCTTGCTGTTGTTTACGATTCCGCTTGTGACAACTAGCAATTTCTTATTCTCGAGTCGTCCTTGTAGATGCTTGAACACACTGATTTCGCTGCGGGTAATTCCGCCTAGTATAACCACAACCACGTACTGTTGCCGACTGTCTTTCACAATTGGGCTCTTTCGTTTGTCCAGCTCGTCACAGAGGTTTTTGTCTATTGTCTGGCCCCGAAACATTGTTTCCATATTAAGGTTTTCCCAATTGGGACGCTTAGAGATACTTGTGACTGGCCGGTACTTTAAAAAGTCCCTAAAATAGAGTGACTCGACCATTCGTGCCATCAATGGGACCGTTCCAGACGGTAACGAAAACGAGGGCTGTGTGTAGTCAGTCACCGATTCTATGGCCAAGGTTGGTTCCTCCTCTTCAGCAGGATGTAGATTCCAGAATTTGTTTACTAAAGTGTAGGTACTCTTGTATGAGTCTCGAGCACCAAAAACCCCAACCAGGGCAATGTCTTCATAGGCCCTTTCGTCTGCCGTATCCCCTGTGTTGCTTGCCGCGAGGGCAGTTGACGTTGTGGTGGTTTCAATCTCTGTTTTCCCGAATGTGAACGTGCCAAAGAAATCGTTGGCCCTAGTGTTGGTTCTGATAAGATTGCACTCCATGAGTCTCTGAAAAAGAAGGACACTTTCCAACCCAAAGTTTTGATGAATTTGTGCTTCAAGTTGTTCCAAATCCTTCTGGCGAATTCCGTCGTTAATAAGTGAGATGAGAACAACGAGACTGGCAACGATTTCAAACGGACAGTAACTGTGAAGAAACTTCTGGAGCTGGGCCATGTGTTGTTTGTAATCCAACTCAAACAATTCGTTCTGCAACTCAAGCCAAATCTCACGCAAATTATACTTTTGTTCGCCTGAGGTATCGAGTCGAATCTTCTCCAAAATGGCTTCACTAAGGCCGGTGTGTTTTCTTACCAATTCTTGCTTTTTGGTCAAGTCCCCCAAATTGCTTACCAACTGCTTGATTTCCTGTAAATCAGTAAGCCTGTCACTATTTTCGTATTCCATTTGAATGTAGCGGGCAAGCTTATTGAGCTTAATGCCGATAGAGGCAAAATTTAAGTGCTTAAGATTATCATAAAGCTCATCTGAAACTTTCTCCTTATTTGTCAAGATCTCGTTGAATTCATCCTCTGTACCAAATAAATCATCCAAAAGTCCCATGTAATTCAGATGGCTTAACAAAAGTGGAAAGTAGTCCAAATTCCGCTCCAACACTACCAAGTCAACATTTCCACGTAGCTTATTCAAATAAAAGTCCTGTTCGTTTCCCGATTGCGTTTCCACATATTCTGGGATTTTGTCACTCAAGAGAATATTAAGAAGCAAACTCGAATGGTCTCCCTTGGCAAATGTATTTTTCAATTTCATCACATCTTTTCCATGAGAAGAATGTTGCATGAGCGATATCACCGCATCCGAAAGCCGAGACACTTGCTCTATCGGGTTGAAGAAATACAGCAGAAGCCCTCCGTTTTCCATATCAAGTGTATAAACAAAGTCGTGGATGCAGATCGGTTTGGTGTCCCAACAGACGAGACGACAGTTGGACGAAAGCCGCTGAACTCCTTTGACCAAGTCAATGTGAGACGCTTTTAAAAACGTTGACTCATAATCTTGGTGGAAAACTCTCGTGCAAAGCTCATAGTAGAAAGAATGGCTCAAGTCTTTGACGATAAGCGTGGCCTTAGTCTTATTACTTTTGATTTTCTCCCATGCTTTTGTAAATAGCGCTAAATCGGTATTTGAGTCCTCGATAATGAAAATTAGCCCTGAATAACTCTTGGTGATCTCTGCTGCTTCAGAAGCTTCCGCAACGGTGTCAAGCCATACTGTTTTGTCAAACTTTCCTTTGGACTTTAGATTCAGAAATGGGGTCAAGTAATTGAGTATTTTCGAGAGAGATTTGGTCAAGATAAGCAAATTTTCCGACGTATTGACACGTGAAAGAACCCCGTAGAGATTTTCCAATGTCGACTCGTTAGTTCCGGGGCCCATGTTGGTGTACAAGTGTGATGATTAGATCTGTTGTAGCTCAATAATAGACTCCTGTATATAACCCATTGTAGTAGTATGCCTGAGCAGATGATAACGAGAGGAAATGATACTTTTGAATGAAAAGAGACACAATTCTTTTACACTTTGTTTCTTTACAGTTTTACCATTACTCCTGTTTATTGTCCTTGTGTATTGTTGCTCTTGTTTGACACCTGTCCTTTACTATGGTTCGTCGCACGCACTTTCTACATAGTTACGTTTTTGCACCCATCTCTTCATGACGATAAAATGCACAGTTTTCGACAATCTCATTGCTATTCAAAACTAATGTTCTAGATTCTCTCTCAGGACGACTGAAAAAAAAGTAAAAATCAAAGCATCTTCTGTGGACTAAGTCTCAGAGAAAAGCTCACATGGCTGAGGCATTCTACTCAGAGCTTAGCCGTCTCCTCAAAGCCATTGAGGCGAATCAAAACTTCCTGAATGCATGACGCAACTTGCTGGCCATTCTTGTTGTACATTTGTGCCTCCATCAACACACGGTCACTCAGCATCCGAAGTGCTCTGAACCCATAGCCCATCCATTCGGTACAATCAAAATCAGTGTCGTGGAAGTACATCACATGATCAAGGGAGACACCAAAGTAGTGGGCGGCATCGTTCATGTCTACCGAGGTTGAACGGACAATTCTTGCCAACCGCGTGGAAATAATTGAATCGGATAACACAGCCAATGCTGCCCATTGAAACACGGGATTTGAAAGCTTAATGTCACCTTTACCCAAGCGGACATAGTACGACATTTGTCTATCCAGAGGAGGGAGTTTTTCTTCGTCTTTTGTAAGTTCCAACAGGGTCATTTGTGGTGGGATCATATGATAAATGAGCCTGTCACCAGCAACATCATTGAATTGCATTTGATCCATTGGAGTTTCTTGGAGCCACTTTGGGAACGGGGTTTGGAAATAAAATGGTTTTGGAACTTCGTCGTCGTCGTCGTCGTCATCATCGTCGTCGTTTTCTGGAGGATTTTTGCGTTTTTCCTCTTGCTCCTTTAAATATTGTTCATGAGCCAACTCCGCCTTTTTAATGGAATTCTTCTTCGTAAGCGATACATTGGCGAAGTAGCACAAAGTGCCTTTTTGCAGCCCTCGAATACTGCGGTTGCAAAAGGACTTGCCGTTGGAAATCACTTCAACTTTCCACTCCACTGGGATTTTGTCTGTGCATCCTCGGATGAAGTATGAGTGAAGAGAATGTGGTGTGAAATCTTCAGGGACGGTTTCCAATACTGCCAAAAGAGCCTGTCCCACTATATTTCCACCGTACACTGCAGGAGAAGATGGGAACGATTTTGTTAGTGGAACGTTGCCCACAAACTCGTTGGAGCCTTTGGATGTGATGGCAAAGCGACGCTCGAATTCAGACATGGTTTTTTCCTTTTTGGGACTCAATTCTTAACCCCCGAGATTTTTGAAAGTGGAATTGAAAACAATATGATAATTATTGGTTAACAATTTGAGATCGCTAGGAGGAAGAACAAAAAGTAAAAAGAAGATTTCTCTTAGACACACGGAGCACTTCGATTGATCCAAACCTTGATGCGGCAATCGGAAATAACTAAAAAGGGCCGGCGGGTGTATATGCGAAAACTACTAAAACGATTCCACTTTCCTGAATTGGCAATTGCAAGTGGGAGGTTGACCAAATTGGTTCTGTGTGTAGACCCGCTGGTTCGCTTTGTACTGGACCCTTCTGATGGACTCTTCACACCCAATTTATACTCTTCAATGGCCCCTGCCATGGCTACCAATTTTGCATGATGAACAGGATAATGCACTGTGTCGGGCTTATCTGCAGTGCCAAGGTAATGGGTTAGGTACCCGGTTAAAATGGACATGTTCCTGTCACTTTCACCAGGAAATATGGCGTTCTAGTGAGGGGAAACCCCCATATTTAATATCATGGTGCACGGGTGTGTTTTTAGCCAAGGATGCGTTACATCGTGAGAGAAACTATGAGTGCGCCCAGCGGGAATTGTGATCGAGACGTAGATATGGTTACATATAGTTTAACATTTAAAGACGATTGTTAAGTGAGTCGGTAAAACGGCTTTTGGCTATTGTCGCGAAATTTCAACTAATAGTTTTTTTTTTTTTAATTTTTTTTCGCTTGTATGTAAATCCGGCATTGTGAAAAAATAATGAAAGTATGCTGAGAATTGCTAATTGCCAAAGATAAATTAGGTACAAAAATATTTTGAATTGGCACACTAATGGCGGTTTTCAGTGCTTCCTGTTACCTATTATTAATTTCTTAGAGCTAACTTTGGTTCATCTTGCTTTCTTTCTCTCTTCTTTCAGATCCTTTTTTTTGTTTCACAGATGCCTTCTAGTCAATGATCCGCGGAATGTGGGGTAAAAAAGGATACACCATCACACCAACATAGGTCATCGTTTCGTCTTTCCAAAGTATCATACAAGCATGATGCGGTTAAAATTGCCTAAATAAATAAAACGTACCTAGAAAACTACCCAGGCAGCTTCTCCGAGTACTTTGATGAACCAGATCAAGTGGTCAAGAGGGCAAAGCAATCAAGCGGAAAAACACAAGCATTACAACTTGCCAGCTCTGCTCTTCTTAACAATTCTGTAAGGTACGTATGCAATGGCCTCCTGCTGAATTGTCGCCACCAATTTCTTGGACTTGGTGAAAACCAGTGCTGTCACCAAAACCCTGTTGTTGGACATGCGGACAAATCTATAATCAAGGAACATCCACTCAGTCGGATCAAAGTCTGTGTCGTGGAAATAAACAGTATGGTCCAAGGACACGCGGAAAAAATTCAGCGCTTCTGTGTCAGTCAACGGTAAGTCAAGTGCCTTTACAACTGTGCCTAAGTAAAAAGAGTCCGAGGCAAATGCCAAGTCAATGAACTTTGCCCTCAATTTGTCCTTTGCAATGTCAATGTTATCATTTACCTTAAAGAAGAGCCCAAATTCTTTGACGCCCGGTTCAACAGTGACATCATTAGAATCCACATGGATGGTTTCCATAGGTAACGCATGAACAAAGTTGCCATTTGTATGTTCGACACTCGGAAGGTGGTCGAGTTGGTCAATGTACTTCTCAAAAGTAAAGTGAGGCAGTCTTGAAAACTCAAGTGGGACTTTCACCTTGGGATCATGTTTCTGTTCCTCCAGAAGTGCATTAAACTCTTTTTTTCTCTCATCCACGGAATTATTCTTCATGAAGGATGCAATTAAAACAAAGCAAAGTTGATTGTTATGCAGCTGATAACATTGGACCAAACGGCTGCAAAAGTTCCGGCCTTCTGACGTCACCTTAACTTCGTATCTCATCACTGATTCCATCAGTCCTGCTTTCAAGAAATAAGAGTGCAATGAGTGTGGCTGGAACAGGGGATCAACGAGAGAGTCCCATGCAGCAACCAACGCCTGCGCCACGAATTCTCCTCCGTAAGTTCCACGTGCGCCACTACGGAATGGCTCCAACGGGTATTTAGCTTCAAATTCAGTATCAGATTTCCGTATCAATGAGAACTTTTCCTCGATTTTGGATACGTTCGGATTCAGGTACACATCTTCCAAACTCATATTCGCAATAGGGGGTTAATAAATAGAAGAGGCAGAAGAAATTATAGGGATTAGACTCGAAAAGGGAAAAGTGCCGTCGTTGAAACGAACCGTCAAGCGATAGCGGCGAATCTTGGCTTTATAGCTGCCACAGCTCGCACGGGCTGAATGCCAATGAACCGAGGGACAATGTGATCTTTCACGCTGGTGCACGGGTGTACATTTTGTGCGGGCCGAAACTGTGTGATTTTTTATTTTTTTTTTTTTTGGTCCTATAAACGGGCCGATTCAAATGGGACCCCCGGTCTTACAAACGTCAATCCCTCTTGTACAAAAGAGGCCACACAATTTCCGTCTTGGTTGTAAAAGAAACCACGAACTAACGTTCGGTTGTTTTTACTTACCCGGAATTGGTAAGTCAACGTCAACCATTGGGTCACATCAAACGTGTCAAAGTCATCGCTATGAAAATATATGTGATGATCTAAGGACATGGCGGTGTAATGATGGATGTGGATTGCGTTCAATGTTATCTTCATAATAGCTCGAGCGTCTTTGGATTCGTCAAATGGCTCGTGAGAATTGCCTACTGTAGGATTCCAATCCATGTGTAAGGCCCGGGCCATTGTGGTCAACACCACCGAATCAGAAATATCGGCCAACCCAACAAAATTGGATTTCGGTGATTTTAATTTCTCTTCGTTTTTTAAGTGTAACCGGCTCCACAATGTGATCCACCTCTCGCTCGCCAGAACCAGCTTCTCCTCGGGACAGAGCTCGGGATCCAAGAACTCCTCCAGATACGCGTTATGGACAAAATCTGTATGGATCACCAGCTCAAGGTTCTCTGGATTCTTGTGTTTTTTTAATAGGCGAGGAGGTGCCACCTGGAACTCTTTAACGCCTTCAACATCTAAGTAATTGGCAGCCTTTGCAGTATTGGCAGCCTTTGCAGTATTGGCAGCCTTTGCAGAGCCTCTAGACCCCTTTCGGACCAAAGAGCAAAGCGCAGAGAGAACAACTACCCCGTCCTGTGTAGCTAAGATCCGTCGTTGTACGTAATCTCCTTCGTCAATCAATTTCTCGATTTTGTACACTAGTGGTTTGCGGGGGTTGCCGGCCTTTATGAAATGGCAGTGGAACGAATGGGGCACAAATCCTGGCGCCAGCTCAATTGCAACCAACAATGTTTGTGCAACCAAATGGCCGCCGTAAACACCTCTGGCTCCAGGAAGAGGCAAGCCTAGCGGATGGTTTCCGATATATGTATGCTCATCATTTTGGCTCACTGCCATTGCCTCTTCAAATGACGGCAGCATTGTCTTTTCTATGGGATAATCTTTCTTGGTTTTTGCTTTTGCGTGCTTTTTTCTTTTGTGTATTTATCTTTTCTCCAACAAAAGGAGATTTTCTGCTAGAGAGTTGTGATTGTTTTGGCGGGGTTTCTATTGTAGATGCCGAGCCAAGGTGATCAACCCCGCGTTTATTCACATGGCGATTAGAAATGCGGAAACTTCCATGTGCATTTTGTCTTTCTCTCTCTTTTTCTTTTTTAAAAAAAATACAAATGAAGATGAAATGGGAAAATGAGGAGAAACACAAGTCTGTATAAAATGATTTTGCTAACTGGCGTGCTTTGCTTTGGGGTCGCTTTTGTCCCCGTTCATTGCCACGGAGACTGAGCCCAGTGTTTCACACCATGCAGGACAGAGATTCATTCGATATAAGGATAGCATAAACACTTGTACCATGAGTCTTTGTGAGTTATTAATTTTGATATGGCGGTTCGATGATCTCGTAGTTAATTTCCCTTTTTATTTTTCTTTTTTTTTTTTTTTTTTTTGAAAATTGGGTAAGCTGGACAATGTACTACGGTTCACGGTTCATTTTGAGAGTTAGTTCATTGAAACCGTTCTTTGTGCATTTACTTCCTGCCAAAAGCCCCCAAATTATGTGCACCGGTCCGAATGAGTCTGCGGTCGGTCATGACATTTCCCAATTGGATCTCCGGCTCTAACGTGGGCGCAGCTCTTCTCACAAATCCTGAGAGCTCATTCAGTTGTGGGTACTTTGGAATCGTCACCGGTTGTGTCTTGTCCATTTCCAGGATTCTTTGTTTAGTTACCAACACAGACTCTTCGTCTGCACTCTCTGTGGATGAAATTGGATCAAGGCCAATCAAAATTCTTTGTTTATTGGTCAAGGGTAAGTCTTTGCATTGGTCCTGGGGCCAGAAGAGCTGGACAAGCCCAAACACGATGTTCATAATGAAGAAAGTATGAAAATAATACACGTGATTGAATAAGAACGCCGTCAATCTGTAAAACTCTTGCACCCTCCCATTTTGCTGCAATTCTGACCACATCGTAATGCGGTACATAGCATTCTTGTCTGCGTAAAGAACAGAATAAAGCCGGTAGAAGTACTGGATGAAAAGGACCAGTAAGTGGAAAACAAGCATCCGCACAAAATTGCTGCAAACAGTCTTGAACTGCCTTTCCTTGTTCACTTGCCGCCGAAGTGCCTCCTTAACTACCGGACTAGTCCATTCGCCAGTGGGGTTGGTTACTGGCGCAATCTCGTCGTCGTCTAGCTCCTCAAATTCTTCGAATTGACGTTGTGCTGGCTCTGTTATCACAATAGGATACTTAGCCTTCTTGGGCAATGCAGGCGGAAGGAATTCGCTCAGTAGAATTGGCCCTGTGGAAGAGAGAGGCCGGTAGAAAACAGCTTCTTCGGTTGACGGGCTTTTCTTCTCAGAGAAGAGCGTGTCCTTGCCCGAAGTTTCAAATTGCTTCACGCTGAAACCCAAGCCATTGATCGGCTTCAAAGGCTGTTGTGTTCGCAAAAACTTATAGTGGCTGTTTCGTGGATTTGAGCTTCGTGCTTGGTCTTCCTCTATGGAAATGTTATGCAGGGTGGTATTGGGATGTTGTGCTTGAGAGTGGATTTCGTTTCGAACTTCGTTGACGGAAACAGACGAAAGCGGTCTTAGAGGGGTAGAAAACTGACCAAGCGTGGAGTTTGCCTCGGCGAAAAACGACTCATCTGCACTGTAAAACTGCTGTGATAAATGTGAATTGGACATGGATAGGATTTGGATTATTTGCCTAAACGATTCCAAAAATCACCTAGATTTTTGATATTGGATAAGAATTCCCTGTAGCAAAAATCACTACCGTTTTCAAGAAGAAATAAGGATTTCACTTTAGAAATGATAAACACTTGTGACTCTTGAACCATGATGTACTTGATTTCTCAGTTGTGCCACTCTATGCAGGTCGTTAAACAGAGATGATCAAATCACACTAGACGAACGTTGTTGAACTCTATATTGACTATTAATAATATGTCGGAGTCTATTTCTTCTTTTCATTATCTTTCTAATGCGTACTTTCGTGTGCTCTCATCTTGTTGGTACCGTCGTCACCTATAGTGGACTTTGTGGTTATATACAGGTCATGTTACTTGTAGTTGGGCTACATTCAAATAATCCAGGTTCCTTCTACTTGAAATGAACTCCATGGTCAAGCTTCAAGTTTGAAGATGAAAGAGAGAGATTTCCGGTCATAGAATTCATTTCTGAAGATTTTGACAACCTCAGTTGAGATCTCAGTGCCCACTTTATCTTCATATTGTAGAAACTATCAATTTTCTTGGAAAGATACCTGACAGATAATCAAAGGCACTAGAAAGATTCTATCATATAACGTCTCCTTCATCTCCTGAAAACAGGTGGTTGATCTTACACTGGATTAAAATTAATGTATGTGGATGTACGGGTGTTTATTTCAAAATGTATGGGTTTTTTAAGGATTTGATGTACGGGTCTTCACGAATGCACGGGTTTTGTATTAAAGATGTATGGGTTTTTGGTACTTTGGTGTACAGGTGTTTATGAAATGTACGGGTGTATTAAATATTGGTGCACGGGTGTAATTTTAATTCCGAGGCTATTTCTTCCGGTCAACAGTTTGTGGCCATTAACACACCCCATTGTGGTCATAGATTTTGCAAGTTCATGATGGTCCTCTTTTCAGCCATTATAAAAATTCCATGTACCAGGATTCAGAAATTAAAAGTGCGATGAAGACTAAAATTGAGAGAGACCTCAGGGTACCCTCGGAGTTTGTGCGAGTCCCGACCCAGTCATACCAGCAACTTCAGTCCCGATTAAATCTGTGTATCTTCTTTAAATCCGAATTCAGGCATTTCTAGAGGAACAATGGTAGGTCTTCCATGTGCACACTGAAATGGGAAACTACATCTTGATAACTGCAAAATGAGGTACAGCATTTCCGGTTTCAGAAGCTCATCGCCAAATTTGATACTCTGACGACAAGCAGAGGACACAAGCGACTGATAAATGACCCGAGGAACATTTTGAATCACCTGAATCCAATTCTCTGAGATGGTATAATGTAATGATTTTTTACCTTCCTTTAAATCATTTACATGCTGAAGTAAAGACGCCTTAAGAGAGGTCGCATTAGTAAGGCGAATTAGAATCCGGGGAAGATGGGTAATCGTAAGGAAATCATTTTTCAAATCATAGTCAATGCCGAAAGCTAGAAAATTTTGTTTGAATTGAGTAAAGTCGGTAATCTCTTTCTTTGAAACCGGTATATTAACTGGAGATGAAACCCGTACCCGGAAGTCACAATTCGGATTGAGAAGATCATCCACGTACTGCTGGAATAGATCTTCAATTCGAATTCGTTCGTCACACGCATGTTGATCTAAAATGAAAAGACGCCCATCCAATTTGGACACAATGAATTGGCGCAGAATCTGCTGCACTACCTGGAGTGAAACGATTTCATTTTTGGCCAATTTTATAGCTTCGGTTTCACCTGAATTGGTACCAGTGTTTTGTGTTTCTTGTACGGCTGTGGTATCTGAATCTGTATCTGCAGTGTTATCTGCCGCTTCAGCTTCGGGGCGGTTTCTTTTTCGGCTCAATTTTTGCTTGTGAAATATTTTATTAATACTTCTCTTAATAAGCCCCAAAGCTTGCTTTGCGTCTGTACTTTCACCGTTACAATCAATATAGTAGACGGGATAAAGTTTGAGAGTCTTTCCCAAGACGCCGTGGCGTTTTATGCCAAAGCCGGCCTCTCGAAAAAAGCGGTTTATTTGGTCTGTTTTGAAAAATCTTTCCCCATTCAAGAATGCGAACTGGAGCAGCAGTAAATGAGACCCGTGTAACGCACAGAAGCCCTCATTTTTACCCAGAGAATCTTCGTCCGCAAACAGAACAAGTTCTTGTTCGGAAATAGCAAAAAAGCGGGAAAAAAGCGACAAAATGGTGGAGCAACCCTCCGTATTCAAACACCGAATGAAGCGTTCTCCTTCGCGTAAAGACACCTCCAAAACCAGCGAAGGAAAAGAACGAAACTTTTCAAAAAGAGACATCTTGAGCCTGTTCTTGAAACTATCTTCCCTCAACGATTGTAGGACGAAATCTCTTCGCACGGGTGTTTTGCTAAATAGCTGACTAACTATGATTGTGGTTCCAGAATGGCGCTGAATGTGGGGCAGAAAAAAGTCGAAAAGCACTTGTTCAATACCTGTTTCTGGAGCTTCATGGCGGTAAAAAGCAATTTCCTTATCGGGATCTGCGCCAATATGACAACTATCCTCCGGTTTCGGACCCAAAACTAGGATTTTGCTGTCAGTTTCTCTCGTTTTCGTACGTACGACCACGTACGAGCTGCTGGCCCACACAGCACTAATGCTTTCTCCCGAATGAGCTTCAGAAGAGCCGTAGTACTGTTTCCCAACAAGTCTGATATCACTTGGATGGATCCCTGAGCCATTATCTTCGACACAGAAGCTCAAGGAAGATAAATCTATCTTGACCTTGATGTGAGTGGCGCGTGACTCCAAGCTGTTGGCAACCAAAGCACAAATTGCCGATTCAAGAGAGTCAATCACCACCTGTGATCGAAGGGCCATACTTGTGGCATTTGGGAGCTTTTGGATCCGCATCCGTCATTTAGAGTAGTGATCACTGGCTCTTCCATAAAACACAATAGTGAGATGACTAGGAGTCATGTACTGCAGGTAGAGCAACAGGAAGGTTAGGGATGGATGAGTCAGATGAAGGGAAAAGAGTGATAAATTAACGAAAAGAAAAAAGAAAGCAGTTCTGATCCAGCAGTAATAAAAGGAAATAAATCTGGCCTCAGAAGTCTCGTTTCGGCAAGAACTAGTTGTGTCCTACCGTTCTTAGAACTACGTACTGTGTGCAGGGATAACAAACTCGGAGTTCAGTTTTCCTTGCAATCATTTCAACCATTCAAAATGACAAATCAAAGAAATGAAGGACATACAGATCATCTTCTGAAAGGCACGTCAGTCTCACCTGGCAAGTCGCTATTTGCTGGGGCTATTTCCGGCGCGATTGCAAGGTATGTTCAATTGTTAAAGCCTCGTTAAGAAGCCTTTCTTACTAACGCTTTAGAGCCATCACGGCACCACTAGACACCATCAAAATACGACTTCAATTGCAGCCACTTCAGGCCAAACATCGCTCGGGCCCTCATCTCGTTGCAGAGCTTCTACGGACAGAAGGAGTGGCAGCTCTTTGGAAGGGAAACGTTCCCGCTGAGATTCTCTACATTTTGTATGGAGCAACACAGTTCACGTCATTTTCAGTACTTGATCGCATGTTTTGTACCATTCAGGATAATTGCAACATCCAGATTAGCCGCCTGACGCATTCTTTTGTGGTTGGGTGTGGGTCTGGGGTTTTAAGCACGATGTTCACGTATCCGTTTGATTTGCTTAGGACCCAACTTGCAGCCAACAGTGACGCCCATTTTGTGTCCATGACCGAGCGGTGTCGGTCGATTTATGATAGGCGAGGACTCTCTGGCTTTTACGCTGGCATTTCTCCGTCAATGTTCACGGTAGTTGCAACCTCGGGACTATTTTTCTGGTCGTATTCCTTGGCCAGAGAAGGGGTGGAATTGATTGAGAAGAAGTTCAACAAATCCTTCTGGGGCGTGGAAGGTGCCTGTGGCTTTGTCGCCGGGACTGTGGCAAAAGCAATCACGTTTCCGCTCGATACAATAAGGAAGAGAATGCAGGTTTCTCATGGGAAAGGAGTGTTCAGCATGATGATCAATCACAACCAACGACATGGGCTTTATGGGTTTTACCGAGGATTTGGGATGAGTTTGCTCAAATCTGCGCCTACAAGTGCCCTTAGTGTGGCTCTCTATGAATACACCATCAAAGCTACCGATCACCTCCGATTTTGAGGTTTTCTCCTTCTGCTCTACATACTAATCTCAACTGAAACCCAAAACGTTATTCTCGGCAGAGTCACGTCACATATTTATTCACATTCAGAGTGTCATAATCGTCCCATGCGAGCAATCTTCTCTACATTGAAAGGAGAGAAATACTGCTCTCAATCTTGATGGGTAATTCAACGACCGAGCTGATCGTGGCACCTGTTTATTTGCCGTATTTCGTGATTTTACCAGGCAATTAACAACACCTATTTCACATACTCGCCGCAGTATCATCTTCATTGCGTACACCATCCAACAGTCTCATTCATAATTAAGTAGCTTACAACATCACATTAACGGAACAAGTACTCATCATCAGGATCTTCTTCGTTTCCTTCACTCAGTGTACTGTCGTAGATATGGAGCCCATGCTCTGCCTCTTCAAACGATCTGGTGAATACGTTGGGCGAAATGTATTCCCGATCCGCATCAGACATGGCCAAGCTGCCACGTGCATTGGATCCGGACATTGTCAGCGTAATGTCAGTGTTGCTTCCTTTACTATGTATGTAAAGAGACTGTGAGTTGGCCAAAAGGTTGTCTATGCGTGGATCAAGTCTTTTCAGGGACTCTTCGGCAGAAATGGATTCGGCGTCAGGAAACCCGTCTGGTTCTGGACCACGCGTGCCGTGCCTTATAGACGCTGGGTTATGAGCATTTCTCCCCTCTCCAATGGATTCTATGCCCTCATGCGTATTTTCTCTGGCCTCTTGGGCGCTCTTGGTGGCACGCTGGGGATCGCCAGTCAATTGTGGATTCGTCGTATGATCCGGACCCATACTCCTATTTCTTCCAGCAAGTAAACTTGCCACTGTCTCTGAATCTCTCGTTTGATTGATGCCTTCTCTTTTTTGTTTCCTGCCTCTTTCGTCCAGCGGTTGTCGAAGCTGATTTTTGATATATAGTGGGAGATTATCTCCTACCGCGGACGTTCGCCTGGCCATACGGGCTGTCCCACTAAGCGGGTTACCGTTACTTTGGGTTTCCCGCTGCAAAGTCCCAGAATTCGTATCCGGCGTAACGCCACTTTTGACTTTTGTACCCTGCCACGGATTCTTAAGCACGTGCTCCTGCTTTACCAGCTTTAGCTTCTCCAGATAAGCCTTAAACTTATCCTTAAGAGGAAACTTATCCGCTTTAAAGGGTACATATCCATTTTCCAGTAAATCTGTAACTTTACTAGACACGCTGATTGCTGTAACACCTGTTTCTGGCGGTTTCAGTAGACGCCGGCTACCAGAGCCGTAAATCAACTCAAACGAAAGTCTTCTCTCTTGATTACTCAACTTAGGAGCCCTGAATTCGGAAGCTTTGCCATCAGAAACCACTCCTGACTCGAACAGCGTATGATTCTGCGTTTCATTTGGCTTATCGGGAGGCGCCTCGTACTTCTGGAATCCCAATTGGTCATACTCTTTGAGGACGTCCTGGTACACTTCGCTTTCGGAGAAATAGGCAGTGTGTATGAGATTCAAAAACGGCTTGTCACTAGCTATGGGAGAGGTTTCGATAATGTCGGCGAAAATAGCCGAATTGGGTGGCATATGTTCGGGCTAAGATAAGAAACACGGAGTGTATATGTGGGCTTAAGCGTAGTGGTGCGACATTGAGGTTGCAAGGTAGCGACATCTGGGGCACGCGCGACATTATTGCCCGTGCCAATGGTCAATATCCTTTTGGCTTACAACAAGCTAGAAATTACGCTAGGCCTCAGAGAGAAGAACTTGTAGCTTTGCATCCCAATCTTCACCGGAGCCTTTCTTCGTAAAGTATGGAAAACACGAATTAACTATCTGGTATCGTTTCACAGGCACATCAGTACCTCCCAAAAAACATACAGAGAATCTACCAAAAGATCACCAATTCTCTACCACACTACAGTCTTCAGTAATGAAATGCATATCTGAAAGGAAAATGCTTACGTAACTACACAGCAAGTGTTTAATTGGTCCAATTGGGTCCAACGTATTCCCCGCTAGTATTGGCTAAGTACCTCCTTAAGAATATCTGGGTACCATCGAGCAGCAACGTCTTGATGAGATTTAATTCTGTTCCGGAACACGTAATAACCGACTGGATGTTTCGAAACATCAGGGATGAACTGGAAACCAACATCCGACCCCCAGTCCTTGATTTTGGCATCTCTCTCATCCCGTAGCTTAAGAACTTCAGTAGGAATGTCATCGACTGCAGTGCTATGAGCATCCAAATCGATGGTTTGGAAGAAGGGAATCGAAATCCGAGTCCCCGTGCCTGCAGCAGGAATCAAGACCCTGTGGATGGTAGCCTTGCACACTCCGCCGGTAATGGTTTCCAACGTTTGACCAGCGTTCACCACCAAAGTGTTTGGGATGTTTTTAATGGTAATCCATTTCCCTTGAAAGTTTTGAGCCTGCAATGAGTTTTGGTGGTCTGTTGCCTGGAAAATATATGTCAATAAGTCAGAGTCACGGTGAGGCCCACATCCTTGGCCGGTAGCTGGCGAATCCGCCACAGCACTCGCTTTTGATCCATCCAACTCTTTAGTGTCAGGATAGGCGATGATCTTCATTTTGCATTGTTGGTTGGGCTTGAGGTAGTGGTCGAATGCCGAGGGAGGTAATCCGAGGGCTTCGCAAACAAGGCGCCTGAACACCGTACTTAAGCGGGTCATTTGTTCAATATACGAGGTGACTGTTGGCCGGAAGTCAGGTGCCGCGGCCTGATCCGGCCACAAGTTAGGTCCCTCAATTTGTCGGTAGATCGGTTCAGTCTTGCTAGGAGCAGGAAGTTCGGTAGCCAAATCAATCTGCTCTCTCCAGTCAGTATGGAGAGCGGTAATCTCGTTTGCTAACCGCGTGTACCCAAGAAAATGAGGCAGGTTTACCATTTCACATTTGTTTTTGACCTCGTCCGGAAGTGCGAAAAACCGATGAGCTTCTCTCGTAATCCGGTCATTATCTTCTGCAGAAGGACCGTAGTCATGGTAATTTTTCAAAAGTAGGAACCCCACATTAATGAGTGCATGACGTAATTGTGCAAGGAATTCTGGCTTTGTGGCAGGATCAAATGCCTGACTAAGATCAAGAACCGGAATCAGTTCAAATGACATCGTTGGTGTTTGCCTAAAAATGACCAGATGGCTTATAAATAAGACGGGGAGCCACAGTCACATGACATGACAAATCCGGTCTTTGTTCAGGATTAGGGCAAGCTTCACCATCGATTGATTTTGCCGTTTGCTACCACAAGTGTAGTTTATTGTGGAGCACACCACTTCTTAGTGGTTACGTAATCAGCTATCATCGTCAGGTAATCGGGCTGTTTTGGTTTTTGAATATCTTGATATTTCTTGCTTTCCATGAACTTCAATTTTTCAATTTCTTTGATTTAGTAAGAAATCTCCAATCTCTGTTCTGTCATTAGATGAAAAAGATAAAGGCTACTTCAACTGTTTGCTTACGTAAGATTGGGCTGAAGCAGCATGTTGTCAATCAGGAAGTCGTAAGCATCATTTCGTATCCTTCGATACAAAGGTCCGAAAGCAAATAAATGATAGAAAAAGCCATATTGGAATCTCTCAAATCCAGCAAATGCTGAGCACAACGCTCAGTATAGATGTGTGCTAGACTAGATAAGATCATCACGTGATTCAATACAAACCATTCCAGAATAGGATTAATGGGATTATTCTCTGTACGAGAAGAGTTCTTGTGCAATCCTTTGCAGTATTTAGATGCTACGTTGTAGTGTATATACGCTACTCTGGATGTGTTGGTAAGTACGTGAAGTGGCACGGACATGAAAACGACGAGAACCGAAGAGCGGCCTGAAAAAAGGTGCGGCCTGAAAAAAGGTGCGGCCTGACCCAAAGGGACAGCGAGCCGGGAACAGAATACAAAGACAGAGGAGTTTGTACTTAACTTTTAGATTCTTGTTCAGTTGCCGCAATTGCTATTTTTTTTTTCTTTTCATTTTTTATTCGAGTTCAGTAATTTTGGCAGAGCGACAAGAATCTGAGGCAACTCTAAGTACGAGATCTACGCAAGGCGAGCCAGCTTGACGAAGACACAGAGAGTTCACGACCGCGTAAAGATGATCGCCTGATTTTTTTTTATTTCATAATTGTTGTCAAGTTCATTCCCAGCTCTTTTTCTTCTCACCGGCATTGTTTTTGCTCAGGTATATGTTCGGTTTGGACGTTCGGTTCAGATGCAGAGCATTTTTTGCCGTGCCCTCGTAGGGCGTTTTGTTCAGGTTTTTGTTCGGGCGCGCGCTGCATCGCATTCGGCCGATTGGGTCGCTTCGCCCAGACTGGCCCCAAGTGGACTGTTCTCGGTAGCTGCCTACTTTCTCCTAAAACCCCAGGACATATCACATCTCTTCTGCAACAGCATTGCAATTCACAACTGTACACTAACACATCCCCTTCATTCTGTGTATCCTCCGCCGGGAGCCTCTTCTCACTATCTGCACTCTAATCTAAAGAACACCATGGAACACGTCAGGAGGCACGGGTGTTTTGCCCGCGTCCACTGATAGTAAAATTTCAATCCATAGAGCACTTCCTCTTACACTACCCATGACGGATTTCGTGCACAACCCGGCCATCCAAAAGTCAGAGCTTTTGGTGCCAAAACCTTGGCCAGCACGTATCTACGTGTGGCCTTTTGGGATCATCTACCCGCTTTTTTTGCAGGTTTATCTCAACTATTACGACAAGTACATTGGTGGGTCAGAATGGACTTTTGTGTACTTGATGGCTATCGTGTCCATTAACTTGTTATTCTGGTTGATGCCTCACTGGAATATTGACATCGATTCAAGCTTCAATTACAGTCCAGTCGCCGAAATTGCCGCTGCCTCCCACGTTAAAATCACCCCGGCACCTAATTGTGGAGTCGGCGAGATCTGCCCCATTATCCGCGAGCAATTCGCCGACGGAGAAAAGCAGATTTCTTTCTTGTATCAAAAGAGACGCCACTTGTTCCATTCGGAGCTCGGAAAGTTCTCTCCTCCGGAGTTTAAGGTGGATGAGTTGCCTCCTTTAGAATACTTCCAGTCCAGCAAAGGATTGTCCGGTGATTTGGAGAAATTGAAGCGTAATTACGGCTTGAATCGCTTTGATATTCCAATTCCAACCTTCATGGAGTTGTTCAAGGAACACGCGGTTGCTCCTTTCTTTGTGTTTCAAATTTTCTGTGTCGCTTTATGGTGTATGGATGAACAATGGTACTACTCGTTGTTCTCGTTGTTTATGTTGGTTTCTTTTGAAATGACTACTGTTTTCCAAAGAAGAACCACCATGAATGAGTTCCAATCTATGGGTATTAAGCCTTACCCTATCTACGTTTACAGAGATGCCAAATGGACTGAAGTTGAAACTGACCAATTGTTGCCAGGTGACCTTGTCTCTATCACAAGAACCAACGAAGAAAGTGCCATTCCATGTGACTTGTTGTTGCTCGAAGGTACTGCCATTGTTAACGAGGCCATGTTATCTGGAGAGTCTACCCCATTATTGAAGGAATCCATTAAATTGAGACCATCTACAGACTTTTTGCAGCCAGAAGGTTTGGACAAGAATTCTTTGTTGCATGGTGGTACTATGGCGTTGCAGGTGACTCCCTCCGAAGATCCTCGAATTCCTCTTGCTCCCGACGCAGGTGCGTTGGCTTACGTTTGTAAGACTGGTTTCGAGACTTCCCAAGGTTCTTTGGTCAGAATGATGATCTTCTCCAGCGAGAGAGTGTCTGTTGGTAATAAGGAAGCTTTCTTCTTTATTTTGTTCTTGTTGGTTTTCGCTATTGCTGCATCTTGGTACGTTTGGGTCGAAGGTACACGTATGGGCAGAATTCAGTCTAAGTTGATCTTGGACTGTATTATTGTTATTACTTCTGTTGTCCCACCTGAATTGCCTATGGAGTTGACTATGGCCGTGAACGCTTCTTTGTCTGCTTTACAAAAATACTATATTTACTGTACCGAACCATTCCGCATTCCATTGGCTGGAAGAATCGACGTTTGCTGTTTTGACAAGACTGGAACCTTGACCGCAGAGGACTTGGTTTTCGAAGGTTTGGCTGGCTTCAAGAATGATGACCTCCACCATCTTTTCTCATGTGAAGAGGCTCCTCAAACTACTTCTTGGGTTTTGGGTTCTGCACACGCTTTGGTCAAATTGGACGATGGAAAGGTTGTCGGAGATCCAATGGAACAAGCAACATTGAAGGCTGCCGACTGGACCGTTGGTGAGAAGGATACGGTGGAAAGAATTGTCGGAAAGAAATCGGAAAAGATTAAGATTTTGCGTCGTTTCCAATTCTCATCTGCTTTGAAGAGATCTTCTGCTATCAGTACTATCAACACGCTTCCATCAAAGAACTTGGTTTCTGTTAAAGGTGCGCCTGAAACAATCCGGGCCATGTTGATTGACGCTCCAACTAATTATGAGGAATGTTACAAGTCTTTCACTAGAGCAGGATCACGTGTGTTGGCATTGGGTTACAAGTATCTCGAAAAAGATGTTAATGTTGTTAAGGTTGCACGTGAAGACATTGAGTCCAAATTGCACTTTGCTGGATTTATTGTTTTCCATTGTCCATTGAAGGAAGACGCCATCGAGACCATCAAAATGTTGAACGAATCTTCTCACCGCTGTGTTATGATCACTGGTGACAATCCATTGACTGCGTGCCACGTCGCCAATGAAGTTAAGATTGTTGAGAAGGAAGTTTTGATCTTAGACGCACCAGAAGACCACCACGATGTTGCTGAAGGCGAAAACCTTGTGTGGAGAAATGTTGAAGAGACTATCATCATCCCATACAAGAGCACTGACGCCATTGATGTTCAATTGTTTAAGAATTACGATATCTGTATTACTGGACACGCGTTGAGTCATTTGACCGAGCACGTGCAAATCTTGGACTTGTTGAAGCACACCTGGGTTTACGCTAGAGTGTCTCCTTCGCAAAAAGAATTTATCTTGACTTCTTTGAAGGATGCAGGATACAACACCTTGATGTGCGGTGACGGTACAAATGATGTTGGTGCTTTGAAACAAGCTCATATTGGTGTGGCTTTGTTGAATGGTACTGAGGAAGGTATGAGGAAAATTGCTGAAAACAGAAGAAACACGGCCATGAAAGCACTCTATGAGAAACAAGCACAACTCTTGGCTAACTGGGATAGACCTCCTCCACCAGTTCCAGCTAATATTGCCCACTTGTACCCACCAGGAAAGTACAACCCCCACTACTTGGACGCTATGGAAAAGAGAGGTGTTGAGATTACCCCAGAACTTAAGAAGGAGGTTGAGATTGCTGTCGAGAAAGGTACTCTTCCAATTGAGTTTATTAAAGATGACAAAGGCAAGATTGGCGCCAGCAAGATTGCTGATAGCTTATTGAGCTCTTTGGGTGACGCTGAGATGGAAGACGAGGTTCCAACATTGAAATTGGGTGATGCGTCCGTTGCTGCTCCATTCACCTCCAAGTTGGCTAACGTTTCTTCTGTCACAAACATTATTCGTCAAGGACGTTGCGCCTTGGTGTCCACCATTCAAATGTACAAGATTTTGGCATTGAACTGTTTGATTTCTGCTTATTCTTTGTCTGTTTTGTACTTGGCTGGTATCAAGTTTGGTGATGCGCAATCCACCATATCTGGTATTTTATTGTCCGTCTGTTTCTTGAGTATTTCTAGAGGTAAGCCTCTTGAGAAATTGAGTAAGGAAAGACCTCAGGATGGAATTTTCAACACCTATATTATGGGATCTATTTTGGGACAATTTGCCGTGCACATCATCACTTTGATCTACATCACTCGTGAGATTTACATCTTGGAGCCTAGAGAAGCGAAGGTGGATTTGGAGAAGACTTTCGAGCCTTCCTTGTTGAACACTGGTATGTTTTTGCTTCAATTGGCCCAACAAGTTTCTACCTTTGCAGTCAACTACATTGGCTTGCCTTTCAAGGAAGGCATTAGAGACAACAAGGGTATGTACTATGGAATTCTTGGTGTTGCCGGTTTAGCCCTTATTGGCTCTACTGAATTTATGCCTGAGTTGAATGAAGCTATGCAATTTGTTCCTATGGACTTTTTGTTTAAGGTCAAATTGACCGGAAGTATTCTTCTCGATTTAATCGGCTCGTGGGTCATTGAAGTTGTTTTGAAACACTTCTTCATGAACTCTGCTGCAGCAGACATTGCGGCCAGAAATTAGTTTATAGAGTAATCGATGACTTTTGATTTAATGCAAGTAATGATAGATCCTTTTCTCTATCAAGTTGATACACCTTCACTGCCTTTACCCCGTGTTTCTGAAGTGTCTCCACCCGTGAATCTAATCTTTCGCCCAATGCAGTAATAGTATCAAGAACTTCTTGTTCTGAGATAGGGAAAGGGAACGAGTCACGGACAATGGACACAATTTTACTCAAAGGAAAGCTGCGGAACTTGTGGAGCTGGAATGACGGAACGTTGGTCGTGGCAAGCTGGTAAAGAACATTGTACACAGCAGGCATTTTACTCTGGATGAGGCTCGAGTATTTTTGTTCTTCCGAACCGCCGTCCACGCTTTCCTTGTTATGCTTCTCTTTTAACCGAATTCTTTCAAGTAAAGAGAGACCATTGGCCTTGTTTGTCTCAACCGCGGACACCTTCTCTTTGAACAGGAATCGTGCCCGGTCATTCTTCAAAACCACAGGTTTTGCAACCTTCACAGGTGACGCTTTTGTGGGCAGTACCGACTTCAGTCGACGGACAATATTCTGAGGTTCCTGAACCGCATAAGCAGCCAAAGGTTCGACATTCTTGGGCTCAGGCCGTTCCTTGATCAAGGCTTCCATCCTCAGTTTCCTTGCCAGCAAGTGAGCCCCAAATTTCGACGCGCCCACAGTGGGAGGCAACGTCAACCCAAAATCATACGCATCCTTACCGTATGCAATGACTTTGTACAAGTTTGGGTCGTATGCGAGGATGAGCTCTAAAGAGGACGCGTCCACGCGTCGCTGGGCCAACTGTGTGGCTTTTGTGCAGATCTCATGGAGCTTCGGCGTTGTGATGGAAGATGCAAAATGGAGTGTTAGTGCTGTGTCGATTGTGGAAAGAATTTGAGGTAAATCTTTCAGCATTTGGAGTGAAAATTGTATTAAGGAAGAAGAATACAGAATCGTTGGAGAAGCGTGAATAATGAGAAGAGCGCGGTGACACGCAAACGGGCTATGTGCAGGAGCATGATATTTAGTAAGACGTAGAGGATATAGATCTGTGCTTAGGGAGATGTAATATTCTTAATTTTACCTTATACTTGGGATAGAACCTAAATGAATTTGTTATAGTTCTTCACCAGTCTGAAGTAAAAGAACTGAAGCATCATGACAAAAACACTCTTTTGAAAGGAGAGGTACTGGTGTCAACCCAAATGTACGGATGCTTTAAGCGGTACTGCTTTAATTTTTCGTATGTATGGGTTTCTTTAAACAAAATGTACGGATGTTTATCGGTGTAAGGGTTTTTATACGTGAGATGTACGGGTGTTTTTTATGAGATGGTCGGGTTTTTTGTCGTGTGGATGTACGGATGTTTTACATAAGAAAATGGCATTTAGAAAAAAGCTTTACAGATGTAATATCTTATAAGAGATAGTGGCTATGAACTGGAAAAGAAGTTACCAAGTCGACGATCTTTTAACCTGTTTGTTTGACGACTTTTTATTTTCTGTGAACAGAATCTTGACAAGAAAGTAGCACGAAAACATCCGATCTAGTGATTAAGTCAGCAATGGACCAAGAAATCACAAGTAGCAAATTTATACTCATACGTATGTCAAATATGTCACTCTTGTTTTCTTCAGAGCGACTATTCACCAACAATGATAGAGGCGAGTTATATGTACCGTTCAAGGATCACAGCATTCGGGAATTGGAGAAAACAACATTTTAATGTGTTTACTTTTATTAGCCACGAGTTCATCGAAACCATCGCGCACGGCATTCTGCAAAGGGATGCGTGCTGTAATAAGCATACGCAAGTCGGACGTGGGAATGTCGCCATTTTCAATAGCTTGCACGACTTCTACAAAGTCAGACTTGGTAAAGCAGATGGAACCACGTAAACTTTGCTCGCTCCAAGTGGTAGCCATCGGATAGTAGTCGACGGCCTTGTGAGCCCACACCGCGACATTAGTTGCAATACCTCGCACACGCAATGCGCGGATACTCTTATCGAACGTAGTCTGTGAGCCCGCGCAGTCGTATGTACGATGATAGCCATGTCCGTCCTGTGACATTTCACGCAACTTCGCCACAGCTTCATCCACAGTACAATCTGTCGGATCGAATACTGTTACACCAAGTTTATGGGCAAGCTCACGTCGACTTGCCGATGGCTCGCTTACCACAATCTGACTAGCACCCATTCCTTTCAAAGCAAGAATAGTAGTCAAGCCAATCGGTCCGGCTCCGAGAATCAAAGCCTTTTGCCCTGCAACAAAGTCTGAGATGCGTACCGCATGCCACAGCACGGCCAATGGCTGCACAAGCGCGGCAGTGTCCCAATCTATTTTTGTCCGGTCAAATTTAACGAGCTTGCTTGCGTCTGTCACCACATACTCTGCGAAACCACCGTCAGTGAATCCAAGTCCTGTAAGGCCGAGGTAACTGCAGGCGTTGTAATGGCCATCAGAACATGCAGAACACGGATCTTTGTCTGCATTAGGCAGGTCAGGAAACCGTTCCCGGTCATTGCAAGTTCCAGTGACTTCCACCACAACACTGTCGCCCACAGAAAAGTCCTTAACGCCAGTACCGACTTCAATCACCTCGGCACTCATCTCGTGGCCCATCACGTGTGGATATTTCTTGCTGGAAATGGAGTGGGGCTCTCCTGCCGGAGCAAAAAAAATAGGGCCATTCGTGTATTCTTTCAAGTCTGAACCACATATTCCACAGTAGTAGATTTTAAGCTTTACATCAGTCGGGCCACGGATTTCAGGGTCGGGGTAGTTTTCCTCCACCCGGAGATCATGCGGACCATAGTACACAATGGCAAGCATTAACAATCAAATGGACGATAATATATGGAAGATGGACGAAAGAATGAAGAACAGAAAGACTGTAGCGGCAAGAATAATACGGATCTCTTGAGTATTATCAGCAGGGGGAACTGGCCGGTTGTGCATGTTAACGCAAGGTCACTTACATGGAGTACATATGAGAAGCATAGTCCGTAGTTAGCTTCTGTGCGGTACATGCTTTCGTGATTGTAATTTTTTGTGTGTTCTTGTTATTTTTTGGTTTCTTTTGTGTCTTTTTTTTGCCAGGCTAGTTGCACGTACTCTCTGTAACATTGATATACGATTGTGACAAGAATTGACAAGTTGGCATGGGTGAGCAAAGATAATATGCACGTCAGGCATAAAGACTCATCTGTGCATGAGGCAAGAGAAGGTGAAGTGCACTTTACTAAAGAAAAATAAGAGAAAGAAATAGAGAGAGAAAACAGAAATTAGAGAAGGAAGTTATAGAAAGAAAAAAAAAAAATAGAAAAAAAGAACACCAACGAAGAACAGAAATGCCAGATCTTCGGACCGTCACATCCGTTTCAAATATACTTTTGGCCGATGCGTGCACCCAGAACTCCACCAGATATGCCATTAGGATAGTGACGAAATATCCTTCAAACTCTGAGCGATCTAAACATTTCCCAGTATAAAAAGAAAGTGAGTATGCGTCTTGGTGCTGCGTTAGGCTCCCCCTTTTTAAGAGCTCGGATTGGTTTGTTTATAGTTTTATGTCGAAGATCTTGTTTATTCGTACTGTTTGACTTTTGCATATGCCGCGCATAAATGTGAATGTACTAACAGTTTCTTAGCGCAAAAATACATAGTTAGCAAGAAATGCGTTTTTTGATTTGCAAATTCTGATGGTTCGTACTCGGTACAATTGCTACAGTTCTTTTCTTTTTTCTTTTCGTTTTAAATTGTACTTATCTGTAATATCTGGCCCTGCATAAAGGGGTTATCGGTGTGCGTTATCGCATGCGCCTGCACCAGTAGATGTTGGTGATATGAAGAATGCCATTCACGACGTACGAAAAAAAGAATCAGAAATTTTACAAATAGATAAGAGCAAATATACTTCAGGTTTTTGTAAGGGTTCCTTTTTGCCGGATGCCAAACCAAAATTTTTACATTGCGGTAAGTGTCGTAGGAGGGGAAAAGGTACTGTTCAACGCAACACAATGTGGAGGTCCGTTTTCATTATTTTTCTTTCCAGCCACTGGTTGTCCCTATCATATTTTCCTTTAATTCTGAGACCCATATCTTGAATTAACAAGTTTAGCTACAAAAGAAGTTAGAGGAAAAAAATCATTTCCACAGTAATATAAATATATCTATTGAAGAAATGAAAAAATATGATAGAGCAAGAAGGTAGAAATTGTAGCTATTGTTCTAGATTTCTGAAGTAGTCTTGGAATTGATACTTTCTAAGCATTTGGATCAACCTTGAATGAATTTTTTGGTTGGTCGAAGTACTGTGTAATGAGCTTAAATAGAGTTCTTCTTTTTCTGACTGATCCACACTAAACCTGTTTGACACTCTAAACTGAAACTCTGTGACGCTTCCTTCTCCAGTTCAGAAATGAGTTCCTACAACGTCATGTAAGCGTGATCTATCAGTACTTCTATATGATCATAAAACTCGCCCAGCTTAAAGTCCCAACCAGTGCTCGTCCTTCTCAGTAGAGAAAGTAGCCTCGGCAAGAATTTGCGCAGAAGATGCTCCAAAGAGAACGTGGTAATTGTCCTTTTGAGAAATCCACCTGTCATTGTAACTGTCCCAGTACGAAGTGGCCTCACGCAAAGACATTTCGATGCGAACTGTCTTGGTTTCGCCCTTCTTCAAGTAAACCTTCCCAAAATCCTTGAGCTCCTTCGCTGGACGGATGATGCGGGGGTTCTCTTCCTTGACGTAAACTTGCACAATCTCTGCACCAGCGACATTTCCGGTGTTGGTGACATCGATACTCACAACAAGCTTGTCGTTTTCAACCGAGGCAGATGGGTTCTTGTACTCAAAGGTGGTGTAGGAAAGACCGTAGCCAAATGGGAACAATGGCTTTCTGTCAGCCATCTCGTAGTACTTGTAACCAACGAAAACATCCTCACCGTACAAAACACGGCCGTGGGTGGATCCGAAGTTGAAGTACGAAGGGTTGTGTTCCAATTTCTCTGGGAATGTCATGGACAACTTTCCGCTTGGGTTGACATCACCAAACAATACATCGGCAATGGCATTACCGAGCTCATTTCCTCCGTACCAAGCTTGCACCAAACCCTTGACATCGTTAATCCATGGCATACTGACAGGAGATCCGGATTGGTTGACCACAATAACATTTGGATTAGCCTTAGCAACTTCAGAAACCAATTGGTTCGTGTAGCCTGGAATGTCCATGTGTGGCCGGTCAAATCCCTCACATTCCCATTCTTTCGACAATCCGGTGACAAGAATAACCTTGTCTGCCTTCTTGGCAAGCTGGACGGCCTTTTCCAAAGCTTCCTCATCTGTGTTCTTGACCTGTGCTCCAAAGTAAACACCGCCAACTTCTCCGAACTCAACATCAAGTTTAGAAGTTGGCACGCTACCGTACTCCACTCTGATTTTGTACTTCTTTCCTTTCTCAAACTCGACAGTGGCTCTTTCTTCACGAGTGCCAACTCCCGAGTAATAGGCATCTCCCTTGACTTGGTGGGTTTTGTTGTCAACGACAAGCTTGTCATCGACAAAAATCTGGGCAGTTCCTAAACATGAGCAGCCAATCTCATAAGTTGCGGTTTCTTCTGCCTCATAATATCCCTCAAAATCCACGTAGTACAAGGGCTTACCGGTGGGCAACTCGGGGTGGCTATAGTCGGACAAAAAGAGACGAGTGCTGTCGGCGAATCTAGTGTCAAAGGCCTCTCTACCGTCTGTGCCAGGAGCGGTTCTGTAGAATCTGGCAACGAGACCCTTCTTTCCATCCTCGGTCCTCATTTGAGATCCAATGTCTGGTAAGGTCTTGTCCAAGTATGCGCCCAAGGCATGTTCAACGACTACGGCATTCTTTCCTGCCTTTTCTTGAACCTTGGCAACAATACCTTGTAATGGAGTGATGGTGTAGCGAGAACGCAAGGAGGCAGAACCACCTCCGGAGTTTCTTTCTGCCTTGGCATTAGGACCGATAACAGCAATAAGCTCATTACCCGTTTTAGACTCGGCAGATAATGGTAAAATGCCATCTTCGTTTTTCAACAACACAAGCGATTCTCCTCCAATCTCGCGTAATAACTTGCTAGCTTCTGGAGAGTCGTTTTCCTTCTCCTCTTGGCCGCTGTCCACACCTGAGGCAAGACATTCGTTCACAAATTGAAGCACATAGCGTACATTCTCGTCAATTACATCCCGATGGATCTCGTTACAAATCACCTTGTGAAGGGTCTGGACCTCTTGACGGAAACGAGTGGGTCCAGGCATCTCCAAATTCAACCCAGCATCGAGTGACTCCTTGATAGAGTAAACTCCGTACCAGTCGGACATAAGCATACCTTCCCAGCCCCACTCTTTCCTCAACACGTCCTGAAGAAGCTTCTTGGATTGAGAAACATGTTCTCCATTAACCCTGTTGTATGCGGTCATGATAGATTTTGGGTTGGCGTTGTTAATGGTAAGCTGAAAGGGCTTCAAGTAAACCTCTCTCAATGCTCTCTCCGTGACAAGAGAGTTGATACCCCTACGCTCATCTTCTTGATCGTTACAAACGTAGTGCTTCAAGCAGGCCACGAGATCGTCGTCTTGGATTCCCTTGACCACGGCACTAGCAATGTGCCCAGAAAGATAAGGGTCTTCAGAATACGACTCAAATGCTCTTCCTCCTAAAGGGCCCCTGGCAATATTACAAGTAGGACCTAAGATACAATGGATGCCTCTCAATTTGGCCTCCTTGCTCATCAAGTTTCCAGCCCTGTAAACAAGGTCCTTGTTGAAGGTGGAGGCCATTGCTGTTCCACATGGGAAACAGTTTGATGCCACGGAATCAAAAAAACGGGCACCACGAATTCCATTTGGTCCGTCGGAGACCCTTACAGCTGGAATGCCCACTCTGTCAATTGCAACGGTTTGCCAAGAGTTTGCTCCTGCAAGAAGGGATATTTTCTCAGGAAGAGTGAGCTCTTCGAGCAATTGGTCAATGTTCAACTGTTTCATGGTGGTCAATGTGAAATTGGGTTTTTTCTTTTCCAAGGTGAAATCACAATTCTGGCGTGGGCCATCGTGTTTATGGTGCCAAAAATGTCAGCGGGGTGGGTGGCATGTCCGCATAAATGTCCCGTTCCAGTATTTGCTCCAGTACTCCACGTTTCGGGACCTGTTCCCATTTGGGACACACTTCACGTCAAACTGCACAATGTGTATAAATTGAAGCGCCAACATGCATAGCGCCTAAACTACCAAACGATGTCCGTTGAGATAGTCCCCCCACAAGGCGAACAGCTATCTCGAAATTAAAGGAATAAATGTACGGGCTTACTTGGTCTGATGTGCACTTAGGAGGGGTGGGCAGACTTTCTTAGAGATTGGTCTGATGTGCACTTAGCAGGGATGTGCAGACTTACTTAGAGATTGGTCTGATGTGCACCTTAGAAGAGATGTAGTAATATTGGCCTAAGGACCAAACTGCGGTAAGCCTACTCCCTAACACATTTCCCATCTGTTAGTATCATAGCGGTTGTATGCGGTTTTTCTGGGAAAGGAGCTCATCCAATACGACTCCAAGAAAAAGTAGCGCTCATACGATTTGAAAAATACAATCTTTCCTTGTTTATATCCATTTTTGATCCCCTGTTTCTCATTTCTGTTGGTACGTTAGTCAGAAATATTGCCTTCCGCTACCAATTGACGAATCTGCTTATTGTAGTCCGCTACATTTTAAGACTTGGGTTGCGTGATATGTCCACTAGTTTACCAACTAACGGATCTCAATTAATGTCTCGCTTTACAATATTCCTAGCCGTACAGCATATATATTACTCTCCTAAGAGGATTTGTATGTCTGTTATATCCTAGATAGATAAGTCTACCCAAATAATAAACTTCAGATACTGTGAGTTTACCATTACATTATACTGCTTACCTATGGCATAGTAAGAATCGAACTTACATTTTATCATTCGTAATAATATATACTAACCATTGTGTTATATGCCATTGTCTGAACCAACATCATTATCTCTAAATATTATTTATTTTTATTGAATTACTCAGAATTGAACTGAGATACATCCATTATGAGTGGACTGCTCTACCATTGAGCTATAATTCAATTTTCTTCTATCAAATTACATATATATCTGGATGTTCCCATAGACTATAGCTACTCTACCTAGGTGGAAAAATAGTGTGATTCACGGAATCATTAGCTAATTGTAGCCGATACTCTAGCTGTCGAACTAATTTGCAATCTATGACAAAACACGAAGATCTTTTTGATACAGACAGTTGAACCTCCCGGTTTCATTGGCAATAACGTGGACAGTGTCTCATATTCAAACTAATGAAAAACAGATACGGTTCAGCTCATCATTGAAACGTGGGCCAACCACTAGTTTGAAATTTGAATTGAGTTAGTACCCGATAGGCATCTTGACACAAGCCAAAGTCGCTCATCAACTATACTAGTTACAGCTTTGTTTATGAAATTTTGGACTCTTTTTTAGATGGTTTGACAAGGACTTTCCCGCTTCTTTTGGTTTACCTTTAGCAACCTATCAATTGGCTTGATGGAGCCGTACCTTTCCAAAGGCCAATAACCATCGTGCTTCTAGACCAGGTTATTATGAAAATAAGTAGTGAATTTATCAACCAGCAGGAGGCGACATCGTGCAAAAAACAGTAAGATTACGGAGGAGATCCATGTTAAAAATTGCACTAAAGAGATACATGTAGAATTGCTAGAAGAGATGTAATCTTACAATAAACACATACAATGTGGAATGGAAAGCAGATTGAAATTCCCCGGGCTGCCGACCATCGCCAGTAGCTGGACCAATGACGTTTTGAGTATATTAGAATCGAAATTCCCACAGCCATGTACACCAGATTTCTTTTGCTTTTGATAAGCCAACCAGTAATTAAATGCTCTCTGATAGGCTGTGGTCCAATGTCGAATAAGCCTGAGAGCTGTCTTTGTGGATCAATGACAAGGATTCTATTGAGGACCTGACAAGTCTTACAGATACCAAGAGGAGGACTGTCAAAAGAATAATTGTCATTTATTCAAAATGGCATTCTGTTCGTGGCCACATAGTAGAAGAAAAACGAAGAAGAGTACAATAGGTGCTAAACGGTCCGGTAAGCTCGTGTCTGCTCCAGAAGATTTATTTATCAAGGTGGTTGAAGTACGACTCTACTATGGCGGTTTGAAGCAAGATATTTGCAATTTCTTTATTGTGTATAGAGGTATGTTGGTAAGCCTTCAATAGTTAGCAATACCATGACGAATAGGATAACATTAGTAAGTAGTCTTTAGTGTCATCATAGTGTCCTTAGTAAGTCTTATTGTCATCATAGTGTATTCATTAGTAAGTAGTCTTTAGTGTCATCATTGTCGTCCTTAGTAAGCCTTATTGTCATCATAGTGTATTCATTAGTAAGTAGTCATTAGTGTCATCATAAAGTCGTCCTTAGTAAGTCTTACTGCCATCGTTTTAGGACACAGTTAGAACATTTCTGCTGATGCCCCAGTCAACATTGATTCTATTTTATGAGCCTATTCTGTGACCTGCACTATTCTTAAGATGGAAGTACATCGAGATTAACTAACCCAACAGAACTAAAATATTGATCATCAATAGCTAATAGAAATATTAATTTATATCAATGCCTAAGAATAGAATTATTAATACTCTGGATTTGAACTTGATACTTTGACCGATCAAGCATATCACTGAAAGAAAAAAGAGCGCTTGAAGCTTCTTTAAAAAAACTGAGTGGTGCGGGAATCGAACCCACGTCCCCTGCTTGGAAGGCAGAGATGATAACCACTACACTAACCACCCGTTCTTGATGGAGCTTTTCTCAAAAGTCGAGTGGTGGAATCGAACTTACACTGCTTGGATGGCAGAGATGATACCAATATCCACTGAAGCACATTTAACAGTACAGACCGTAAAGACTAACTGCCTCTTTCAACAACGAGCCAAGATTGCTTGGGTGTATTATGTAACTATTGGTTTTTCTATATGCCACATTATTCTTTCTCCAGATATGGCTCAATCATAGGTGTGGCCTTGTATTAGGGTGATATGCTCCAGACATTTGATTTTGATCTCCAATTCTAGACTACGTCCCTAGCACCAATGACGGCCAGTTTTCGACATTGTCGCCAGAATCTTGGGGTACCACACTGCCAACATATGGCGACCCCAGCCAATATCCAGAGCGCTCTCACTACGAGCTAAGTCTTTGCTTTACCATTTTATTCCGTTCAGAATCGGATTCAATTGCGTATCCTACCATCCTCAGTGGCTTATGAGATTTGGAAATCTCCATGGCAAGTATCTTCATGGCCTCGAAATGCCGGAGTAACACCACTCTTTCAGAAAGCCGTGTACTGTTAATATTTTGGTTCGAGTCCAGATCAAACCTAAAGTGGATTGAATTATTGAAGTAAATGAATAATTAAAAGAAAGCAAAAAATAATTAGAACGAAGTTAATTGGTGGTTTATCAAGTTTCTTACCGGTTTACCAAGTTTCTTACCGGTTTAACAAGTTTCTAAGCGGCTTAACAAGTTTCTTAGCGGTTTATCAAGTTTATTAGCTATAGGTTTAAATTGACTTTATTAAAATAAAGATAATTATTATCAAGTAATGATAATTTCGCCATTAGATCAATTTGAAGTTAGCGTCATTTACAATAAATAATGTTTTAACATTGAGTATAACAAAGTATGTTCTGGAGCAGCTCCGTTTCTGGGGATGATGCTCCGTTCACGACAAATTTATCAAAATATTGACAAGTTATGTTGAAATTTTTCTATACTAGTCTTTATTAATAAAGTAGTAGACTGCGTATTGAACATTTTATACTTGTGATGCCTCTCAGACAAAGACGACTCACCCGTTCTTTACATGAAGAGTCTTGTATTAAAACGGCCAAGATCCAGTAAGCTGAAGCTGAATGATTAGATACAGCATTGTGCAATGATATCTGATTTTGGCCAGCAAACTGGGCACAATGGCTGGACATTAGAAGATGGTTGGACACTAAGAAATGGCTGGAACGAGCAATGACTGGACTACGGCCACTTATATAAACAGCATCTTCGACAGGTATTAATAGAAAATTGAATAAATAAAAGGGCATTTCCCTAGTCGTGATAAGATACATAGTTATACAAAGATAAAATAAAGATGATACATAACATCTCTGACACAGAGATAGGGAACATACCCAAGAAGATCATAGGTGTAACTAAAGTCAAGAGACTCTATAAATACATCCTGTTCTCATCGGTGCCAGTTAGGCTCTAAGATACATTGATGTAGAGACAAAATATTCCAGTTAGATCATCTCAGGCCTAACAGCGGTTGATGATAAAACTCCTAACATTTGATCCATGACGACTGTCGTATATTAAACCAGATTATTAAATAAACTGGGCATATGATACTATGACTTGGGAATAATGTACTATTCTATTTTATACTATAATTTGGGAATAATGTACTATTTATTTTATACATAATTTGGGAATAATGTACTATCTATTTCATACATAATTTGGGAATAATGTACTATCTATTTCATACATAATTTGGGAATAATGTAATATCTATTTTATACTATGACTTGGGAATAATGTAATATCTATTTTATACTATAATTTGGGAATAATGTACTATTTATTTCATACATAATTTGGGAATAATGTGCTATTCTATTTTATACTATAGCTCCTATACCAGATGAACAAGACTGTATAAGATTCGACTACATGTTACACCCGGTACACTATTTGATAATAAGTACGGCGTATGTGATGTTATTAGTGTCAATCAGTGTAATGTGATTATTGATGTAGAAAGTCATACACCATACCTGAGCCAACGGTAGCACCAACGTAGGTAAATTAATTACATAAATAGCCAATTAATACAACCAGCTATTAATACAACCAGCTATTAATACAACCAGCTATTAATACAAACAGCTATTAATACAAACAGCTATTAATACAAACAGCTATTAATACAAACAGCTATTAATACAAACAGCTATTAATACAAACAGCTATTAATACAAACAGCTATTAATACAAACAGCTAATTGACAGAACCAGATAAAGGCGGCCCAGAATGCTAATGCTAATGTACTCGGCTAATGGTGTTTCACAGCTATACCTATATGACTGAGAACAATTTGGAATCTATTAAACTAATATACCAGGAGCCTGACAAGTATTGCCTTAAAGCTAGAGTAACACAAAAGAGACTGTACTAATATATACTCAGCTACTTCATATAAGCCTACCACTATAAAGCCGCTGATGCCTCGATCTATAGAATACCGTTTGGCACATACAATTAACTTATAATAAACACCTAATCATAACTAAATCAAACAATAAGAACATCGTTTTATTTCAACTAGATATAAGTGATAGCAGCAGTAATTGTGCACTTAGTTTAATGCTCAGCTCAGTGGTATAACTTGCATCTGTATCTGTCTGTCGTATAACTAAACCACTCGCTACTAAGAAGATATTAAGACATCATCTGATGATGGAAATGAGCTGAAAAAGAAAATCCATTACAATTGTTTAACCATTACAATTGTAATAAAAATATAATCTGCTTTATGACTAACGGACTGAACCCTTATATAATAGCTCTACACTAGTCAGCATGCATGTTTACTATCATATAGATGCAATGTGGACTGTTTCCTTAATAACGTGGTATTAGACTGAAACCTCTCACAAAGTTATTTCTAGATCATAAAGTACATATATAAGGGCATACTATACATAAGAGTAACCAGAAATGACTGAAGATACCGATTGACTGGAAACGGCAAATTACCGGCCGTCAATTGTACGCATCAGCGACATCTACCGACAAACAACTTGCCATTGACCTACCACAGCTTCACCGACCCATTTAGCTGTTATGTTGCTTCACTAGATTTATACTGCTTCCCTGAATTCTGACTAACGAAGCTATGCAGTCACATATCATTGGTATTAAAATGGCAGGCTGAAAGTTTGAACAGTGCCACTGTAATATCAGCCATTCTATGCCGCTTAAAGTAAAGTTTTTTGCGGAGAATGATGATCTCAGAAGGCTCAATTTAAAGGACACATTAGGGAGATGTAGGTCTTTTTACTTTGTTCATTGTGATTCTCTGGAGTTCTATTGTAATGCCTGAGCACCAACACCCAAGAAGAGGCCATTGATTATGAGTAGAGCCAATTGATTATGGGGACCAAGCTATTTTCCACAAAGCCATGTTAATTATCGAAAAAGGAAAATAATTACTGGGCCAAATTAATTATTAATAAAGCCAATTAATTACCGGGGCCATATTAATAATCATAGGACCAAACGACATCTATCGTCGCTTCTAAAGAACGGCTCTTGATTTGCAATCACATCGAAAGATATGGAGCTTCTATTCAGCAACTGGCAAATTGATTTCGTGTCGTACCCACCTTGTCCACTGAAGATTTGGTTGCTCTGACTTCCGAAAAGAGGAAAGTGTTCTTTATATCGCTCACCACAAGAGCTTGCAACTCCCAGATGCTCAAATGAGCTTGAAAAGAGATACGACCTGTAGGATTAGTTCCTATGCTGATCTTACCACTGAAAGAAGCGAAAGCTTCCCATACTGAAGAACAATGAGTATAGGCATTAGTGGAAAAACGGTACGCTGGATCAGTGAGGATAAAGTAAAATATTGGGGCCACAGAGTGTTAGAGTGGCAGAAACTGAAACTATTCAGCCAAAAAAAGAAAAAAAAACTGAACCTAAAAATACTGAAGACTTCGAACGCCGTCTTTGGTGAGGACATCCTTGACCTTCTCAAAGCCAAAGTTACCTACTGAAGAGCCAAATTGAATCCGTATGACCAGAAGTCTTCGAAAATCTTCTTACAGGTGAGGAATTTCACCACATCAAATATAAAAATAAATAATGCAAAATTTAGTCGAATACTATTCTCTACATGAAGAAAAACACCAAAAATAGCCATCTCCTAGAAGCATCGACGGGTCTTTTTCTGGCCCAAAATGTCGGAAAAAGAAGCAACTAAGAATGGCCTCCCCTCTCGCTTTTTGCAAAATTTAGGAAACGCTTACAAACCCGAAACCTTATTTTTAAAGAGTGAAAAATAAACCCGACCTCTTCCCCCACAGAACCCTGATAAACATTCTGCTCACGTGGCACAAGCTACTGATCGACAGAATCGCTTCTCCATCTAACCATTGGCAACTCCTCTCAGTTCCTCTTTGACACAAGACCTCTGTGGTGCCTTATCTTGATGACACTGCATGCAGGAACACAACATACTATACTCAGTATAGTACCTTCTCTATGAGATTGTATAAAAATACTTCAAGCAGCAGGCTTTCAATTGAGCCACCAGGAGATACACAATCATGCATTTCAACTGGACCGCCACAGCTAGGGAAATCGTTCCCAATAAAAACGTACTGCATATGGCCATATCAACACTAAACACCAACACTTCCCCACCGATCAGGATAAGATCTGTTTTTGAAATCTAACATTGGAGATTTCAACTCATAAACATTCCAATTCCCTTGGAACTCAATTTACTCACCAGCACATTATTGTGTCACTCTCTACACAGAGAATCATCATCAAACTTCTATGCATCAGCCTACATATTTCAAATTATCTCAAATGTTTATTTCTAGTTAATTTACTCCTTCTTCTCCTCGTCCTTCTTGTCATCCTTTCCAGAGTCAGCGTGACTCTTTTGGTAGTCAGCGTAAACTGCCTTACCCTTGTCAGTGTAGCTCCCCTCGGTCTTGTTGTAGGTCTCGTAAGCCTGGGTGGCATCCTTTTGGATCTCTGAATAGTCGAGCTTGCCGTCCTTGCCTCCGAGAGCAGCCTCACCCTTTTTAATGATGTCGTTGAAGTTCATTTTGACGTTTAATTTTCTTTTTCAAAAATAAGTAATTGAGCAGAAGACGGGCGGGGGGAACGGGGGCTATTTATATGCGGTTCCTGACGGACACGCTAACCGTCTCCTCAATCGGACAAAGAATGTTCGATACATGGGCTACGTAAGCGTGATTCGTCTGCGGGCTACATTCGCCCTGCAAATTGGCACCAGCATATGCACATCCTGCAGCACGTTGCATGTACTTGTTGTTAATGATTGTGCTATATACTTACTGAAAAGCTTTATGAGTCTAAAGCTTCAACTTCTCCAAAATGGCAATGGTTTGCTCGTAACCTTCGATCTCGGCCTTGAAATTCTCTGCTCTCTTGTATGCAGCTTCCTTGGCTTCTGGCTTGGTCTTGTCAGTAAACTTGCTGATGGAGTCGTTCAACTTGGATTGCAATTCCTGCACATTGCCCAACTTCTTGGTCACCTTCGAAATCTCAGCATCCAAATCAATCTGGCCCTTAACCATCACATGGACGTTGGTGCTAGCACTGATACCATTCAAGGCACATCCACTTGGAACCTCTGCACCTGCAGCCAACACCTCAATCTTGTCCACACCTTTAATCAATGCCACAATAGAATCTTGTTGGTCCTGCACAATGGAACGAACCTTGTCGTCGGTGGTTTCCACGTAAACTTGACCGTTTTTCAAAATGTTGTATTGGGCCAACAAAGATCTAGCACCCTTGGTGATGTCCAAGACCAATTCATAAGCCTCCAAAGAGGAGATGTCGTCGAGACTTGCGTCATATTGTGGGTAAGAAGCAACCACAATGGACACAGCCTTGTCGTTCTCTCTACGAGGCAATCTTTGCCACAATTCCTCGGTAACATATGGCATGAATGGGTGGATCAACTTCAATGCGCTATCAATACACGTGTAAAGGGTGTCTTGTGCAGACTTCTTCTGTTCGGCAGTTCCATCTTGGATCAAAGACTTGGAGTTCTCAATATAAACATCACACAAATCATACCAGAAGTTGTAGACAGATGAAGTGGCTTCAGAAAATTCACGCTTGTCCAAATGGGTGTTGACGTCTCTGGCAGTGGTGGTTAATTTGTGCAAGATCCATTTCTCAACCAAAGATTCTTTACCAGACAATCCAGCAGATGCAGGAGGCTTGTAGTCGTCTCCCAAACGTCCCAAAACGAACTTGGTAGCTTGGTAGATCTTGTTACAGAATTTTCTGTAACCTTCCACTCTCAAAATGTCCAAGTTGATGTCTCTTCCACCGGTAGTGTAAGCACACAAGGCAAATCTCAAGGCATCCGTACCACACTCTGGAATACCATTTGGATAAGATTGCTTTTGACCAGCACTGGCCTTCTCAATCTCCTTAGGATCCAAGTTACCGATCTTCAATTTGTCGTGCAAGGCTTCCAAAGAGATACCAGTAATGACGTCCAATGGGTCAACAACATTACCCAAAGATTTGGACATTTTCCTTCCTTGGGCGTCTCTGACCAAAGAATGGCAGAAAACTTCCTTGAAAGGAGACTTTCCAGTCAATTTCAATGACAATAAAATCATACGAGAGACCCAGAAGAACAAGATATCCCATCCGGTTTCCAACATAGACATTGGGCTGAAACGCTCCAAATCCTTAGTGTTGTTTGGCCAGCCCAATGTGGAGATTGGCCACAAACCAGAAGAGAACCATGTGTCCAAGACATCCTCATCTTGTTCTAAAGTGAAATTAATGCCTGGAAACTTCTTTTGTGCCTTTTCCAAAGCTTCTTCGTAAGATCTTCCAGCAACCCAATAGTTGTTGTCCAAACGGTCGCCTTCTTGGCCCTCGATGACAACGAAGTAGACTGGACATCTGTGACCCCACCACAATTGTCTGGAAATACACCAATCTTGGATGTTTTCCAACCAATGGAAATACTCTCTCTCAGATGTTTTTGGAGAAATGGTGATATCACCCGACTTAACAGCCTTGATGGCTTCCTTAGCCATCTCATCTTGCTTAACCCACCATTGTGGCTTCAACAAAGGTTCAATGACGTCACCAGATCTGGAACAAATAGGAATGGTCATTTCATTGTCTTTTTGTTCGACAAACAAGCCCTTTTCCTTCAACTTCTCAATCACCAACGCTCTGGCATCGAATCTCTTGATACCCTTCCACTCACCACAGTTCTCGTTCAACAAACCGTCGTCTGTGAAAATGTTGATGAACTCCAAGTTGTGTCTCTTACCAGTGTTGTAATCGTTCTGGTCATGCGCAGGAGTGATCTTGACAGCACCAGTACCAAATTCCATATCGACAGCTTCAGCGTCGCAAACAATAGGAATCTTACGGTCCAAGAATGGATGTTGCACATACTTACCATGCAAATGCTTGTAACGTGGGTCTTCTGGGTGAACAGCCACACCCGTATCTCCAAACAAGGTTTCTGGTCTTGTCGTAGCCACGGTGATTTTCTCATCGGAGTCAACGACAGGGTAAGAGTAAGAAGTCAACAAACCGAACTCAATCTTCTCATCGTAGTCTGGAACAGACAACAAAGTTCTGCCAGAAATATTCTTGTTGTCAACCTCCAAGTTGGAAATGGCGGTGTTCAATTTAGTAGACCAGTTGACCAAACGAGAAGCTCTGTAAATAGTTCCATCCTCGTGCAATCTGACGAAAGCTTCCACAACAGCAGCAGACAAGTCTGGGTTCAAAGTGAAAGCTTCTCTTGACCAATCGTAAGAAGCACCCAATCTCTTGACTTGGTTCTTGATTCTGGCATGGTACTCTTCCTTCCATTCCCAAACCTTCTCAACGAACTTCTCACGACCGTAGTCGTGTCTGGTCTTTCCTTCGTTCTTCCATACTTGCTTCTCCACAACAGATTGCGTGGAAATACCTGCATGGTCAAATCCTGGCAAAAACAACGTAGTCTTTCCCTTCATTCTGTTGAAACGAATCAAAGTGTCTTGAATAGCAATCGTCAATGCATGTCCAATGTGCAAGGCACCAGTGACATTTGGTGGTGGAGCTGGAATGGAGAAAACACCTTCCTTCTTAATGTTACCCTCCGAGTCAAATTCTGGCTCGAAAAAGCCTTGCTTCTCCCACCAGGAGTACCATGAGCTCTCGACATTCTTAGGATTGTAAGCCTTGAATGCTGGATCGTCCAAAGAAGCCAACATCTTCTTTTCTCCTGGCTTAGTTTCATCGATCCATTCAGGAACTGGCTCTGCTACTTTTTTCTCCTTTTTTGGTTTTTTCTCAGAAGGAGTCTTGTTCTTAGCATCCTCTTCCTGTTTCTTCTTCTTGGCCAAGAATTTCGCCATTTTTTCAGCCTTCTTTCTCTCCTTTTCTAACTCTTTGGCAGTTTTTTCTTTCTTGGGTTCTTCTGCGGTTGCCTGCGATGGAGTCGCGGCAGCAGCGGGGATTTTCTCCTGCTCTGACATCTTGGAGAAGCTTACTGTTCTATTCGGGATATAAAAGACCGGTGGTTTTCGAATTACCTTTCCAATAAGTAGTCTCCGTATGACCATGGCGCTCTCTGTGAGAAAAAAAATTTAGAGTCATAGGAAACACCCGTACCTCCGGGATATTTTAAAGACGACGTGAATGTGGATGGAAGGAAGTAGATGATTCAAGTAATTGTGTTGAAGAAGATGGATTGAAGGAGGTTGTATGCCATCATATTCGTTTTATGTCATAACTTACATTACTTTGATTTTGTGGATTCTATAGATTGTGAAGCAGGTTGCGATTATTTTGACAGGTGCATGAGATGACTCGATGAGTCCGGCCAAATGAGTGAGGCCAATTATGGATAAAATCGCCAGTAAACGCAGCTAGTGGAGCAGAGGTAGCAAAGCCAATAACAAGGGAGCAGTAAAAAAGAATTGTAGAGGGAATAAGGGCGTAAGAATAGTCAGGAGTGACAATAAGCGACCAAAAAAGTAAGGAATGACAGTATGCGACCAGTATTCATTTAAAGTTGGGAGGGACAGAAAAGATCAGTATTAGTTAACAGTTGGTGAGGCAGTTAGTAACAGGTAAGTTCGTTGAATATTCTTCCTTGAAGAAATCATCGTCTCAAACGTTTCATTAAAGACAATGATTGTCCTTAACAAACCTTTGACTCGATGCCTTTCCTCAGCAGATGAGAGCTTATGCCAGCAACCATAACCGAGTTTTGAGATGTTTCACTGGAGAAAGCATCATTTCTTTTGCGTGTAAGACAATGGAAGTCTCCTGTTAATTCAGAATTGAAGTAGATTAACAACATGCTGGAGATCTTCAGATTGAGGGTCAGATCTTTTGTCGGACAAGAAATGCAATCACACAAGAACCAGTTAGTACAAACGTTCTGTGCATATCAAAGACAATGTTCATGTAAAGTTTTCGGATAATGATAGGTCTAATCATCAAGATCTGCAAGGCGACGTTTTTTCACCGGCGGCTGAGATTGGGCCGGCGGGGCCTCACGAGGAGCGATTTCCACCAGGTCAAGTGTAGGCTGTGTGCGGCGGTGCTGTTGCAACCGCAGCACCATTTTCTTCGACATGCGCGCATCGGTGCGGTGGCTGACCGGGGCCGCGCCTGCATTGCGAGCCAACCCAAGTCCAACTTCCTCACCAAAACTGTCTGTAACGGAAATTTCTTGCTCACCAAAGGCCATGCGGTTCTGTGCACGGCGAAGATCGGACATTTGAAACCTCTCCTTTTGTGCTCGCCATCGTCTTCCACCCCGGCGCTTGGACTTCTGTTCTTTAGGCACCGGGAGAGCGCGCACTGCCACCAGGTCGGGCGGCAGGAGAAGCTTATCGAGCTTGGTGCGGACGTCAGCGAGGAACGACATTCCTATTGACCCATCGGGCGAGGAACCGGCCACGTCCACACGAGCGGCTAGAACTACCTTTGCTGAGATGATTCTTAGTGCCTGGCGCACCCGTTCGGGCGGGAGCGAGATGACCAATTCGCATTGCATTAGGGCACCAGCGCTCCGGCCACCAACCCCGCCTGTCGGAATCTTCTCTACACCGAGTGCTGCTACATTGCATGCCGGTGTCTGGGCCAACTGAGAGAGCCCACCTGCGGCTTGCACAAGTGCGGCAGCCGTTTCCGGCCCAACAAGTGCGGCCACATTAGGAGCGGTGGCTGCTACGCGCACAGCGACAGCGCGCACCATTTGGCGCAAAAACGCGCCGAGCTCAATACAAATGGTGCAGGCGAGCCGAATCTGGTCCATGTCTTGGGGCGAAAGAGAAAACAGTCGCGGTGCTTGCTGTAGCGCAGCCATTACGATGGCCAAAACCTTGTCACCGGGCAAAAACAGCCGCAAAACCTGTTCATGACCCCGCGCTGACGCCAAGTCTGCCCCGAGTTCCGCAACAACTCGACAATAAAGTTCAGTTCCTGGGACAAGTTGCTCCAACTCTGGGAAAACAGGGCGGTACTGCACACGGACGTAACGATGAAGAAGCGCCATTTCATCGCGCACAACTGGCGCAAGCGCCACGAGTTTCTGGGCGGTCGCCTCAGTAAGGCGCACCGAACCTGTGGTTTGCCCCACTTCGCCCTTTTGCTCCAGACTACCGTTTTCGTCCACACCCGTAAATGCACCGCTACCATTTACCATTCTCAGATCTGACCCTTCGTTCTTCTCTGTAATGCCGCTTTCAATGGGGTCGTTGCCATCTTCCGAGTTGAAAAGCGCCCGAATCTGAGGAATCATTTTATAAACCGAAGACAACCCTTGCACGTCGGTCACTTGGTCAATATCAAATTGGGCCAACTTGGAACCAACGCTGGACACGTGAGACGTTTCCACGAGCTCATCAAGTGTTTGCGGTTGCCGTTGCTCATGTTCTAAGGACGAACTTTGCTGATCATTAATGTCAAAGTCTGCAGCCAATTCTGACTGAAAATCTTCTGGATCTGCAGTTGCGCCAGAATCAGAACCAAAATCGTTCGCTAGCTCTTGCTCAAAATCTGCCTCTAGATCGTCTGCAAAGTCCATGCTGCCAACTGATGGGAAGCCATTTGCGCTTCTTTAGTATCGATGCAGTCACGTGCGAAGGACGCCTCTACATAGCATCATTATGGTTATGGAAATGTACAGAGAAAGGGAGCTGACTAAAAGATTGAAAGAGGAAAATAATACTCTGTGAAGCCTATTCAAGAGCCTCTTATCAAGATACAAAAGATGCTTTTATTAATGCAAAACAATGCTAATATTGCACGTCAGGTGACATCAAAACTCAAAGATTTTCCCTATTTTAAACCATGTGTTACCGTATCTAGTCTTCAGAGGTGGTATCGTTCATACGAAATGGAATCTACCCTTTTGTCAAAATAATAGCATTCATCCTTTCTAACCGTCTTCAGAGGCAAGTCACGTGATCACGATGTTTTCAAAGGCATCGCGACTCTGTAGAAATGGAGGCATAATACAGGCGATACTCTTCTATAGATTGAGCTCATTCTTTCCAGAGGGTTCCAATAAGCTATATAATTAGAAAAGCATACGAGCTAGTGTTTTCTTTCAAAAAATTCTGAGCAATTCCACTAATTTTGGTCCTTCTAGTGCTTCATCATATTTAAGCTACACCCATAAGCGCATCATGAGCCAATCTCCCCAAATTGAGGTCCAACTTTCGCCTCTTGGTAAAGTCGACGGATCAGCGCGACTTACGGTAGGCAGTACTAAGGTTATTGTCTCTGTGACCGGTCCTATTGAGGCCAAACCGCGGCAAGAATTGCCGACACAGGCAGGCTTGGAAATAGTGGTCAGACCTAGCCGTGGACTTAGCTCCACACGTGAAAAAGTGTTAGAAGATCTCTTAAGATCCGTGTTGCAACTGGTGATCTTGAGGTACAAGTACCCCCGCCAGCTCTTACAGATTGTGGTACAGTTCCTTGCGACTGATTTAGATTCCGAAGGTGTTGTGGTTATTGCCGGGGACTCGGCGGCCTCAGGCGCTGACTACACATGCAACGAGCTTAGTGCCGCGCTCAACTGTTGTTATTTTGCGCTAGTGGATGCAAATGTTGCGTTATGCAATTCATTTGCTGCTGTTTCTTTGGCGTTAAATGGTCCGGAGATCCAGGTGTCTCCGTCGCTCGTGCAACTCCAGAAATCCACCAGCCACCACGTGGTTTGCTTCGATATCCATGAGCGCAAGGCAAACAAAATTCTATTGGTGGAAAGTGCCGGTTCTTTCAGCCAAGAGGAATTGCTTACAGTCGTCGAACAGGGCAGTGTTCTTTGTCAGGATATACATACCAATTGCCAGCGTCCGGTCATTGAGGAGAAAGTTGCTAGTGACTTTGTATGGAGCCAGGAATAGCTGTGGTATCATTGCATTTAGTGTCAGCACCATAATACGTCAAGGGGATTCACAGGAATCAGAATCACAGAGAGTCACAGAGAGTCAAAGTGAGTCACAGAGAATCACACAGAAGCACAGAAGCACAGAAGCACAGAGAGTCACAGAGAGTCACAGAGAGTCACAGAGAGTCACAGAGAGTCACAGTGAGTCACAGAGAATCACACAGAATCACAGAGAGTATTGCATTGAATGAAGGCTGATAAGCTGCGGTCGGTCGTCGGAGCTAACAGCATTTATTCGTAAATTGATTAGTTCTGGCATTTTGTGTTATTCTATGGACTTAAGTTTTGTCAAGACCAGACAATTTCGTGGCTCCTGATAACAGCAGCCTCTAAACTGAGTATCTAGTATCTGTGGTCCCGATTTGTATCAAAATCTACGAAGGTAGAACGTGCCTATAATAATGAAAGATCGTGTTCTTTGTTAGGAGGAGGTGAATGTTAGGTACCTCCACATCCAGTGGTTTCAACCAATTGCCCAAAATGGAACCAACCAGATTGCGCTGATATTGAATATTATTGTTTACAACAGAAAATCCTAATGTGATTTCTCGTCAGTAAATTAGACCTATGCCTTGAACCAGTATTACTTATCGCCGAAATGGAATACATAATCAAAAGCATGGTTAAGCCAGAATTCTGGAATAATATCTGCCTCTGTGCTGAAGGCGGTTGAGTACTTGATGCATTTTGGTCAATCCTGAAACCAAGAAAGATCGAACCAATAATAATGAACAACTCATTACTTTTAACATCTTGTAATTCCATATTCACTGTTTAGGAAACTTGCCGCTTTATCCAACTTGTTGATGAAAATCTACGCCATCTAACTTGTTCATATAGTTGGCATTAGCTAATGCCCTAACGGAACTGGTAATACTTTTGCTATATTTAAAAGAACTCCATAATTGTATTTCTATTAGTAGCTGCTTAAATTGACAGAGGGAGCTTACAAGCTTTGGACAGTTATTAGCTTATTTAGTCATGGATGTTTTCGTAACTGATGTCAGTACCATATCAACATGGAAAGCTCAACTACTAGTTTGAGCTAGCCGAATGATAATTACGAAAAGTGGATGAAATACTCTAGTTCAAAAGACGATTATGGTCAGATATATAAGCAAACGAAAGCAGTGGAAACACCATCAAGGCCAGCTGAATAGTGAAAGAGATTAACTCAGACATCGATTTGAAAAAGAGAACCAAAATGTTCAGTAAAAAGAGCGAATGAAATCTTTCCAAATGGAATTAGTTCATACGGAACAAATTACATAATTAATACAAGCATCGAGTCAACGGCTATTCTGACGCTGTAGCCATTTTCTCTGTACACATTGAACATTAGCTAATAGTTATTGAACGTATAATCAAACTCAACTACGAATATAAAGGAATCACTTTAGGTAAGGAGAACAATTTTCAACGAAGAAATCAATTAAGTAATATGATGCATAGATAAATTGAGTTTGATGTCCAAAAAATACCTCGTCACATGGGCTTCAGAAGGGTGGCTTCAGGAGTGGCTTCAAACAAATTCACTGAAATGTATGTTTTCAGAGAATGGACTTTGCTCGACATTTGGACAATACAGACATCTGCCTCATGGTAGAAATTGGCTTATTCAACATTCGTGCTCTAGTGAAGGAGATCATGGAGGAAGTGGGTTTGATAGGTACCGTTGGAAGCGAAGAATCTCTAAGATGGACTCTTTGTTCTCGTAGGATTTGTCAGTAGTATTTCAGTATATCCAGTATATCTACTGGTATATCCGTCACTATATCCATCACTATATTCGTCAGTATATCCACGGTATATCCAGTATATCAATCACTATATCCATCACTATATCTGTCACTATATCCATCACTATATTCGTCAGTATATCCACGGTATATCCAGTCTATCCATCACTATATTCGTCAGTATATCTGTCAGCATATCCAGTATATCAATCACTATGTCACCGGTAGTATTATATCACTAGCTTACGACTCTCCACTGCTTCGTTACTTCTGCACATTCCCCACCCTTTCTGCCAGCGAGGACCCATGCCTTTGGATGCCATGTAGACAGACGTACTACCCAAGCCAACCGGATCTGGAATCGATCAACACTATACGACAGATTAACTAACTCATTGATTACAACCTAAAGTATTAGGGGACAACATAAACACGACAGTGCCCGTGGCTGTTAACAGCAATACGAACGCTGGTTGTGATTTCTGAGAAGAGGTTGGTTATGACAAATATTAAGCACTTTATTCAACATAGATAAATTCAGCGAGTACAACGAAGACATAGTCCCGTAAAAAAAAGAGCCACAAGCGTCAGTAATGACGGAGAAAAATTGGTAGAAAAGAGCGGAGCACAACTCTGACAACGGCGCATCCAACGAACAGTACGTCTCACAGGATTGGGCCGCCGAAGTATAATATTTCATGTAATTTTCATGGTCATTTAATATTTTTATCAATAATTTATTACTTTGATCTAATTCATTTATTGCTTGACTTACTATTTTCTCTTTATAACATGGATCATCTGTATCATTAACTATTTCATCAAGAGTGTATTATCAAGACTTGCACCATAGAGTCTGACGCAGGGAAACGGAGTTGTGGTTTCTTTGGCGGAGAGGCGGGCCCGAAGGGTAGTAGTTTGTATGGTTCATATGAGAACATGATGGTGATACTAACTCGACTCATTTAAAAGACCACTTCTTTCGATATGTTCCTTATGACGTAATAAGTTATATGCCCTTTAGAATATTCCGAGTTATCCATATATTCTATGGAAGTTCGTTACTGAAGGATTTATGGATGTCCTATTAACTATTTAGTTTGACTAATAGTACGTATTACATAATACCTTAAATACACATTATAATTGGACCCTATCTCTACCTTTGGTTTTACGAATTACCATAGTTGTTGCGGAGAAGAATAGTCGCCTTGGTATGTCTTGGAAACATGTGAGTAAACAATATGCCAAGGGAAGGAAGGTATTCTACTAAACCGTACCGGCCGCCTATGGCAGAAAAACCGACCTTATGCTCCAAAGAATACCATCTGTATACTATGATTTATATGAAGTAAAGCTGTACCTAAGCTTATATAGAGTAACATCGTATCTAAGCTTATATAGAGTAACGCCGTATCTATACCTCCAATGGGGAGGCTCCAACACAATTCCAAATAAGAAGACCACTATTTATCTGGGCCAATTCTGTGACATCGAATCAAATGGAAAATCTTGAACAAGAAAGGAAACCTGGTCAAGCTAGTTTTCGGTGATTATCTCTTCTACTCGTCTCTTTATTCTGGTATATCCGCCTGAGTTTGGTCCATATATCCCTTGTCTTGTTCCAAACCATATCCGAATCCGATTAAAATTGAAATATTTAATCACATCATTACACTGGATGTATCTATTGTAGCATATTATAACCAAATACCGGCTTACGTAATCGTTATAGTCATATATTCACCAGACCCATACTCCATAGGCGAATGATCTTACTAATTTTCCTCCTGTAGCTATAGCATTCTTATCAGTACTAGAGAGAAAAGCATCTTTATCCTCCGCAGCTTCTTATTCGGAATCACAGAGACATCTGAATCGGATACATTCATATGGAACCCATTCTCCAGACTCTTCAAATTCTTCAGATTCTTCAACAAAGCGCTCATTCTGACTACTGCCCTGCGTCTGGTAATGCCCATCTTATTGTCATAATCATACACAATCAGCCTCTGCCAATCTTCTAATAAAGAGTTGCCAAAGGATCCAAGCGACCTCCGCCAAAACCCCCAAAACCTCCGTTAACACTCCGCGGCGTTCCCAAGAGATTGACCTCGCCATTGTGAAACTTGTTGTTAGGGTTGGATTTATGCTTGAAAGTAAACCCAATGAAGTTGTTGTTCCCAAGCTTCTTGCCTCCGAATTGGGAATTCTCCAACAAGCTTTCATTTTGTTCCTGCCGGGCGAAAACATCCTTGTACTTCATCATACTCTCCTCGTCTTCAAAATCGTCAAAGTAGCCTGCGTCTTCTTCATTGTCTAGTTGAGGCGTAAACGGAGGCGTTCTGTTTCTCAATGCATCCCAATCGCTGATATCTGAGAAGTACGCTTGCGCTTGAACTTGTTTGAATGAACGCAATCTAGTAGAAGGAGAAGCAATCAACTTGATGATTAAATTCCATGTCCGATCACTGAACACAAACCGGCCGTCTCGTGTTTGTGGCCGTCTTAATGCAGACTTCCAATTCTTCAAATTGTAATACGTCTCGTCCTGTTTAGATCCACTAAAGGGCGGATATCCACAAAGGGCCTCAAAAAGCATACATCCTAATGACCAGTAATCAATAGTGAAATCGTAGTTCTTTCCTTCCAAAACTTCAAGAGCCATGTAGTCAGGTGACCCCACAATGGAGTTTGCAAGGTTATGGTGGCCCTGTGACTGTTTGAATAACTTTTGACGCTCGTACATGAGCTTGGACGGAGCCTGGTAATGGTCCAAATCTTCCAAATTGGCCAATTTCATTCTCATAGATTCAATTCTATCGTTGGAAACCGTACCTGCAGCCAATCCAAAATCTGTAAGCTTGATGTGGCCTTTGGAATCGATTAAAAAGTTTTCGGGCTTCAAGTCTCGATGGGTGAATCCTAGATCGTGCAAGGAATTGACAGCAGCAAACATTTCGGCAATATAAAACCGCGCATGTGGCGGAATAAGGTACCCGGTGTTGTTGAGCAATGTTCTGAAATCTCCGCCAGGAACAAACTCCATCGCCAAATAGACCTTCTCTGCATCCTGGAACGCATACAACAATTTGACAAGCCACTCGGAACGTGTGTTGGTCAAGATATCACGTTCGGTAAGCACGTGGCGTGTCTCGTCAAGCTTCACTAGCAATTTCTTATTCAAAATCTTCAAAGCACAAACCTCCCGTGTATCCTTTTTCCGGGCCAAAAATACCTGGCCATAGCCTCCTTGACCAACTTGGGTAATCATCTCGAAATCTTTGTGCTTCGGCTTAAGACGACGCTTACGTAAGAGGGCTCTTTCTCTGCCCACATAATTCCGCCACTCCATCTGCTGCCTCTTCGGATTCAGCACATAAGCCGGATCAGTCAGTAACTTCTGTTGCACCATTTGACACCGGTCATGTCGCTGGATTACGTAATCAAACATATCACAGTAGTAATCCAAGAAGTAGAGCTGCGCCACCGATGCAAGTCTTTTCGTTTTCGAGGAGTTCGCCTTGGTATAGAAGTCAGCAGGCAAAAACGAATTCCGAGGTTGAAGTTGGGAAATGTTGTTGTGGATTTTTAATTTCTGTTGTTGAGGAGTCACGGGATCGTTATACTTTGAGTAAGGCGAATTGTGGACAATCAGCTTGGTGGGAGAGTTTGCTGGTGTAATGTTTTCCTTCTCGTATCCTCTTTTTGGAGTCAGTCGGAACGATGAGTCGATCTCCATGGCGTTTGACAGGAAGGAAATATTTTCCATAGACTGAGAGATGTCGGCGACACTTATGTCGTTCTTTTGTCTCGGGGTTTTGAAGTAAGCCATTCTCGAAACTGGTCTTCAAAAAAAATATATAAAAAAAGAGTAAATGTGGTTATTTAGAGAAGACAGAGGGAGGAAGGAGGTGTATAGGATTTTAGCAAAAGACAGTTGGCGCGGGTGTTTACAAATAGCCCTAATTGGGCATAAATGACATGCGCTTCTCGATCTGAATGAGGAATGTTGCCCGACCTAGAAAGGAAATGGTGTGGTGGAATAAGTGGTGAGGAGGGACTATAATGACTGGCTAGAGATGCTGACGAAGGTTATAGCCTTCTTTTTGTTTAGAATATTTGGTGGTAGACACGGACTAGTAGACTGAAAGAAAGCACTGGTGACGCAGAGAAGAACGCACGCGGAGTATATGCAGGAACACAAAACACTGTTAGTTTTTAGCTTTTCATGTCTATTTGTAACGGAAAATATGAAGATGGTAGATTTGTAGTAATGGCATATCTTTTGCGGACCTTCTATATGAACAGACTATACCATTGGTCGGTGCAGCTCATAACGAATTTGTGTACACGTGACTGATCGAAGAGTATGTGAAGTTGTAAATGACAACGTAGTTTGTATCTAATGCGGTCTAACAGGAAGTGTCTAGTTTTAGAGCCGAGATCTTTAATAGAACTGGCTGGGAGAACAATGTAGGCCTTACGTAGTAACGCTACATGAGCGGGGCACGTGACATACTTTGTCTCACGCAGTATTGAGTAAAGGCGAATGTCGCCAATTGATAATGAACTATTGTGGAGTTGAAAGTTGTTAGAAGATGTTATTAAGGCAGCAAGTAGTAAGGAGATAACGACTGAACCGTAAGAGGAGCTTTCAAGATGCATAATTCCATGCAGCTATACAAGCAAGGACGGTTCCATACATGGATCACAGAGCATAATGACGTTAGAGAAAGCAACGGCGATAGAAGCAGATTCAAGCATATAAGTCAGACAGGATCAAGCAACATAATGCAAGACCAAACTAAACAAACTATGAGACCCAAAATCATCTACCCAAAAAAAATGCTCTTCCCCTCTTCACATGATCCACAGTCACATGCAAGTTCAGGAGTTTATAAGTAAGGCACCGATTGCACGTCAAATTCAGCACAGAAAAAATGACTAAGGCAGCATTGGATTTAGCCCAAGAGACGGCAATGTCTTCAGAGACGGAGCCCCAGCGGGAGAACGGCAACAGCATGTCCCACCCAAACCCGACACACCTTGGAGGTCAAGTAGACAAGGATGTTCTGGGTTTTCGAAAGTATGCTGTGATTTCGGGAGCAGCTCTGGGCATTGGATATGAGCTCTCGCGTGCGTTTCTCAAACGGGGATATGCGGTGTTCGGGTTGTCGATTGAGTGCGATGCGTGGGGAATGCAACCTTTGCTGCAAGAACCGGGGTTTATCCCCGTGGTGTGCGACATCACCTCCGTTGCCGACATTCAAAGAGCCACTGCCTTTGTGAGCCAGAAAACAGGCGGGAAAGTGCATCTTCTCTATAACAACGCGGGGATCAGCAATCTCGGCGGCCCGGCGATCGAATACGACGACGACAAATTGCGCAAGCTCTTTGATGTCAATGTATTGGGGCACATGTTCATGACCAAATACTTCGCTCCGTTGGTGATAAACGCCCGGGGAACAATTGTGTTCACGTCGTCGGTTGCTGCAAGGGTCCCGCTCTCGTGGGTCTCGGCGTACTGTGCCACAAAGGCCGCCATTGATCAATATGCGTTGGTGTTACGAGGCGAAATGAAACCTTTTGGTGTTCGGGTGCACAGTGTGATCACCGGCGGAGTGGACACAGCCATTTGCGACCCGTTGAACACGCCAATGATCTATTCTGACTACTATGACGTTGACGGCGTGCACGCGAGCATTCGGGCGTCGGCGGAGATGAGCCGGAACGTCAGTATCTCTGCGTCGAAATATGCGGAGCAAGTGGCCTCACAAGTCACTCTGAAACACGACGTGGGCTTCAACATATACCGCGGGGCACGGTCGTATCTTTTGCATTGCTTACGGTGGTTTTTCCCCGTGTGGTTTATGGAGTTTGCCATTCAGATGCACTTCAAGCAATGGGCTGTTTTGAACCGGGTTGCCCAGAAATGGAGCGGGAAGCGCAAGACGGACTAGGATGGACATTTGGGATGAAGTGTAAATGAAAAGGAGCAGCGAAGCGGAGTTGCTACGACACCAACTACGACATCAATTGCGAGGACATCAATTGCTAGGACACCAACTACTACGACATCAATTGCTAGGACATCAATTGCTGTGACACCAACTGATACGATACCAACCGCTACGACCCCAACTACTACGACACCAACCGCTACGATACCAATTGCTATGGAATGTAACGGTTTCGTTCCTCTTTTCCCCAAACATAACTGCGATAGCATTGCATGGAGAATTACACTCAGTGCATTTACCCACAGCTATTTGATTACTGCCAAGGAACTCCCATTTGTCATACTCCTTGTTTCTACTTTTATTCCAAGCCAATGTTACTTGGATCTATAGCGAACAGGGTGATGCAGTCGCTGTTCACCGAAGTCTTTGCAGACTTTGATGCATGAGAAGAGATGGAAAGCTGAATGGGATACAGTAAGTATGGAATGTGCATTCCCGCAGAATTCCTAATTACTACAAGGTAACCAATTGCTATGGAGACAAATGGAATTGCGTTCCGAAGAATACCTTTACTATGGATACCAATCACAGTTAGTAACCAACTACTGTAGAACACGCAATTACCATAGAAACAAATACTGTCGAGAATCCAATTACCATAGAATCAATTACTATCGGGAGTCCAATTACTATGGAGTACGCAATGACTGTGGATGTCCATTACTGTGGGTACTCATTACTAGTGCCTGGGCCTGGTGAAATGAGCCGCTTTTCTCACCAAAGAAGTCTCATTCTGAGTACCATCGTTGACACAAGCTTTCCATATCTCTTAGTGAAATGTTGTTTCATTGTAAGATTACTCTAGCATCAGGATACATATGTTCAAATCTCCACATTCAATACATAATTTAGCCAAGAATATCCGATGCATTAAGCTGACTGCCTGATTCTCTCACGATAAGACGAAAACATAGCAGGCATGATACAATAAATAATTGCATAGCAGGGCGTACAATGAACAATTGCATAGCAGGGCGTACAATAAATAATTGCATAGTAGGGCGTACAATGCATACTCACATCGTATGAATCTAAACATACTAAGGGTAGCTCAATAGGATAAGTAATTCACAGTGTAGAGAATGTATCTCCATCTTGAAAAATAGCCACTCCAGACATTTGGAGAATTCAGAGGATATAGCTATATGTATCATAAAGGCAGAGTAAGGCAGAGTAAGGCGTGACAAAGTTGCTCCACTCCAATACTAAAGAGATTTAGTAGCAGGAGAATGCCAAAGTCTTTAAGCTGATGAAACTGGAAATATATCGATAGGATACCTCTACCAAAACTTTAAATTTAGATTGTGGTATGATAACATTCTGCCACTAAGAAGACACCAGGTGAATGGGTGTTAGGATCTACCGGTCTGTGCTCACATTGATGACCGCTCTGAATTTGGCTCGCATGCCATTGGGAAAGAATGTTTGGTTGAATTCCAGCGAAGGGTGTAAGACAGCCACTGCAGGAAAGCGCCTCGCTCGTCCTTACAAGGCGAAAGAGTAAAAGCAGACACGATTTCGGGCCGAAGCACACTGGCATCCCCTTTGAGGCTAAAAAGACGTAGGGGATTTGGCAGCTGACATAGACGTGACAATGTGCAAATAAACACGAAAGCGCAAATCAGGACAAGCACAGTCTATACGTAAGCATAGAACACGGGCGCAATCTAGACGCAAATATAACTAATAAAGAAAGCGCAAATATGTAAACTGACATCTAGACGTATGCATAAGTAAAGAAGAAAACGCAAATCAAGACGTCGCACTTACTGTCACTAATTCAGCTCAAAGCACGAGTTGATCTAAAAACAAAACCCAGTGCCTCACTTCAGCTACACCACATCTTTCAACAAAAAACATGTAGCAGGAGCGGGAAACACTCAGGCAAACTCCCGTATGAAAAAGCGCAATAACAAAAGCGCAAAGCGCAAATCAACCAGTCATAACGCGAGAGGTCTATTCAAAGAATTCATGTATATTCATTAGCACAACCGTACAAGTCCTACAGCCATCCTTATGGTCTCGGTCAACCTTTAGGAAAACTGCGCAAACACAAACTGGTAGCGCAAAACTGTGACAGCGCAAATCTCACTATGCTCAAGCGCAATTTCCAACTACCAGAAGTTCACCAAATGAATACAAACACAAATCCCATCAATCACCCTCACCATCCCCATTAAAAGCCATTTGCCAAGTAAAATATCCAAACATCTTCTCAATCCGTCCACATTTCACCCACAACTTTACTCAAATCCTCAACATCCTTACGTAAGCGTCCTTCCCCCCACCATACACTTACAGCGCCTAAGACAAAATGAAAACGGGGTTCAATCTGTCCTACTCCCCAATGGCTTCCGAACATCCTCGTATCCGAGAATTCACTTCGAAAAAATTGCCATATTGGCCGGGACGTGTATGGTTTGAAGCCCTTTTACACGATATGGTTCAGTTTTGTGGAGAAGCACCGCAATCCCCGCCTATCCATTAGAACGACAAAGTATTGTGCAGGACATTGTCTCAGGAACGATGAGAGTTGCGCTCCAATTGCGCTGTGAGGCCTATGGATAATTCTTTTTATAAGGTGTCGAGTAAATCCACAAAAAGCTTGAACGCTATAGAAAGCTACACAAAGATGCCAGATTTGCTGAAAGTAAAATTGGCCCATACTGGGCTGATCCTGGCCCAACCCCACAATTCAAGTGCCGAGATTCGGTAGGATGGGGAAGATAGTCAGTTTACACCCGTACACCGCCAAGGGACAAGAAGCTAATAGTGGGAAAAGTAGGTTGGATTCCTAGCAAGGTATGCTATATACAGGATTCATATATAAGTCATGATAATCCCCACAATGCGGGACGAATTCGGACTTTTTGGCCGTCCCGTTGAGGGTGAGATTATTTCCGAGGGCACGGGGTGAGAATCTTGGTCACGTGGAGTGTCTGCCCTTTCAGTACTTTGGGAAAGATTTTTCCCTTGGGTGTCCCCAAAATTTCGATTATAGTAAACCTTTCAGAAACATTATATGATATACCGAGTACCGTTTGCTGCAAAAAAAAACCTTGCCAGAGAATGTTTGTTCTATTCATTATTTTTGGAGCCAGTAACTGCCCCCGGAAGTACTTGCCGCACCCCCGGAAACCCCGCTTCTTCTAAACTCCATCGCGTTGCAAAAATCTGCCCAGTCCCCACAAGTATAAATAACCAACCGTCTGCCCGCTTCACATTCTTCTCAGCCCTACAAATTTCGCCTGCGAATCAAATATCAACTATGACTGACTTAGAATCTCAGCAACCTCAAGACCACACTCTTATCTTGGACAATGGTAACAACACCAACGCCAACACAGACCCAAAACACGTTACAAGGGTTCTCCACGATGAAGATTACATCCATTTTGGTAATGAACGTTATTTGAAATCAGAGTTGGCTTCCGCTTTCGGTGGTACTCTTAACCCAGGTTTGAGTCCTCCACCAAAACATAATTTGGCCAACCCTGCCCCATTAGGTTTGTCCGGTTTCGCTTTAACTACTTTTGTGTTGTCCTTGATCAACTGCGAGGCTAGAGGCGTCAGTATTCCAAACATTGTCGTTGGATTGGCATTTTTCTACGGAGGTGCCGCTCAATTTGTTGCTGGTATGTTTGAGTTGGCTGTTGGTAACACCTTTGGTGCTGTTGCCTTGTCTTCTTATGCTGGTTTCTGGTGCTCTTGGGCAGCCATCCAGGTCAACTCATTCGGAATTGTCAGTGCTTACGGAACAGATGAAACAGAACTTAGATACGCAATTGGAGTCTTTTTGATTGGTTGGTTTATTTTCACATTCTTTTTGTGTGTTCTTACCTTGAAGTCCACTCTTGCGTTTTTCTTGCTATTCTTTTTCTTGAGTATCACATTTTTGTTATTGGCTATTGCTGAGTTTAATGGTTCTGTGTCTGTTAAGAAAGCGGCTGGTGTATTTGGAGTTATTACCCTGTTTCTTGCATGGTACAACGCTTACGCAGGTATTGCAAACTCTCAAAACTCTTACATCACCGTCAAGGCTTTTACATTGCCCGACTTGCAGGCCAAACGGGATTAAGTCTGATGTTCTAATACAATTATTTAATGCATATTGTGTGCAGTTCCGGTCAATATAAGTGGGGCTCGGATCGGTGCCAATTGTACAATGCCGACGCCGCGATGACCCAATAAAAAATTTAATAAAGTAATATGTAGAGACTTAACGCCGCCCATGGTCACCTGATCATCATAAACAGTGCCACCCGCGAAATGAATCATCACATGATACTGGGTCACATGCTCTACCATAAATGTCAAATACTCAATCTCATCGGTCACGTGAGCATCAATTGCGCATCCATAGATAGAACTGTTTGCCATTTGCTTATTAATCCATGGAGAATCTCGAAAACAAACTTGGTGTTCGGTTTTTGGACCAGAACGAGCTAGAGACATCTATTACCCAAAAAGCCAACCAAGCGCTTATTGTTAAGGAGCAAGAGGTTGAGGAGAAACGGCTTGCGAAATCCGTCCAGGAGTTAGATAAATGTCGCTCCAAGATCAGAATACTCCAACAGCGACTTGATAATCCTAGAACCAAAATTCTGCAGCGACGTCAATTAAAAGACGAGATTAAATGGTTTGAAGAGAACGAACTTTCACGGTTGAACAGGGACGTGAGTGATATCAAGGAGAGGTTACAAAATTTGCGGCAACAAGCGCAAGAGGGCGAACCTGAGTTAGGAGGAACACGAGGAGGACGATTACCGGATGAGTCTGAACGTGATTATCTTACACGGACAGGAAAGATTACAGCTTTTGGAAACTCGAGTGCTTTTGCTGAGGAGGGGGAAAGTTGCAGGTCTCATACTCATTTGAAGGCTCCTGGGTTTTCGAGTGGAGCTATCATTTCAAAGCGTCGTGATAGTAGTGAATCTGTAGAGATGGAATTAGATTCCGCTAAGGATAAACTGGCTGATGTTGCTGTGAAGAAGGAGAATGATGCAGAAATATTGACTCAAAATGTCGCGGAAGACGCGTTTGCAGATGAAAGTAAGCCGTACTTCTCTAATGCGGCTGCGCATGAGGCAGACCCAGAGCCTTACATTGCAGATGAAGAACCTTATGTCGAAGAAGCAGACGCTGATGAAAGCGATTCATCTGACACATACATAAGTGACACAAAAAACGAGGATGATGCAGATGGTATAGACGCCTCCGAGGAAGTCGAACCTCGTCGTGATGTTGACGACGGTGACGAGCAATATTATCAAGCAAGACTTGCTGACTGGGTACAGCGACGGTCAGAGGCGCGGAAACTCGCTTTGCAACAAAAAGGGAAATCAGAGCCGGACTCCGATCTTCCCGAATGGCAACGTCCGCATCCAACTATTGCAGATGCAGTGCTAGATCTGCAGTTTAAGCTCCCAGGTGACATATACCCTGCTCTTTTTGAGTATCAAAAGACCGGTGTCCAGTGGCTCTGGGAACTCTACTGCCAAAAGACAGGAGGCATCATTGGCGATGAAATGGGATTGGGTAAGACTGTCCAGGTGATCAGTTTTTTGGCAGGACTCCATTATTCTGGTTTATTGGAGAAGCCTGTTCTTCTTGTGGTGCCGGCTACAGTCATGAGCCAATGGGTTAGTGAATTTCACCGATGGTGGCCCCCTTTCCGCTGTATAATTCTACATAGCAGTGGTGCTGGAATGAGTGGAAAGCTCGCGAAAGAGAACATTGGGGACGAGGAAAGTGATTCAGAGATAGAATGGGATGGTGAAGAACGCAGCAGGCCGCGTGCATCAGGAAATGCAACTGCTTTGGTGGACCGCGTCATAGCGCATGGCCATGTCGTGGTTACAACATATGTTGGTCTTCGCGTTTACAGCAAGCAGCTTCTCTCACAGGAGTGGGGTTATGCAGTTTTGGATGAAGGACATAAAATCAGAAACCCAAATGCAGAAATCTCCCTTGCATGTAAGCGAATCAAAACCATTAATAGGGTTATTTTGTCAGGGACTCCAATCCAAAATAATTTGACAGAGTTATGGTCGCTCTTTGATTTTGTTTTCCCTGGTCGTTTGGGCACTCTTCCCGTATTTGAACAGCAATTTGCGGTACCCATCAAGCTTGGAGGATACGCAAACGCATCAAACGTACAGGTGCAAGCAGGTTATCAATGCGCAGTTGTTCTCCGTGACTTAATTGCGCCGTACATGTTGCGGAGGTTGAAAGTGGATGTTGCTCGCGACTTGCCAAAAAAAGAAGAAATGGTTTTGTTTGTTCGGCTTACACAAGCGCAGCATTCACTCTATGAAAAATACTTAGATAGTGCGGATATTGCAGCCATTTTCCGGGGACGGCGACAGGTGTTACTGGGAGTTGACGTGTTGCGCAAGATTTGCAACCACCCACATTTGGTTGATCGGGTTGCATTACAAACGCGCAAAAACTTCCCTTATGGACATCCTAGTCTTCTGGGTAAAATGCAGGTAGTAAAGGAACTTCTTTTACAATGGCAATCTCAGGGACATCGGACGTTAGTTTTTTGCCAAACTCGGCAGATGCTTGACATTTTGGAGCGGTTTGTAAAACAGTTGCATCGCATACCGCAGAACAATACACAAGAAACTCCACAGGATGTGCGTGATAGTGCGTCGCCGCACAGCGCCATATCGACAGATATGGAGCAAGAATCAGAATTGTTCTCATATCTAAGAATGGATGGTAGTACCCCGATTGGACAACGGCAGCAACTAGTGGATACATTTAATGCGTCTCCCTACTACGATGTATTTTTACTAACAACAAAAGTCGGTGGACTTGGAGTCAATTTGACAGGCGCAGACCGCGTTATTATTTACGACCCAGATTGGAACCCATCCACAGACATGCAGGCGCGCGAAAGGGCATGGCGCTTGGGCCAGAAAAAAGATATTGTCATTTACAGATTAATGGCTGCGGGCACAATCGAAGAAAAAATCTACCACAGGCAAATATTCAAAACTTTTCTTACTAACAAGATCTTGAAAGATCCGAAACAAAGACGACTTTTCAAATTGAATGATTTGCATGATCTCTTCTCACTTGGGGACCCTGACCAAAATGGAACAGAAACGGGCGCATTATTTGGTAAAGAATCTGGCGACGATCTATATGAGGCGGCGAACATTATGGGTGTGTCTAGAGTAGATAAATTTGGAGATCCAAACGAAGATGACAAGAATGATGCACAGGCTAAAGGAGACATGCAGCTGCAAGCCGATGTCAACCAGAAAGTTTCTGATGAGAGCAGAATTATGCAAGGGTTATTTTCAGGTGTGCATCTGGCAATGCAGCATGATTCCTTAGTGGAGCCTGCGCCAGAAATGTCTCTTGCAGAGAAAGAAGCAGCACGCATAGCCAAAGAAGCGGCAAAGGCACTCAAGGAATCACGTATTGCAGCACGTCGTACAGCAGTTGGTACACCGACATGGACAGGCAAATTTGGAGTTGCGGGTAGATTTGGCCGCAAGCGAGCTTTGGGCTCCTCACCCAGTCCTGTGGCAAAGTCCGCGCGCACATTGAGCCGACAGACTGCGCAAGAGATGGCGCAACCTTCTGCAGCTACTACTGCAAAACGTACCCCTGGATCAAATTTATCTTCTGCTTCGATTTTAGGCGAGTTGCGCAATCGAAAAGGTGATTCTTCTCTGACTAAAATGGGCTTCGGCGCAAGACTGCAAGATCCTCCAGAAAGACAGGTAGCCTTGGCACGTGCGCCACTCGCTGGAAAAATTTCCCTGTATTTGTCTCTGTGCCCAAATGGCTTCTCCAAATCGGCTCCAATCTTATCGGCGCTTTCGCAATCAGTTGACCTAAAGAATAAAAATGAGGTAGTTATAGTACGGTCCTTACTTCGTGAGGTGGCGCTGTGGGATTCCCAGAAAAAAGGTTGGAAACTAAAACCGGCATTTAAAGACAATAGCCTGAAGGATGCATGATGCTTATGTTTACACAAATAATAACAGTACGTAAATATAACAATATTGGATCGATTGTTATAAGTATGCTCCGATCTATATGTAAGCCTGATGTCGCTTGACTGGGGTGGCCTTTATTTATTAGGACCCAAATCTGAACCTCAGTGAAACTGTACAAAGTAGCTCCTGCATGCTTCAGCACCGTTGGCTTGAAGAAACCACTGCAAAAAGAATGGCTTCATAGGTTTTGCTACAATTGCCAATGGCTAACAAACAATACCAAGCAATGGAATTTAAATCAACATTGCAGCATCTATGTGCATTTTACAGCACATGTGTTGCGCCGGTGACGTCTGTGCACTCTCGCCAAACAACCATCATTGGCAGAGTCGATCCGCATATCGGACCGAAATGCAGAACCAGCTAATAAGCAGTCGGCGCTATTGGCCAGATACCAATCACTATAAAAGATACCTAGCCGCTTCCTCATTCCAAATCTCCAATGTTACGGTCTAATTTATTGAGACACATCAGGCGCGCATCAACATATGTGGAGTCCTGTCCCCCTCCACGTTATGACACCGGCTGCACGTTCTGTGAACTCCCAGAATTTCCCGCCGATAAGCAACTCGATTTGACATCAAATTTAAATGGCACCGCATACACAATTTGGAAGCACGTCCTCCTGCTTCTGCATGGCATTTCCAACTTCGACGACATGCCGTCAAACATCAACTCAATGCCACATACGTTGGTTCTGGAGTTTGAAAACTTAAAACGCAAGCGTCTCGACCCTGGCCATCCTGTTGCCATTCTGAATGGTATTGTGCCAGGAATTGACCCCGGCGACAGGCAGCGCGTTTTGCTTTTTCCCGACGCAAAGCAAGTCGATTTTGATTTACAGAATTTGCCTGAATTCATCGAACATTACCTCGTCCCTGAACAGAAAAGCGAGCCAGTGTACAACCCGTTCCAATCGAAGAAACAGAAAGAAGATCAGGATATGCAGGCCATCATCAAGAAAGACCACTCACATCTTTTCCAGGAGAAACCGATAGAAAAAGATTTGGTTCTCATTTGTGGTCATACGCAACGTGACATCAGATGTGGAAAAATCGCCCCTATGCTAATGGAAGAGTTTAAAAGAGTGTTTGAGAAAGAGAAAATGGACGTAGATGTGGGGTTGGTGTCGCACATAGGTGGCCACGCGTATGCAGGAAACGTTCTTTACTATTCACGCAAGGGGACAGCGATTTATTATGGAAGGGTTTTCCCCCAATCGGTGCAAGGAATCGTTGAGGAGACCATCAAGAACGGGCGCATCATCAAGGAATTATTCAGGGGAATTGCCTTGAAATAATACGGATGATGTACGTGCATGACGGTTATCTAAAGAGTGGGTTGCTGCAAGCACAATTCAAATTAAAACTTCGCAGCGAACCTCTGCGTGAAAAAGCCAAATTTCTCATTTCAACATAAGACCAAATGCACTTACGGCGTCACGCAAGATCCCACATTTCTCCCCGCTAGTTGTTACCCCCTTTAGTGTTAGTCGAAAAAGTTACATAATTATTAAATACTAAAGTTATGAATTCTCCTACGTTTCCTGGTAGGATTAAACGTTATCCTTCAAGGTAAACACTTTATTAGTAAGTTGAGCGTCACATGAACGTCCACACCGTGCTTTTGCATGAGGGGGTACCTCCCAAGGACGCTTGAAATATGTATTCGCTGCGCCCGCGCCATGCGGAGTTAAAATGTTGATTTGTCATGCGAAAATTTACATGTAGGAATACAGTGCATTTTTGCTTCGTTCCTGTCAGAGAGGCGCCGCGTATCATGTCCAATAGGCTTATTTTTTTGGCTGTTCACTTGTCCTTCAGCACAAGAGATGACAATGTGCCTACAATGTCTGATGCACTAAAAGTAATCTGCTTAGACTACACTACTTCTCCATCAAGATTAGCTTTTTTGCATCGATGAGCCTAATATGTTTCTGAGTTTCCGCCACCCTTCGTCAATATCGAGCATCTGCCCTCTACGTAAAAATAGCCGCCAGGGATTGCGCAAACATATACATTTCTGCTCGAGCGAATTCCAACAGCACGCTGCTTTAGACGCGCAGTGTGCAAAGGCATACCAGGCACATCAGATGGGACAGCATATTGAGCTAGCACAGATATATGACACACCGTAAATAACGAACACGAAACAACCAACCCCTAAATCTAAGTGACCCCGACCCCAGTAGTCAGTGAGGCAATAAAACGGATCTCGGTTTGAGACAAAGCCGGATGAAGGCATCCAGACTGTATGAAATGTGTATGTAGTGCATTCAGTCGGATATGAAGTATTGCAGAAAGCACACATCCCATGTGCAGTATTCTTTGGGAAATCGGTTATGAATAGATGTAGAAGTCGAGAGGGTAGACAGTACTCAGTACAACATAGCTATAGAGTACAGAGAGGGGCCCTCTAAGAATTGAGTTGGAAAGATAATTTGTCTATAGAGATAATGCAGAATTGTTTCCTTCTTTGTTTGGGAGGTTCAGTTTGAGTTTCCTGCCAGGATGGTGACTGTATGCAGAATAGTATTGGTGCAGTGCATTGCAGGAGTAATGACAAATACCTTTCCTGGATACGAAAACGTATATGCCAGAAAAAATTTCAAAGACACCTACCCGAAGCAACTCCAATAACAAGCATGCTTTTGCTTCAGAAAATATTCGGTACAAATTCCTATTGAGCATTTGTGACAAGTAATCTTTTAATGAGTAGGATTCAGACACATGTATGGATAAACTCATATGTACTCGCACCACGCAAGCGTAGTCGGCATGCGTATTAGGTTAGGGATTCTCCTTAATCAAGCAATTACTGACAGCCAATAAGCGTCGATGAGGCAGTTTGCCGCGTGCGTGCCGCGCCTGGATTCTATGCACAAATGCGCATTACAAGCAATGCCACAGATTTACCTGGCGCACTTATATGTGGGCTGACGTACTCCGATTTCCACTTTACGAGTACTTTTGGTATTGGGAACTTTCTACTTGTTTTCTTTTATTGTCCACCATACATTGTGATCAACTGTCAGTTGTTTTTTTATTGGTCTTACTCCTAATCAGTACTCGGGATCATCATCACAGTCCTCTTTCCTGAACCTTCAGCAAGTCACAACCAATAGGATTCTTCGCCAATTGCCGCAGCGTTCCTCCATCTAATTTCTGTTGTTTATAACGCTCCATCGTTCGCCCAAAGTCTCATCTTAAGCGCCCAAAAACTGCGCTCATCATCTCATCGTCTACTGTCCGTGGATTACTGGTGCCGTTTTCTTAATAACCGTGTCTCTGTCCGTTTGCAAGTGTGTTAACAGCCGGTAACCTCATTGTGTTCTCTTTTTTTACAGCCATCCACCGCGCCTGTTGTTAAACCGTTATGTCCACCCAACAGTACTCTCAAATCCCTGCGTCCTATTACGGACTGGAGCACTATCCATACCAGCAGTACATGAATAGCTCTCAGCCTCAACTGGGTCAGACCCAGGCGCAATCACAACAGCCATTAACCCAACAACTGTTACAGGCTCAGTCTACTCAGTACCAACAGCCATATGGTCTGTACTACATGCAGCAAGTGCAGCCTGGCCAGCACCCTTTGCAGGGTCAGCAGACGCAACAACAGTCTCTGTACCAACAGTACCAGCAGCCACAGCAGGCTCTGCAGCCACAAGTGCCCCAGCAAACTCTGCAACAGGGTGATTATGCAGTTCACTACCCTGGTTACAGCTCTTCTAGCGCATCGGCCCCTTACGGCCAGTATGCTTTGTACCAACAGAATGCTTCTCAGAGTGCTGCTGCTGGCGCTGCCGCCGCTGCTGCCTCGTCAGTGCCTCCTCAGACGCAATTGTATGCAGCAGTTCCGGGCCAACAAGGTAGCGCCGTGCAACAAGCACTGACCGCTTCTCTGGCAACTGCTGGTACTGCCCAATCTGGTGCCTCTGCTTCATCTACTGGCGCAACTGCGCAAACGTCTGCCGCCCCTGCTTCTACCAAAGGCTCAGTTCTGTCTGAAACTCTTGGTAGCGCTGCTAATTCTAGTGTGGGCCAATATCAACCTCCTGGTATCAGACCCCGTGTTACTACCACCATGTGGGAGGACGAGAAGACCTTGTGCTACCAGGTGGATGCCAACAACGTCAGCGTGGTGCGTCGTGCCGATAATAACATGATCAACGGCACAAAGCTTTTGAATGTGGCCCAAATGACCCGTGGTCGTCGTGACGGTATCTTGAAACTGGAAAAGATTAGACATGTTGTCAAAATCGGTTCCATGCACTTGAAGGGTGTTTGGATTCCATTCGAAAGAGCACTTGCTATGGCTCAACGTGAAGGTATCGTCGATTTGTTGTATCCATTGTTTGTACGTGATATCAAGCGTGTCATCCAAACCGGTGTTACACCAGCTGTTCTGAACACTGTTGCTGCGCCTAAGCCTCCTCTGACTGGAAACGGCTCTTATCCAGGAGCCACTAGTGCTACTTCCAACCCAAATGTGAGCTATTACCAACAATACCCATCGCAATACCCACAAGCGTCTGCTTCCTCTCACGGGCTCGCTGTTCCCGACGCATCTGGCTCGTTGTCTGCTCCTCAGCAACAGCAAATGGCAGGTCAACAACAGCTTTACAGCTACTCACAACCTTCCTACTATAATCAGAGCTATGCATACAATCAATCAGGTACTAACGCTGGTGGAAATGGTGCCTCGAACAACTATTCTCTGTACTCCCAAACTCCAGTATACTCTTCATACGGTGGTTACCTGCAGGCAGTACAGGGACAAGCTCAATTGCAAAAGCCATATGAGCAGGGCCAACAGCCTCAGCCAATGGCCTCGCAACACCTGCCTCAGCAAGGTTCTCCTGGTGCTAAGAAGGAAAAGGAGGCTGAGAAGAAGTGAGTATTCTGTAGCTTTTTTTGTATCAGTAGTGTATTTTATAAATTGCAGATTTAGTTCTACGCTTGATGACAACCAGTAGAGGTACATATGTCTGTGCCGGTGTGCTTATGTGATTTACCTTAATCCACATGTCGCAGGATACATGCGCGCACTGCCCGTGCTGCATGATTAAGCGAGCCAAAGACAATGTGACAGAGAGGCTCACTATTGTGATTTCAGATACCATTTACCTGAATACGCACCACAATAGCACAAGATGATGCAACTTGCCTTCTTCCTTTACAATGTATGGAGACGTACGATCTCTCACATCATCTGCAAGGCGGATTGATTTTTAGCTCGCTGGATGACACTTGGGTCAATTCAGAGATTCCAATGTTCCAGTGCTCAAGTAACCACAAGGGTCCCTTTATAGTATCGAACCATAGCTCTAGTAACTACAATGGTAGTATTTGTGGGCGTGGCTAATCGATCATTGTTTCCAAATCACTTTTGTAATTCAGTGCCAAATCATGTGTTATGGTTAGGAGTACCCAAGTAGACACATCAGATACCTGCATATTGGACCGAGAATTGTATGTGTTCTCATGTGACTCTTCGGAGCTCTTGAGATTGTAAAAGTCATTAAGAGAATAGCACTAGGGATGATCCAACGACCAACAGACTTCACACAGGTTCGGAAAAAGACGTTCACGTACTTGCTTTTCGGGCAAGGTCTTTCGCATTCTAAGGCACCAGTGCTCCACAACTTTCTTTTTGAAAGACTTGGACTTAACCACAGTTACCAGACTTTTGATTCCGAAGACAAAGACGCATTTTTAAAATACATTCTGGCCAATGCCGAGTCTAAAAACGAAGGGGATTTGAAGTTCAATGGATGTGCGGTCACTATGCCTTATAAAGTTGAAATGGTCAAACATGTTGATGTTGTGGATGCAAATGCAGCCTGTGTCGGTGCAATTAATACCATCTATGTTCGTTTCAACGATCTTGGACGCGCGATTAATATCGGAACAAATACAGACACTATTGGTATCCGTGATGCTCTCAAGTTCAACGCTGCGTCTGTAGTGAACGAAAGCACAACTTCACGCCGCCCTGGTCTTGTCTATGGTGGAGGCGGTGCAGCCCGTCTGGCTGTATACGCATTGCATGCTTACTTTAACTGTCCCACCATTTATGTGGTAAACAGATGTCCACAAGAAATCGAAATGCTTGTCAGGGATATGAAAGGCAATGGATTCACTGGCCAAATTATCCATGTGGCCACTCCACAGGCGGCTGAGGCAATCGTTCAAGCAGAAGCACCAACACTCGCCGTCTTGACTGTTCCTGATTATGAGCCATCAACACCAGAGGAAATAGCAGCCCGTTCCGTTCTTCAAGTGTTTTTGAGTGCTAATGCACGCACCGATAAAGCTGTTCTTGAAATGTGTTACCACCCAAACGAAGTCACGGGACTTTATAAAGATTTTCAAGCTGCCGGGTGGAAAGTTGTTGGAGGAATCGAAGCCATGATCTACCAAGGCATTGCACAGCAAGTTTTGTGGACTGGCTATCCCTTGGAAAAGATGCCAGTTTCAGATGTAGTGAAACACGTGTACGAGAACCGTTGATTTTGGAGCAGCATTAATACTTTTCTGATTATTTATACTTAAATTCTTAGCCTTTTTTTTAGAGATACAAGGACAGTAAACGGATAAGGAGCTCAAAGTCCTCTTGTTTGGCTGCAAAAAGAATTGAATATAAAAGGAACATTTCATCCGCGCTAAAAATGGTGACAAGAACCAAACCTATTTCAAGCACGTGATCTTATATATGGTAAGCGTGCGTTTAGTTTTCTTTTGCGCTTTTCTCTTGCACTCTCATCTGAGCCAGGGAGGCAGACAGTTTCATGTTTAACCACTGTGTGTTGTAAGTGGTCTTTTTTAACTTGCAGCATGTGCATTGATGTGTCTGTGCATCGCATCCAATGTGACCCACTCCATTAGCGACATAAAATGCATTGCAGACGCACGCATCTTGCATCCTGCTAATCCAATGCACCATGACAGACATCCGCACCTCCGCACACAGGGCTCTACTTACCCTCCATCTATCTTGCTCTCTTGGCTCATATCCTGACTAAGACAGCAAGTGTTGGACGCATAAAAACCCGACTTCTGTCTCATCTGCCGACTCCATGCGTCGTGTCTCTCTTTCACAAGCAGCTAAGCCTGCAAGCTTCGCTGCGGCTCTTGTTCCAGACAGCGCTATCAAAACCCCAGAAATCGCCCGTGCCAACGAAGATAACATCATCCACACCCCGCGCATACTCCATCAAGGTGCATTCTCCTACAGTCTTCCAGAAAAACGGCCCGAGTACCGCTACCTCTCTTGCAGCGGACATGCGTTGCGTGATTTGGGTCTCGACCACTCCATAGCACAAGATCAAGAATTTCAACATTGTGTCAGTGGCCAGTTGTACTCAGCTCCTGATTTCTTTCACCGGTACCCGATGCCGTATGCGCAAGCATATGCTGGTTGGCAGTTCGGCCAGTTTGCTGGGCAATTGGGAGATGGACGTGCGCTCAGTTTGTTTGAAATCGAAGCGGCCAATCCCGATGGCAAAAACAGACCCACGTATGAAGTGCAGTTGAAAGGTCTGGGGAAGACACCATATTCTCGTTTTGCAGATGGTAAAGCTGTGCTTCGTCTGTCCATTCGGGAATACATTATCTCTGAACATTTGCACCAGGTAGGCATTCCATCCACACGTGCGTTGGCATTAACATATCTTCCAAAAACGCTTGCACAACGACATGCGGCTGAGAAATGCGCCATTGTTGCCCGTTTTGCTCCGCTGTGGGTGCGTCTTGGAACATTCGACTTGTACCGATGGAGAGCCGATCTGGATGGAGCAAAGCAGCTCTCGGATTATGTGATCAATGAACTTTTCACAGTAAACGGGCGTCTGTTCCCTTACTTGGCCGAATTCTCTCGCAGTGATATGCTACCTGATGTATCATCAGTAGGAGAATTGACTCGCTACGACAAAATGTATTTTGAGATTGTTCTCCGCAATGCCCGAACGGCGGCCATGTGGCAAGCGTACGGCTTTCTCAATGGAGTGCTTAACACCGATAACACGTCTGTGCTTGGTCTTTCCATGGACTTTGGTCCTTTTTCTATTATGGACCGCTTCGATCCTAACTATACGCCTAACTCGGAAGACCACCAAGGCCGTTACAGTTACGCAAACACCCCGACTGCAATCTGGTGGAATTTGACTCGTTTGGGTGAAGATCTTGCCGAATTGATCGGACTGGATGCCGAGCTTCTTGAGATGCTGTCGTCCAACAAGTACTTGGCTAAAAACTACGAGGAACGCATCATCAAGAGAGCAACAAAGATCATCGAATCGGCGGGAGAAATTTATAAGCAAGCGTTTACCGAACAGTACATGAAGTCATTTTTCACTCGACTCGGTTTGTCACCAGATCAGCTTGATTCGCATGACTTGGATCGCCACAACACAGATTTGATTGCTCCGATGTTGGATATGCTTGAGCACGTTCAATGCGACTTCAACAAGTTTTTCGTCCGCCTTCATGAATCGGATATTGGCGAACCCTCTTTCAATAAAGAAGCCTTTGCTAATTCGATTTTGCTCAAAGAGGTGAGTGAATTTGAGAATTATGACACCGACGAATTGACAAAGGAGATCTGCGATTGGCTTACCGTTCTTGAGAAATACATGGCCAACGGAACTCGGAGACATGATCTCAGCGGCCGCAGCAACCCGCTTTTCCTCCCTAGAAACTGGATTTTGGACGAAGTGATCCAACGCGCTCAAGACTCTGACTGCCGTGACTTGAGTTACTTACATAAACTTGAGAAGATGGCTTTTAATCCTTACGAACCTTCAGAATGGGGCGACGAATTAAAGGAATTGGAACAGCAATGGATGTTACAAAGTGACCGCGGCCTGAAGTACTCAATGTTGAAATGTAGCTGTTCCAGCTAAATATTTCGAGACAATTTTATGGAATGCTTTTGATGTACATGGAGTTGACAACGTAGTATGAAGCCAGATTTTGCCAGAACAGAGCCAAAATTGGATAACGCTTTTTATTTGAGTCCTTACAATAAGTGAATTCAAGAGTACTTTAAACAGAATATGAAGCTTACTTATCTCGCAAATACTCACAGGACGTCTGGAAATCATGGTACAGCTTTTCTGGGTCTTCCTTTCAAACCGTCCCCATAGCCCTTTTCAAAAGCCTCACGTGCCTTTGTCTGTCCTTGTTTTGTCAATTGAGCAATTCTCAGATCCAAGTGTACATCTCCAGTCGTGAATTGGCTACTGCCCCGGGGCACACTGTGACTTCCTTCGTGACTTCCTTCATGATAGCCTCCTGCAGATGATCCATGGTTGCTTGGAGTGTGTGCAGAATCAGTGCCTGCATGACCTACTTGAGTTGCATTGGTGTGGCTGTAGTCCAGCGACCCCGCTCCTGTATGGCTGTGAGTTCCACTTTGGCTTTGGCCTTGGCTATGGCTGTGAGTTCCACGAGTGCCAGTGCCGCCGTGAGTGCCGGTTTGACCATAACTTGTTTTACCGCTTGTCTCTCTCGGAGTGGCATATGCATCTTCATAAGCACCGGCGTCTCCACTGGCCACGCCAGGTCCTGCCTGGCGTGAATGATTCAAATCACTACCAGTCGCTCCTGCAACATACGCAGGATCATTTGACTTCACATGACGCTGTCCGCTTGTAGCTGAGAGTGCAGCATCGGAAGTAACTATTCCTGGTTCACTGTTGGTGCCTGAGAGGGAATGCCCTGTAGCGTTCCCTGCCGTACTGGTGCCTGCGGCGTGAGTTCCATGGCTCCGTTCATGCACCCCAAGTCCACTGGTTTTGTTACCAGTCAGATTCAAGTTTCCAGTGCTAGTTTCATTGGTATGACCGTGGCTCGACCTAGATGGATCCAGGGCTGTGCTAGTGCCTCCAGTATAACCAGCACCAGCAGCAGTTTGGTGGGAAGGATTTGCTTGGCTGGTTGGATTAACAGTACCAGTCTTGCCAGATTGATCACGTTCGTTTGTGTGGCCAGTTGGACTTAAATATGCTCTGTCAGATTGACTGTTTGTCTTCCCCCCTGAACCATATCTTTCCCGGTATCTTTCTTCTGCCATTTCAGAAGCAGTGGTCCCGCCGAGAGCCTCACCGCCCTGCTTGTCGTACTTATCAACATCTTTGTTGCCTGTGGCTTTCTTAATCTTATCTGCAAGTCCCATAATAAATTTGTATTTTTTTGTTTTTAAATAATCATCCTCTCAAACAAGAAATAGGCCTTCTTATTAGTCCAGAAAAGAGGAACAATAGTTGCGGTTGCGATTGCGGTTCGGGTTGCGGTTGCGGTCGCGGTATGATCGTTGGTCATAATTATGAGCTACGCACGGCTGAAACCCCAGTTGCGATCATACTCAGTTGCTATAGCATCATAGCGAAAGGCACGTCAGGCACTTAGAAAACACCAGCAAAACAAAAGGAAAGAGGACGGAGGGAAAGAAGCGAAAGGTCACGCTGCCTACATATTGCAAGAAAACACAAGCATTTCTCACCTCCACCCGCAACGCATTCCTGTTACCCATTCAACATAGCCTCTAATCCAAAAGCTTAACATAGTTGCTAGGACAAATACCCACCTGGCCATTGGCACGACGTGCCTGCCACCATTTACCGTCGATATCGTCCACCTCTAAAATTTCGTCCTTCAAAAACGAAATTTCATTAATGTCGTCCGGACTAGCATCGTAGCTGTACAATGCCTTCGCTTTATACCGGAACATAGTCGCAGGCACGGCAAAATTCGAATCGGTGGTGGTCGCGGTGTTGGAGTTGTAGCCGCCGCGAGCAGCAGCCATGTCAACCCTCTCGCCTGGTTCGCCACGGACATTAGTACTGGAGAAGTTCTCTAAGCCATTCAACTGCAGCGACAGCATGTAGGCGGATTTGTTATTGGTAACTTGCAGGTGGCGCAGATCGCTCACCTGGAAACCCTGCAGAGCGCTCCGAGGCACAGCAAATTCGTGGTCGTCCTGCTTTTCGTTAGAAAGCTGGCCATGGGCGTAGTTGTTGTTCTTCATAGCAAACAGATCAATAAATTGGTTGGTGGGCGATTCGGGATGGCCGCCAAAATATATAATCCACAAAAGATTCAAAATCGACAACAAAATACATCCAGCAGCGCAACACAAATTAGCAGGCCGTGAGCTGTAAATAAGTGCATTGGTAGAGTTGGACAGGTACAAAAACGCAATCGACAAAAGCCCGACCAACGTGAACTTATACAACTCGATGGTGTTGTTTAAGTACAACAACATGATCATAAGTATAAGCACAATCTGGTACAGCAAGCCCCACCACGTGAAGCGCAAATAGGTTTCTTGGTGAGACGCGGCGGCACCAGCAATGGCCACAATCCAGGAAATGATGCCAAACGACACCGTGGCCACGGCAAACGGATCGCCTATAAGATTTGAAAACAGAAACGCCATGGCAGTCAAATTTTTTACAGCACGCGATTTATTATGATGGAGATGTCAACACACGTAATCAGATCAACACAAACAAATGGTTCCACACGGGAGCTAACCTAATGAGAAGGGGCGGCTATATTGAGCGAAAGACAGGTGGCGCCAAAAGTTTGCAAAGATATCGAACGGGAATTAAAGTTGAGCCCACAGGACGGATTTCTTCTGTGGTATAAAGCGATAGTGACACGCTTCAAAAAAAATATGGGGCACGGTTTATAGCGTCTGCCTTAGTGTGAGAAGTAACTTTCTGGTAGTCCAGGAATCAGATCACAACAGAAAAAATCCAGTAAATAGATCGTTCTGTTTATACAGGAGGAAAAGGAAGGCAGGTGGGTATTGGCGTTCTAGACTCTCAATCGCGGGTACCGCGTCTAAACCTGTTTAAAGAAACAACCGGACTCCTAATTGGGCGAGTCACATGGTGAAAAGCCTCCATTGACATGAAATGGGACCCTGGCGGGTTCTTACGGTCGCCTGCACCTCCTGGCTTTGTGAGGCGGATGACAAAGCCTTTGGGGCGGCATGATGATGAAGGAACAACCTCCCCTCTAGGGTGATGAGGGGACCCTCTGCCTCCTTTCTGGTGTACGGGTGTGTAGTATCAGCAAAATGGGCTTTGGAAAAGGGCGACAAAAAAAAGACCCCCAGGAAAAGAGGTGAGTTAATAAGGAAAAGAAAAGAGTGAGAAAGACTGTTACGTAGCAACTATCTGTTATTATCATATGGGTTTGTCCACGAGTAATTTGCTCTGGACCTTGCCGACCGAAGCCGCGTTCAGCTCTATGGAGGTGTACGGGTCTTTCGAAGTTTGTTCACAGGACAAGAATTTTCATCGCCCCTTAGAGTGTTAGCTTACACAAAGAGGACATCGTTGTGATGCACGGGTGTTTACAAAAAAGATTGATTTGAAGGACCCGGAACAAAATTGCAAACATAAGGGAATCAAAGGGATATATTGGGGTTTTTTCTTTTGTGTGCTTACAAAACGGGGTCCTGTTTGTACCATCATATGGTGCATTTGCGTTTCGTTTCTGTGAAACCGCCAATGATTAGCTCTCGCTTCTGTGGATCGTCCAATGATTTGTAACGTTTCCTGGTACTGTATATTCAGGGAGCACAATCTCCTGATACTCAAATTTGTGTGACCGGACAAATGACCACGAGTAGAAATAACTTGGCGGACCGTTTGAAGGGCTCATGCATGGTAAACACATCCGCTCGACTATTACCTGATTAGGTAGGAGCATATCCGTCGGTGCGTATGTCAATTGAAATTGTGGTTACTGGTCATGCATGGTTCCCGAGATTTTCCTAACACCATCGACGACTAACTCCGAATATCTTTGCAGCCGTCCTATCAAATTTGTTCTATAGAGAAGTGCTGGATGCAACGTTGTTCCCCGATTTCAGCCGCTCAAATTGCTTGGTATACTCCCACCATTATTCGAGCCACAGTGCAAATCTTACGCTGTAGGATTTGTATTTGTGGCCGCTTGCCTTGTGGTAACTTGTTCAACTTGCTTTGCTAATTTTCTCCTGCTTTGGAACGAGTTGCAAATGAATCGCGGACCATGTTACTGTCTTCATCTAGAGTCGTTTGCGGCTGTACTGTGGCCAGTGCGTCAAATAATTGATGCACTACCACATCCGTTTTAGGTCACGGATATACCTCTTAGCGCCACGGATTTAACACAATGATACACATCCAATAGGTCACGGCTTAGGTAATACTCCCGATATTATCCATCGTAGGTAGGTTCAGGAGCTTACAGAGCTCAGGTATAAAGGAGCCAAAGTCTTCTTTCAAAAATTGTTCACCATCATTTAACATCACAAGCCTCTATTTATTCCCCGGGTTTAATTCCGACCGCAATCGTGTTGCAAAATTGACCCAAGAATTACAGCCGTTTCCAGTTTTGTCTTATTTCTTTAGCTGAGACAAAATCTAGTTGAAGAACTTCAGGTATAATTACAGAGTACAGTTACAGAGTACAGTTAGAGTACAAAGAGTATAACAGTACTTGCCATTACATCTGCCTACAAGAAATCAGTACTACACTCAAGTACTACTTAGCCTCAAGTTTCATCCCTTTACTTTAGAAGGCCATCATCAGTGTCCGTGTTCCACGTACTGTTTCGAACCCAGACAGAGTTTAACCTCCCTGCTTATTCCCACCAATCACTTGACTATGCTTGCTCGCCGTTTCTCTCCAAAGACAATTGGCCTAGCCACCAGAAGTCTTAGCTGTGGGTGTGTCAGATACTCTTCTCGGTCTTTGTTTGACGTTTCTACCAAGGTCCTCAAAAAAGACGAAGTTGCTGCCAATGACGATGCGAAGTTCATTACGCATCCAATGTTCCCCCACCCACACTGGACCACCAGTGAATGTGCTCAAGTGGGTTACGTTCACAGAGAACCCACCACCAAAATGGATAAGTTTGTGTTTGCATGTATCAGCACTGTTCGGAAAACCTTCGATTTGGTTACCGGGTACAAGAAGCCCAAAACACCCGAAGAATGGGAAAATGGATTCCCTGGCACCCGGTGGAACATGACCGAGAACAAGTGGCTCACCAGGGTCATTTTCTTGGAAAGTGTTGCGGGTGTTCCTGGAATGGTGGCGGCTTTCCTTCGTCACCTTCACTCGTTGAGACTCATGCGTCGTGACAAGGCGTGGATTGAGACTCTTTTGGACGAGGCGTACAATGAACGGATGCATTTGTTGACGTTCATTAAGATCGGCAAGCCTTCATGGTTTACGCGTTTGTTTGTGTTTGCAGGACAAGGTGTGTTCTGTAATCTCTTCTTTGTTATGTACTTGTTGTCCCCAAGAGCCTGTCACCGTTTTGTTGGTTACTTAGAGGAGGAGGCGGTCAGCACATATTCTCATTTGATCCATGACTTGGAACACAACAAACTTCCAAGATTCGACGAGGTGGGCATTCCGAAAGTTGCCCAACAGTACTGGCCAGGCTTGAATGAAAAGTCCACGTTTTTGGATTTGGTGCAACAGATTCGTGCCGACGAATCCAAGCATCGTGAAGTGAACCACACCTTGGCTAACTTAGACCAAAAGGAGGACAGAAACCCGTACTCTGAGGAGATTAAAGGTGTCAAAGAGCCTCAACCAAACTCCAGTTTGAATGGTCCACACAAGGCTGGATGGGACCGTAAGGACTTGATTCTTTAGTTCATGTATATACTTTCCTATTTATTCCGAAAATCTATGAATGATATTTCTTATACACGCAGTGAGTACTACTGTCCACGCCTTGATTGACCTTGGTCATCTGAAGAACATTTACTACTGGAAAAGGTAGAAGACCTGGAATGACAGTGAAATCTTTGAGTGAACCTTCAGACCAAGAGAGTAACGCGATGAGTAGCATGTGACGAGGTACGGCAGAGCCTCTGAACTAGACTTGGTTATGCTGGATTACGCTGGATTAAACTGGATTAGATGGATAAGGCTGGCTTAGACTGGCTTAGGCTGTATTAAACTGTATTAGACTGGATTAATTGTTTGCAAGGAATTTTCATTCAGCAAAGCCCCAGTTCTCTTGGATAGATTCCCATTTTGACCCATATACGGATCTCACAGAAATAAAGTGTATTCAATTTTTCTGTTGATAAGTTAGATGTTTAGGTGAGGTCACTATACAATAGTAAGAGGATATTCTGATGAGTTCAACCCTGCAAGAGAAAAACAGGTGTTTGGAATATGAAGGTAAGGGATGGCTAGTCAGCTCACCAACCGCTGGTACGTAACGCGCCATTACGAAGAGGGCATGGACATGTGGACTGCTGGTTCAACTGAAGCCGCTCGGTCAACTGAGACAACCCATTCAACTAAAGTATGAGAACACTTTTCCTCGGGCAAACACATTTTATAGTAATACAAGCATCGGATATATAATCTGTCATGTCTCTTACTAGATATGCCTACTCAGAGGAGAAGACAGAATAAATTTTGGGTGGGTTCTTTGATACGAATGATACCTTGCATAGTATGGGATAGAGAGTATGGGATAGAGAGTACGGGAATAAAGAGTAGGGAGAGAGTATAGATAATACCAAATTAAGAAAAAACAGAACCCTTTTTAGTGGGGCTAGAAGATGTCTTCTTCATCATCATACCTCAGCAATAAATGCCTTTCTTCGTGACATATACTCAAGAAGCTGTGATGATATATAGCAGGATCTGAATCGGGATCAAGTTGGTCTATAACAGAGTATCTGTTAACAATTTACTACAATCAGAGTATCTTTTATCGAATTACTAGTCAGAGCATCTTTTATCGAATTACTAGTCAGAGCATCTTTTATCGATTTACTAGTCAGAGCATCTGTTAACAATTTACTAGTCAGAGCATCTTTTATTGACTTGCTATAGTCACGTCTTGTATCCTACAAGTTCCTACACACTCTCATGTATGAACACATTTTAAACACCACTCTTATGACGCTATACTCGTTTTCTTCCTATTGTGGTTTAAGGAGGACACTATAACTCGTGAAGATGAAATTGAAGTACAGTGATACGTGTTTACTATGCAATAAGAGAGTGCAACATCGGTCAGCACTGGAAGTGACGCCGAACATCACGAACAATAAAACATTTAAATTGCTATTTGATTAGTCTGAATTAAATTAGGTTCTAGGAAGCTTCCTGAAGAATGTGGATATCTCGTGACCATTGGAAGAGTCCACTTCATTCAATGCTACTTTGAATGGAAGAGCGTGACTGGTCTAAACGTCTCTCATATTCACAAATTGGTAGGCATTACCCGTGTGTGCCAAAACTTAGTATATTGTCTAGTGAATGTCCTTGCAAACCATGAGAAAAGCTGATAATAGCATAAGGTATTCAATCTTAGTCTTGATTTGTCATGCCTCATGTATCCACTACTAATGTATCGCAAAAGAAATGACTAAGAGAAGCTAATATCTCAAGAAGCCCATGAATGCAAAATACCCCGTCTCAGTGGCATTCGAACCCCAGTCCTAGTGAGATGCGCCCAAGAATATCGTAGCACCTAAGCACAAAATCATGACAACAACACCCCAAATCGACAACACCAATCCACCATACTTACACAAAGTCTCTAACTTAGTTGGTTCTGATGGGCGGATCAACATGTATGCAAAGAGACCGGGCAAAATGAACGAAATGGATGTCGAACCAGTAGAGCCAACAAACGCAAGCACACGCGCAAGCGACGTCACACACATCGCCACAGCATACAGCGACAACACAATGGTAGTAGTGATTGTGTAGAACCGCGCTGGCGAGAGCGGTACTTCAATCAGAGTAGGAACTTCTGGCAAAGCTGCTGAAGTTTCTGTAGACACATTGGAATTGTTTGTATTAGTAGACGACGTGTTTTGCATTGAAACGTCAGTATCTGTGAATGCAGACTCTGGGAAATCAGCCTCCCCTTCAATGTATCCATGATGTTCAGGAACATCATCATCAATGGCAGTGTAACCACTGCGGGATGGCTGTCGGAAAGTATGGAGAATGTGATTGACCAGGTTCCGACATGGATGACATTGAAGCGGGAAAGCCATCAGCACCATCACCACAATACACAACCGACCGATGAGAGATGCCATGGAGTCACGTGGATACATTGAAATAATGTTTGCATTGACGGCTGAACCAAAGGTTAAGTAGCCCAAGAGCCCCACTATCAAGTAAGCTGAGCACGCGATAAGCATAGCGTAACGAATGACACGGTTTGCCTGACGGGTTACCAGTCCTGATGACCGAGGCTGCAATTCATTGATGATAGAGAACATATTCTGATGGCAAGTGTAAGCGAACACAAACAACGGAAACAGAGACAACGTACGTCTAATCAGGATTGGGCCGACAGGGACTATACCAGTAACATCTCTGTGGTCGGAAATGTAGTGTTCCACGACCAAACAAATGAGGTACAGCACGGAAAACAAAGCCAACATTCCCGTGTATCTAAGAGACGCCAACAGGCGCAAAAATGCAAGTGGGGCCGTCACTCCGGCCGAAAACAATGTGATCCAAAATCTCCGCAGCATAAGAATCAGATCCGCCTTCACGTGCAAGCTTTCCATGATCTTTGGCATCAAATCTCCAATAACAACCAAGTAAGAAATGCCTACACCAAAACACTTGATGGCGATGGCTGCATCGAAAATGGCCAGGAGCTGAGGGTAAGTCAACTGACAGAGTCCAAAATAGGAAACAGCCCCGTGATTTTTAGTGTATTTGGCGACTTTGTTTTGGAGATAAAGACCAAAGGCCGAAGTACATGCTGACCACACTACAAGCACAGCACCAAACACCACGCCGTTGTTGCTGATACCATAGGGCATGGCAAGAATTCCTGCACCTATGATGGTGTTAAGGAGGTTGATCGTGCCGGATCTCACCGTCGCTTTGGCCATGATTGTTTTACCTTGTTGTTGGTTTATCGCAAGTAGTGTTGGTTGCGTGCAGGAAGATATCTGGACAGATAGTATTGTATGCAGGGGTTAATACAAGAGGCTCTTTTGGTTGGTGGGGAAAAAAATAACTAGCATGAGTAGTGTAGTTATTGCTGGGTTCCAGTTTAGGTCCTGGTGTTCATTGCGGAGAGAGAAGCTTTTTTCTAAAGTGCAATTAGATCATATATATTATATGCAGACCAGTATCAACACTCCATCAAAGTCGACGTCACAGTACGATGGACTTTGTATGGAAAGATTGCCCTGTTTTAAATATGAAATTTTGGCTTAGCATTGTTGCATTACAAGGTCTGATTCATGTCACTGGCGGGTGCTTCTCAATTGAACGACGAGAGATGAAAGACGGCAAATTTTACGTCAAAGAAATATTAAAAAGTATTTGAGGCAGTATACGGGATTGGGAATAGAAACTCTGCATTAATCAGTACTTGAGGAGAAGAAAGGGAGGGAGAGAAAAAATAGAGGAAGGAAAGACAAAAAAAAAAAAAGACAAGATGACTTCATCTGTACATGTTTCATACTTTCTGCGTAAACACTATATGCTCTCGTACATTATATACGGAGATAAGGTACTTTTGAAAGTGTTACTAGAATTTCACTAAAGTATAAGCGCGTGGTTATTTATAAAATTGAGTTTTGTGGATGTGGTCTCGCAGTCGTTGGCTATGGATTTGTAGTCGAATGTTCTTGTGTGCCTCCATGGCAATTGTCAAGAAGTTGAGTAAACTACGGATTATCAGTCCGTCAGAATCTCTAGTGAGTAGAGCTGACTTTAGTGCTATTTCTAGTAACCATAAGTATGTAGAGATCCGGAGTTCCACCTGTTGCCTGTTGCCGGTAGTACTTAAGCCAGAGCAGATAATCTGCAAAGCTATTTACAATGATGGGCAGCACTATGTAGACCCATCTACTGGGTACGATATTACTAGATACATATCTAGGGACACTCTCTAGGAACATTACCTAGGCACACTTGGTACACTCTCTAGACACACTTGGTACACTCTCTAGACACACTAGGGACACTCTCTAGGCACACTAGGCACATTACCTAGGGACACTTGGTACACTCTCTAGGCACACTAGGCACATTACCTAGGCACACTAGGCACACTCTTGTTCAATATCACAACGATACTTCAAATTCTGTGATGCATCGGCCGTATCTTCTTGCTCAATTGCAATCTTTCTTTAGGATGGCATTTATCACGTAACAAACTTGAACCACTTTACCTATGCGTCTTGCTCACTCTCTGCAACCTCAACTCTCCCAAATACCTTGTACCAAAACATCTCTAGAAGATCAACACTTTCAACTAAACACCTCTATTCAACTTTTAGATCAAAGAGTCCTCGCCTACAAATATAGTCTCGTATAGGAGACAGGTACCCATACATTGATTTGTTACTGAATTACTGGCTCGTTGACTACATAAGTTGTTCTCCATTGATCCTACAAATTGTTTTTACTGGCTAACCTGTCAATTGATCCTATAAACTGTTCTTACTGGCTAACCTGTCATTGATCCTATAAATTGTTCTTACTGGCTAACTTGTCAGTTGATCCTACAAATTGTCCTTACTGGCTAACTTGTCAGTTGATCCTATAAATTGTTCTTACTGGCTCATTGGACTCTACTCCATTGGTTGGCTCCTATTTGAACGACGTAGTCTAACAGTGGTAGTTTCATTACTGTCCTAACAAGTGATGATTTTAAACATGTCTTTCAAAGATTCAGCCATTCTTAGGCATAGAGTGGCCCTGTCTCGACAAAAGAAAGCCAACCTAAAGAATAACTATGTAATTCTAATATAATATGTAGAGCTAACAAATCATTAACTAAAGGGAATAATAATAAACCTATTATATTACTCAATAAAATTGATAAACCACTAATTAAATTCATTTTAATTATTTAGTTTCTTTTAATTATTTATTTACTTAAATAATATCTAATTGAAATAGTATTCGTAGTTCTATATTTAATACTAACCCCGAAAGTGAAGAGTTCACTTGTTCCCTCTTAAACACCCTTCACCACCTGAAGCAAACTCGTCTGACTGCCTACCATGGCTGGTGCTCATTAAACTCGGCTGAGTATTGAGACACATTCCCTCTCTCTTGGTTATCCGGACTGGGGAAGCAACTACGCACTTCACTATACACGGGGAATTATCTCTATGTATAAGATTGTATATAATCAAAATACTTCACATAATCTGATAGATATTTAGAGGGTGTATCTCCTCTGTAGGGAGGCATATTGAGGAAGATTCAGCTTTTCCCTAGGTAGGTATTATACATAAAAATATATACATTATCCTATAGTGTAGTATCTCCTTAAAGAAGATCATTACGTTAAGGAGATCACATGCATATGCCCATGCATGGACATATGGTGTAACTATATCCATGTATATATCCATGTTATATATTAAGTTATATTTGTGATCAACATACATACTTTAGACACTCATATAGCTCGTACTACATATTAATATCATATAACTACTATATATACCTTGAATAAAGGCATTATTAATTATGTATAGGTGAGCTTCTATAGCGTCATGTATTTTAAGTTACTTTCTTGTCCAATCATAAGTTAGGTACAATTACTCAAATTACGTATCTGTTGTGTTATCCTTATTCATGTTTCAAGAACATTTGGAAACATTTTTCTAGAATCTGTTGAATGAACTATCTATAATTTGGATTTGTTGTATGTTCATAGGTTTTTGGTTTTTTCTTTGTACTAATGCAATACAAATATGACACTCAGCATTTTAATGATTTTTAAAAACACGTAAAATTATTTCTTGTTAGCAAAAAGAGCAATGTTCGCTTGTTCCATGATAAGACATGCCATTTTTGGACACTATAGACATTTCAATAATACTAAAAGATTGTTAGGTTAGGTCATCCATTATTAGTAGGAGCAATGCCTTATTAAGATATATTACTATCAAATACGGTATTGAAAAGGCGAAATATGTTTGAATAGAACATAAAGGAACCCTCTTTATGTGAACATATATATAGTGTATTTGTAAGTTATATATAGTCTTAGATAAAGTTAGAATTAGGATAGTTCTACACAGATATTAAGATGGTTCTACACAGACATTAAGATGGTCTACAAGATATTAAATGGTCTACGCAGATATTAAGATGGTCTACAAGATATTAAGATGGTCTACAAGATATTAAGATGGTCTACAAGATAATAAGATGGTCTACAAGATATTAAGATGGTCTCCAAAGATACAATAATATGGACCCCTCCCTTGTGAAGATAATATAGCTATTACGTAGGTACAAATATCAATATTATTTATCTACATATAGCATTTATTATTTATCCCCATGTGGTACTCTACATATGATTCCCACAGACTTTATCTAGTACACCCACACGACGTGCCGTAAAGAAATTAATACTAGAGGAACGGCATCTGTTTAGACAAAATGATTACACTATACATTTGCTCCATTGGTCTCAGTTAGTGATTAAAGGAGAAACCTTTGTTATATGTAGTGAGAAGCATCAACTGGTTCTATTCATGCTCCTTGACAAAATGTCTACACAAGACCATGTAAGAAATGTCTACACAAGACCATGTAAGTAAAGTTTTAGTTGATATTAATAAAAGAATGCATGGCAATTGCTGTCTCGCCTAAAAGAACAGTACAAAAAATGGATACTTCATTTAAAATGTAAGCTTTATCTCACATTTTTTCTTCAAAATGTCGTGTGGCTCTACGCCTGGCTTGTTCCCAAGCCATCTTTCTACTTGCACCTCAGCAACACTGGATAGACACATACTCCAACAAGCCAGCGCCATACGTAACCAAGCTTCTCCGCATTGTAGTAGGCTGCTCCGCAATGTAGTAGGCTTCTCCGCTACAGTTGTCATTGTAAAAACTTAAATTACATTGTTGAGCACCGAGATGCATAAATAAGAAGAAAAAAAGTTTGACTTGCAGGCTACATGGCCGGTGATACAGGTACGCCAGCTTGTCTCGGGGTATATCTTTAAAAGGTTTTCTTTTTAGTCTCTGCTTCAAATCGCTAGTTTGTTTACGTGACACGATGAGTTTCTCCTTTCAACTCCATGCTCATAAAACGAACCAGCCCAACAAAATGGCAATCAAAACCAAAATCACCGCAAGAGGAATAGAAAATCCACTGGCTGGCTCCTCCACTGGAGTAGCAACTGGGGTTTTCTCTGCACTTTCGTTAGAGTCCAACTTTTCAGACAAATTGTTGATTTGGGCATTGGATTCGGCCAATTCCTTTTGAGCTTGCTGTGGAACTTGCTCCTTCTTGCTCTCAACAGAAGCCGCAGCAGCACCCAACGCAGCAGCAGTCTTGGCACTCTCTGGAACCTGGGACTCTTTCACTTCAGATGGAATTTGTGTGTTGTTTAATGTGGTGTCATGGTCAACTGTGTTGTTTTGTCCAAACGTAGTGTTGGCAACTGGAACATCTGGAGCAGAGTTCGAGGAAGCAGCGGCTGCTGCTGCCAAAGGAGCTGATTGGGTCGCGTTAAGGTAAGAAGTGTCGTCAATATGCGACTCGTCTTTTTCGTCATCTTCAATGATGAAGTTAACCTTCAATTTCTTTTGTAGCAACTGTTCCTTGTGCTTAGCTTCTAAAGCTGGCCATGATTCGCCCACCTTAGACGCATCTTCCAACTCAGAACATGGCAAAGATACAATCAAAAATTTGTCCTTACATTTGTAGTCCTTTGGTAATGGTTGGGCGAAACCTTGCAAAATGAGAGAGATCTTCATCGATTCTCCTGGACGCACGATGCTGGCATTTGGACGCACACAGTACAACTTTGGTGCAGTGGTCTTGACTTTGAAAGCCAATGGCTCGGTTGAGGTGTTTGTCAACTGCAAGTACTCAGTCGAGGGTTCAGTGAGAGTTCCTGGATGTTAGTACAGATTTGCAAATAAGAGAAGTGAGTTGCGGAGGATGGCGAGATCTTAGTGTTTAAAAAGTTGGGAAAGGCTGAACAAGTGGAGGAAGCAGTCAATTGGGAAGTGAGAAAAAAAAAAGAAGCTTCTAGGGATAGTGCTTTGGTTGCCAGACATGTTTGTCAGACAGGGGGTACTTAATTCTGGTCTTCGAAGGCACTCCAATTTTTCACTAATTGATAGTTCCTAGAGAGCTGAGGCTGTTTTGGCTTCTGTGATACTTTACAGAACCTATTACCATGGAAATTGCCTCTTTTGGCGACTCTCCTAAAAAGCTTAGAGACGTAAACATTGAGGGGATCACAAAAACAGACGCAGCAAACCACAACACAAACCATCAGAATCAATCAACGCCAGAAGCAGATAGCATTAATCCGAAGTTGCAACGAAAGAGTAACAAAAAGAAAAAGAAAAAAATTTCGACTCCAGCGATAAAAAGCGGAGAATTGCTGATGACGTGGAGAAATGCGCAATCGCAAACGAGAACAATTGAGTATAGCACAAGCGGAAAGAACAGGGGAAAAGCCATCGAACTGACGAATAAGAACATTAATTCACATACCTCTGTAGGTCAAAGAGTTTGGAGACACTTCCATTGTATTGCGGGGGGATTGATCAGATAGGTGGAAGAAAAGAAGGAGGAAAAAGAAGAATGCGAGAACGAATTCGATCAGGCATGTAATGCGAAAATCACACGAAAATACAACAGAAGCGAGCCGCACGTGACGTCCAAACAAACAGTACAAGATTCGATGTGGCCGTTTTTGTGAGACAGCAGATCTTATTTTGTCGGTGACTAGGTTTGTGGCTACATCAATTTCTGTCCTTTCTGTGTACGTTTTTCTGTGTCTGTTCTGCTTACGAGCCCGTTATGCGCATGTGGCTGATATTGTTGGATCAATGGTGCGGAAAATTGTGGGAACTTCCCGCGCCGCAGCATAAACATTAGAGGCACACCTTGGGAACGGAACAACGACCGTCTTGTAACAAGTGCGTGCCAAAATCATATTGGATTTGAGGGCTGCTACAAGCATCGTCATTATGTTTCCCCAATTCAGGCACACAAACAGAGGGAAGACAGGGGAAAGGAAAAGAATAAAACTGTGGAGTTAAAGTTCGTATGCGCCCTGAGGTGACATGACTTGCGCCGGCAATTGCGCCTGTCAACTACTCCTAAACACCCCCACTGCATATGGCTCCTCCTCCTCATCTAAGGGGACATCCAATAGAAGTACCGTTATTATTTTCTTCTCATTTGATTCGGAAATGAGACCTTGATTTGCCTACTCCTACTTATAAGTAAAACTAGCATTCATCTCGACTTCTCCTCTGCGTCTTATCTAGCGCCCTGCATATAGTAGCGTTTATGTGGTTTCTCTCAACCGTCGCTTGCAATTAAAGATGTGCTTGTGCATTGTATACTCGGTGTCATATACCGGCACGAGCTGCCTCTGTAATTTCTATTTCAGGCGTTTCTGCTGAAGCTTAAAGTACAATTTGTGTATGTTTTGGGTTTCCCTCTCGTATTTTGTCTATTTTTGCCGGGCCTGGCCAGAAATTGACAATGGGTGTACCTTACGCGACTTGTTCGGTGATCACCAAAACTGAAACAGATAATTGTTAGTTCTAAAATATCCTGCAGTCTGAGAATCCAGCCAGTTCTATTAATAATGGGGAATCGTAGCCATGAGTCAGGATAGTTAAGGTGACGGGTGAGTCACGTGCGCCAAAGTAATAAAGCGTAAGGCAGATGTTTCTGGGTGGAATTGCACTAGAGGTAGAGACGAAAAGATGAAATTGAAAAACAACAAACGAGCTGAATACGAAGTGTAATGGGAAACGAAGTGAGAAACGAAGACGTGGACTATTGTGATGAATAAGAAAAAGGTAACTGAGTGAAAAATGTGGAAAGAAGCTGGAGAGAAACATTTCAATTTCGAGGGAAGAAACTGGAGAGAGGCATTCAATTTCGAGGGAGAAATGTAGAAAGAAACTGTCGAGAGGGACAAAGAAAATGTTCAATTCGCTTGATGTTCTTATTCTTTTTTCTTTCCAGTCTTATTCTAACCTTGGTTTTCCTCTATTTTTTTTGTGTGGTATTACTTGACCGATTAATTACCGAAATGGTGCATCGGTAACGTATATACACGGGATTACTCGAGGTGAGTCAATTAGAAGCCGTAATTATTGTCTGTTTCTCTGTTATCTGGTGAAAGGATAGTCTTGTCGTCTCTGCTTTCTTTGCTGAGAGAGAGTTATGTAAAGCATTGTGAGCATTCCGAATATTAAGCCGATTGACTAAGATGTCATATCCAGATCTATGACCAAGAATTCTTTTTCAAAAACGACTTGATTAATTGTAATAAAATTCACTGTTTAATTCTACTTTCCACATATTGTGGGCGTTGTACTATCGCATACATAGAGGCGTCAAAAATTGAAACATCGACTCCACTCTGGATACCTGGACTTTTCCTGGAAAAGGCTTACATTTCAGTAGAAAGCCAGAAAGACTACTTTAATGGTATGAATCATTTTCCATGACCGTCATGACTGGACTAATACGCATCGATGTCCTTGCTATTTCTCGATGAAAAAAAATTAATAAGTAGATAAAAAGGCATTGCTTGAAACAGAGAACGAAAGGTTAAGCTGCCGCTTTTGACCATGTCCCTCAAAGGAGTGCTTTTCACAGAATATGGAGATCAATGTTCATTAGGAACCACCGTACTTTGGAACACAGAAGCACAATGGACAAGCTCAGACACTTTGTTGATTTCTGGTGTATTTTGATAATCCAACAGACATGTGTGTTTTATGTGAAAATCTACATTAGTTGCTGAATTGGTTAGAATTGTCAGCTACGATAGAAAATGCAAATCTCAAAATTGTTTGCAACGTGAAAATGTGAAATAGAAAAAGAACCGAAAGCTAGAGGCAATCTTGTTGGAAAATAATAATTCTCTTTCAGCCGCATTTTATTCTTCTGTCAATACAAGGTGATGATGCACCAACCAGCGAATACATAATTATGCCCCAACAATTGATCCGTCTTGACCAGCAACTAAAAGACGATTGATATAATCACTCGTGGTACTATCATTAATAATGATATATTTTAATTATAGATAAATTATACGGAGAGATAAGCATTCAGATATAAAGAGGGATCTATAAAGTAGAGGGAATGAAGAAGAGTAGAATAAAAGTTATATGAGACAAATCAGTTATATAACTCGTGATTGTATAGTACAAGGAAACATTTATGAGTATATGTATATGAATATGTATATAATGTCAATATGTATACATATCTGTATAATATCTGTATAAATATCTGTATAAATATCTGCATAAATATCTATATAAATATTTGTATAATATCTGTATGATATCTGTATGGTATCTGTATAAACATGTATATAATATCTGTATAAATATCTGTATAAATATCTATATAAACATGTATAAATATCTGTATAAATATCTATATAAACATGTATAAATATCTATATAAACATGTATAAATATCTATATAAACATGTATATAATATCTGTATAAATATCTGTATAAATATCTGTATAAATATCTGTATAAATATCTGTATAAATATCTGTATAAATATCTGTATAATATCTGCATAATATCTATATAAATATCTATGTAATATCTAGATAAATACTATAATGGTAGTATAAAGGATTATTCAGAGTGGTACTTTGTAATATTCACATTATATGACTTATAATACATACATACGTCCAAGTATTACGTGGACATGCTTCATAGGATAAATGATTCTCTTTTGGGCGGGATGATGAGATGAGATAAATGACCATAATATGGGGTTATTGATAAAATGAATAAATATTTTATTATGAATATATATGATACCTTACATAATGGTGTTTATAAAGATAAGCAAAGATAAATATAATCCTTACTAAGAAAGGGTTATCGGTCTTCATCTTTTCCCTCTCAAGAACATAGGATATATGATAAAATGATACCCACCACATACATTATATTACTAACCTTAGAGATGATATGTATAGTATGGACATATATTTAGTATAATAAACTTATCAATAAGATAAATTTAAAGAAGGCGTACTAACGGCGGTCTCTGTGAGGATTTCGGGTAGCGAATTCATTGACGATAGTTGGTGATTTAAATGTATACCTACATCTTTGTGTTTATGAAGGATAAGTCTAAATTCCTACATATCTTTTACGGGTAGAAAATGATCCCTACCACCTTTGGGGGAAGAGTGTATTCTAGGTTATCCACACTAAGACAAATTAGAGATGACGGCCAAATTTGACCCACTTGGTACCTGTTTTCTAAAAGGTATATTATTCTATATAGTTTCAACCATAAGGATATTGAGGTATACGACGTGGAATACCATCCTACTCTACGTGCACATAACCTAAAGCTTCACGTTCAGCTACAGTAATATTATTAATAGTATCAGGTAGTCAGTTATGCTTCTTTCATATTGAATTTAATGGGTACTTCTATAATTGGATTTATGGCAGATGCATCATTGTTAAATCGTTACTATAATAAATAAAATATAAGGAACTAAACCTAATATTAAAGCTGAATATAAAGCCTACTATCGCAAGTATAAGATTTAAGAGAATACAAAAAGTATCAGACTTTTTTTATTATGTATCCATACTTCGAAAGTATTACGTAATTAGACTATAATAACTAAATATGAATTAGTTCAATGGTTGAAACATTACTCTCTAAAGTGATTATATTCGAATCACATCAAATTCTCATTTCTTTTTCCTTTTCTATTCTAGTCGTTACTGGAATAGAGCTCCGTATACGTAGCGTGTAGTATGTCGTCATCCATCAAGTTATCCTAGGTCGTCTCATTTTCCTTCCACACCAAAGGCTTATTGCTATCTTTCTTTTTCTTTTCATATACAAAACATTCAATATTCCTATACATCTCTATCCAAATATCACCAATACGGCTACCTCGATAAACTCCTTCCTGTATTTTGACACCACACCTACTACTAGAAATGATGGTCTAAGATGCCTTTGTCTTGTATCGTCTTTCCACATGATTTGTACTGTAGTTTTCGTCTCCTTGCAAGTTGTCCTCCACTATTCTAGTGACCCTAGAATCACGTATATAAAATTGAACAGGACCAACTCCATTTGGCGAACAAGAGACACCCGTGGCCGGCTATCATGGCTATCATCGTGGTCGACTTACCATCATGGCTATCATTACAATATCAACTATTCTTCCACAGTGAAAATGTAACTAATAGTCGTCACCCTTCGATACAACCTCCTTCTTATGTGGATGGAGCAAGATGGTATGCTCGTATTGAGCAGTGTAACTGCCCAGCACATCCACCAATGGAGGATAGTCCTCCACAACGCCTGCACGCACCAACTGGTTCAACGCCAAAAGATATTTCTGCTCACCAGCACGTTCCAAGTACCGCCGACACCATGGCAAGGTGCCAAAATTGCGCTTAATGGAGCCAACCAACAGACGGGCGCTATCGGAAGGCAATTTTATGTCATCGATGTTCTTGTTCAAAGCATAGTGCAGGCACTCTCCTTGAGGAATCACATATCCTTTGCCTGTTGTTCCGAAAGTTTCAATAGCAAATGTCTCACCTTCCTCCATCTTGGTCATGTCTCCGTTGGCCACAATAGGAACGGTTTTGCCCAGGTGGATCTCAAAGTCTCCAATGTTATGACCGTTCAAATTTCTGATACATTTGATTGGGTAAGTCTTTCCACCCAACTCCATCTCGTAAGACTCCATCACCTCTTGAATTGCTGCTCCAATATCATTCAACCGCACGTCAATACCGGCCTCCTTGATACCGGTGTATGTGGCCTCTCTGACGGCAGTCAAAAGATTGTCATACTTGTCGTCAAAGGTCAAAGTAAAGGCGGAATCCACAATGTGGCCGTTGACATGCACTCCGATATCAACCTTCATGACATCCTCGTATTTCAATACTGTCTTATCACCGGTGTTTGGGGTGTAGTGGGCGGCCACGTGATTCACAGACAAACCAGTTGGAAACCCAATTCCCTGCTTTAATGTGTGATCATTGCCTGCGTATGCACGGACAGAGTTTTCAATCAAGTCAGCAATTTCAATCATTGACATTCCAGGTTTAACCATGTCCTGGGCCTTTTTTCTGACTCTCCGATGAATCTCGGCACCTTTCCGGAAATCTTGCCAATGTGAGTTCCGTTGTCTATCTAAGTACCGCTTCTCTTCATCGGTAGTACGGTAGCTGTTGATTTCAAGAGGATACTCCATCCATTGACCCTCAGGGAACTCGCCATCAGGATAACTCTTGTCTATGGAAGTGAGCTTCTTTTTCTTCTTGTTCTTCTTCTTCTTTTTAGCAGCAGTTTCGGCGGTAGTTTCTGGTGCTTCTACACCATCTAGATGCAATTCCTGCAATTCTTTTTCTGTTTCGTTCACAATCTCGGGAGCTGACATTGCCTGGTGATGGGATGATGGGGTAAATTTTTCTTGTTCTTAAGTATGGTGGTCACGTGCGAATATACCGGGATCGGGAGTACTGCCTAACCCGAAATACTTTAAAATGCCGTAGCTAATTTACGAGTTGTGTACATTGGAAGTTTTGTGGTTTGGAATTTCTGTAGCTAGAAAGTGTTGATTATTAAACTATAGTGGTGGTAATTTGATTACGTGTCTACTAGTTGTCTTTAACCGCTCTTTTGCGATGTTCTGCCAACGCACTTTAAACATGTTGAGTGTGCCAACAAAATTGATCTTTGTCAACTTCATGGTAATTGCGCTTTGACAGAATTTCCTTTGCATCTGCTGTAGAAATCCACTAGCCCTGCAACAATCATATAATCTAAACAGACATCCATGCGATGAGAAACGAACACAGACCCGTCTGTGTCCAAGTGTGGGAAGTCCAAATGCCATGGCGCGATGGTGCTGCGCTGGTCTACATGATGAGTACGTTCTACTCCTTTGTAGGGCCACCGAACAAACCGACCTTGTCGAAATTAATCATTTTTCCGTCCACCAGTTTGCTGGGCTGCAAAACCATGCCGTGGAAATCAGGAGTCTTTAGTAAATTCCGCCCGTTAGGCGCAGACCCAGAAGGTGATGGCGTAAAGAAGTTAACATAATCGCTCATATTAAATCCTGCTGGAGTCAATGCAAGTCCTGCCGAAGGTAATGCGCTATTTGGTACAACGGCGCCGAATATGCCAGCCGAAGTGACTCTATTTTGAGGGGTTTTCTCTACCCCAGCTGCACCGGCACGTTTTGGTGTCAATGGAGCTAAGAACTGGCCTTGTTTTGATAAGTGCGGCTGTGGAGCCGTAGTTGCGCGTGGTGTTGCAAATGGTTTGGCAGGCAGAGGCGAAGTGGCTAGGAACATGAGCAAATCTGCCCCTTCAGCGTCCCCGTAGTTGCCACGTTCAGCTTGAGCCTCGTAGCTGTCACGACCTGGTTGTGTGGGTGTTTTAAGAAGATTGAGTTGTTTCTTAGCCAAAGTTGGTGTTGTTGCTACCGATTTCTGCAGTGGCGCGCTAGTTGAATCTCCTGCGGCAACACCGGAGTTAGAAGTGGCAGTTGTTCGATGCTCTAGATTATTGAGTGGCTGCAAAACCATTTGAGGTTCTGGGCGACGTCTTTTGGTGGGCGATTCCCCTGCCTCATCGTCGGAAGCTTCGGGAGGCAGGCTTGCCAAGTGTGTTCGCTGTGCTGGAGAACACAACGAGGGCAGCAGTCCGAGGGTCGTGTTGACATCTCCGCTGGCGCCAGCGCCTGCTATCTGGCGTTTCCACATGTAGTAGTTCTTCAAGGGGCTGGACTTTGGAAACAGAGTCAGCGATACTGGGGAATCAGGAGGAACGTTCCGGCCCGCAGAAAGCAGTTGTTTTGCGGCCACCGACGCGCGCGAGAGTTTTTTCTTCAACTCTAAAGCAATCTTTTCGAGTTCATCTTTGCGTAAGGGTGTTTTCGGTTTTTTCTTATCGTCTGGCGAATTAACGCTCTTGGAGTCTTGAAGCATTTTCATAGCAGTGAAGAGGATGTCCACCTTCTTCTGTCCAATTGTAAATTTGAATGGCCGGTTACTTCTCTCGGAAAATCTCTAGCTTCAATAGTGTGTGCTTTGAAGTATCCGTTGATATGAGCGTCACAGATCCCAATGTTACAGGTAGCAACGTTGTACAAGAAGGGTGCAAAGAATTGCGCTCTTGAAGATTTGCGCCTGAATTATTGCGCTTGTATAGGAGAAAGTGGCGAAAGCAAATCAGTACTTTCTTCTGCTTGCAATTGGATGTTGCTAGGAGGAAGTTGGACTACAGAAAAAGTAAAAGCAAGAAGGCATCTTCTTTTTTAGGAGGGTCGCACCACGCGTGCTCCCCTTTCCCTTTTGGGCGTAATTAGTCGCAGGCATCGTTGCGGTCGGGCGTCGGACAAAAATGTCAAGGTGCCAGAAAAAAATACATAAAGTGCAGATGTGAAACATGTCTTTTATCTATAATGTTGGGGGATTATGTAAGCGTATCTTAGTGTACTTTTTTTATTGACTTACTGTATTTGTGCCAGCTGTATGGCCTCACTATGGTCGGGTTAATAAGGTACATCTCGCACAATATGTAGTGCGATTTTCATTACACGAAGGAAGGACTCAGGCACATAGTCACTACTAAACAGAGCATAAGCCTCCAATCGAAAGAACTAAAAATTTGGCTTTAATTGAATTTAATACAAATTTATAAACGTTAATTCTGGGGCACGTGACATGTTCGTTCATCAGTACCTCCCTTTTCGTTTTGGGTGATATGTGCATGTCTGGGACAGTACTTGTTATTAAGGGATTTTTTTTGTTCGGTTTCTCAAGCACAATATTTTCTTTCTCTTTTATCTTCTCTTCTTCTCTTTTCTATCTCGCTCCTAATCTCTGCGCTCGGTTTCCTCTTTGGTCATGATGCCTTATCACTCGGAGATTTCCGCACAGAAGGCAAATCTGCTCTTCATGCAGACCATGCTTTACTGACTATTTCTTAGCCGCCTCTCACTTCTATAAAGTTAGTAGTGCTACCGCCTTCGTTTTCAAGTTTCTATACTTCGTTTTGCTTTGCACAAGGTATTGAATTTGGTACTCCGGAATCCTGTAATCCTGCACGCAACCGTGATCTCATTCGTCTTGGTTGATCTCAACCCATAGTTTGTCCTCCTAAGCTACACACGTGACCTAGCACTTTCAGCTTAGACCACATCCTGATGGCGTTTCCCTTGATTGTTGTACCGGTGGTACTTCTATATGCTACCTACCTTACCATCACGCAAGCCTTACCTCGGTTCTTTCTTCTCCCGCCTCAATTGTGGCAGGACAAGATTCTATCCGTGATCAACTACCCCAAACCAATCTACTTGAAGGTTGGGCGGAAACGGTCCAGCTACCGCCGCCGGCTTGTTACCGCCAGTGTCCAGCCTTCTTTTTATACTAACTTCACTAATAACAAACTCAAACTCCATCCCACTGATAAGGAAAATGAGAACGACTCATTCATGGCAGCTATGAAAAACAGAGCGCCTACGGATCCTAACCGCAAGGTTATTTACGGATTTTTCCATCCTTATGCCAATAACGGTGGTGGCGGTGAAAAGGTGTTATGGCACGCGGTTCAGGCCACTCTTTTAGAAGATACACGCAACATCGTGGCCATCTACACCTCCAACATTGAGGCGCAACCGTTGGACATTTTATCAAAAGCAGAAGCAAAATTCAATGTCCGTGGATTGGACTCCAAGAGAATTGTTTTCATTTACTTGCGTCGATATGCCGAGTACATTGACAGCGGCTTCTGGAAACATGCCACTCTCATTGGCCAACTATGGGGGTCTGTGCTTTTGGGTCTCGAAGCCATGTACGAATTGAGTCCGGACGTGTGGATTGACACTCAGGGTTTGCCTGGATCATATTTGCCTGTTTCATGGATCTTGAAGTGTCCCATTGTGGCATACGTGCACTATCCAATGATTCAGCCTGATATGTTCAACAAGCTCAAATTCAAGAATTTCGGCCACTTGATTCAATTCCGGCCCAGAGATATTAAACATCTTGCTAAGTTCTTGTATTGGACAGCATTGTACTACTTTTATGCCTACTTGGGATCGTGTGTTGATGTGACTTTTGCGAACGGCTCTTGGACTTACAATCACATCGAAAAGATATGGAGCTTCAATTCCGCAATTGGTAAATCGATTTCGGTGTTGTATCCCCCTTGTTCTACCGAAGATTTTGTTGCCCTGACTTCCGAAAAGAGAGAAAATGTTCTTTATATTGCCCAGTTTCGTCCAGAAAAGCGTCACAGCTTGGTGTTAGACGAATACGCCATATTCTTGTCCGATTTCAGAGCAAACAAACTTCCAATAAAACAACTTCCTCGGTTGGTGCTTTTGGGATCATGCCGGACACCAACGGACTCGAAAACTCTCGAACAGGCGAAGGAAAAAGTACAGCAGCTCGGTTTGGAAGACCATGTCCAATTTGTTGTCGACTGCTCGTTTGATGAAGTCTGTTCTAACTTGGCCCAAGCGAAGTTTGGCTTGAATGCAATGTGGAATGAGCACTTTGGAATTGGTGTGGTGGAGTACGTTAGCTCTGGTGTTGTTCCAATTGTCCATGCGTCTGCTGGACCCTTATTGGACATTGTGGTGGGGGAACTGCCAACTAAAAAATGGTATAATGAAATGGGATTTTTTTTCAAAAGTGAACAAGATCCGGACTTGAAATCGGAAACTTCTGACGGGGAGCTTGTGTTTGAATTTGATGACGAGACGGTGACTTTCCCTCCGTTGAACAAAGTTTTTTCTCGGTTGTATATTACCTCGCCAGAATTGGCGCTGGAAGCTGAACTTGACAAGAAACGGAAATTTGGTATCGAGCAAATGCAAAAGAAATTCTCGAACCTGGCATTTCAAAAGAAATGGGTGTCTGATTTACGGTATGTGGCCCAGTTGGAAATTGCCTATCGCGAGAATAAAAAAGATAAAGTTGAACAAGTGCATTGAGTTTCTTTGGTCTTTGATTGGACTCTCTATGTTCCGACTAGGGGTCGACTTTTGGATGTGTTTGGTTCAGGCTTGGGTGTTTTGAAGTCTTCAGGCCAAGCAAATATGTTTCTGCTGATGCCAGAGCCAATTGGGTCGATTACTACTTTGGCGCTGGTGATTTGGTAGATCATTGACTACTGTAAAGCACTGCTGGTGGCTGCGTATTCAAAGGCTACAACTCTTGCGAATAAAAATGCTGACGGTGCTTCTAATATTTTTGTCTATCCTTTCTATCAATAAGCCAATTAATGTCTACCATTATTTGTGCTACTTCTAGTTATATCTACCATTATTTGTCCCCGATGTTTCTAATATCTGTCTACCCTACTACCTCCCCACCGTGTCCCTTGTCTACTGTCCTCACAGAAATAAATTGGTTACCCGTCTAATTGTAGGACAGACATAGTTAACGTCAGGCGCGGTCTGATCCTTTGTGCTCTCCTTCTCCATAATTGAATTCTTTACACATCTGGTAATTTTCTACTCATTGTAAGCGGCTATCATACACATCAGTCTCCTCCTGTCTTCATAGTAATTTGTTGTCCCTCTCTCGAAGGTCGACCCTCGCCCCAATTTCGCGCGCCATACCAATCGGAGTAGTCTCCACCAAAATTCAAACAAAACAGAAATAAATAGTCCTTATAAATAGGCCAATTACGTTAACACGCACATTTACAAAGAATACAGTTTCCTAAGACAAGCCCAGTTGTTGGCCCACCTCAAGTCGCGTCTCTCCTGTTTCCGGTGTTTGCGCCAATACACCAATTTACCGGTCGTGGTTGACCCAAAGTGATGCGGCAGTCGTGTTAAAAAGTGGGCAACAAACAAACCAGTTTCAGTTCTCGACAGCCCGAAACCAAAGCCACATCCCAATGAAATTGGACGTGACAAAACAGTTTTCCACGCGCTCGGAAAGAGTCAAGGGCATTGATTTCCACCCTTCCGAGCCCTGGATCTTGACCACGCTCTACAATGGAAAAATCGAAATCTGGTCCTATGCTACCAACATGTTAGTCAAGTCGATCCAGGTGACGGATTTGCCCGTACGTGCCGGTAAGTTCATTGCCCGTAAGAACTGGATTGTGGTTGGCTCGGACGACTTCCAGATCCGTGTTTACAATTACAATACTGGTGAGAAAATCACCCAGTTTGAGGCCCATCCAGATTACATCCGGAGTATTGCAGTGCACACGTCTTTGCCATATATTTTGACATCGCTGGATGATTTGACTATAAAGTTGTGGAATTGGGACAATAATTGGCGTTTGGAGCAAACTTATGAGGGTCATCAGCATTATATTATGTGCGTCAACTTCAACCCTAAGGATCCCAACACATTCGCATCTGCTTGTTTGGATCGAACAGTTAAAGTGTGGCTGTTGGGTCTGCCTACTCCAAACTACACCTTGGTGGCCCATGACATCAAGGGTGTCAATTATGTGGATTACTACCCACAAGCAGACAAGCCGTATCTCATTACTTCCTCCGATGATAAAACGGTTAAGGTGTGGGATTATCAGACAAAATCGTGTGTTGCGGTTCTTGAGGGCCATTTGGCCAACGTTTCTTTTGCCATCTTTCACCCAGAGTTGCCATTGATCGTTTCTGGTTCTGAGGACGGCACTATCCGGTTCTGGAACTCCAACACATTTAAATTGGAGAAATCAGTCAACTACGGCTTAGAACGTGTTTGGTGTGTCTCTGTGTTACAGAAATCAAACTTGATAGCTATTGGTTGTGATTCTGGTTACGTTGCCCTCAAGTTGGGTAATGAAGAGCCTTTGTTCTCTATGGATGCCAATGGAAAGTTGATCTATGCTAAAAATTCTGACGTGTATCAGTCTGTCATCAAGCCTACAAGCACTGGAGGTTTGAAAGATGGTGAGTCGTTGCCAATTCAACAAAGAGATCTCGGTACAGTGGAGATTTATCCTCAAACTTTGGCACACTCTCCTAACGGACGTTATGCGGCTGTTTGTGGTGATGGAGAATATCTTGTTTACACTGCTTTGGCCTGGAGATCTAAGGCTTACGGTAAAGCATTAGAATTTGCATGGAACACTCATGACCACTCTAACGCCTGTTCTTATGCTGTCAGAGAATCTAAGATGTCTGTTAAAATATTCAGGAACTTCCAAGAAGACTTGACTGTGGACCTTGTATACGAGGCAGAAAAGATTCTTCCTGGTGCATTACTTGGTGTTAAGTCCGATGGCATTATATGTTTCTATGATTGGGAATCTGGTTCTCTCGTGAGAAGAGTTGACATTGAAGATGATATTCAAGATATTATTTGGTCTGACAATGGAGAGTTATTGTCTATTTTGACAAGCAGTAAGGCAGGAAACAAGTCTCATGAATGTTACTTCTTGAGTTTTGACCGCACGCTTTATGAAGAAGCTGTGGCTGATGGATCAATTAGTAGTTCCGAAGGAGCCGAGACCGCTTTCGATGTTTTATACACTTTGCCTACACAAGAGCCAATTTTGTCAGGAAAGTTCATTGGTGATGTGTTTGTTTACACTACTGCTAACTCTAACCGTTTGAATTATTTTGTGGGAGGAGAAGTGATCAATTTGAGTCACTTCGATCACAAGTATTACATCATTGGTTACAAGGCTACTGAAGGTAAGTTGTTCTTGATTGACAAGTCATTCAATGTCATCTCATGGTACATCAACTCGGATGTGTTAGAGTTGCAGACCTTAGTCATGAGAGGTGATTTGGAACAGTTTGCTACATCTACTGTCACAGATGAAGAAACAGGAGAGCAGATTCCAGATTTGACTACAATTGAGCCTCAACAATTGTCTGAAGAATATACCAACTACTTGGCTAATTTATCAAAGACCGAATTGAATCAATTGTCTCGGTTTTTCGAGAAGCTTGGTTATTTGAAGTTGTCGTTTGCCTTGTCGCAAGACTTTGACTCCAAGTTCCAAATTGCTTTGGCTACCGGGGACTTGAAACAAGCATACGAATTATTGGCAGAAAACCAAGAAAGCAATGCATCCACAGCAGCTTCAAACGCACACAAATGGAAAAAGTTGAGTGATTTGGCCATGTCAAGCTGGCAGATGAAATTGGCGGAGCAATGCTACTGGTTGGCAAATGACCACGCTTCCTTGTTGTTGATACTTTCATCCACCAACAATCAAAAACTGTTGGCTCGTCTTGCTGAGAGTGCCGAGGCTGCAGGTAAGTATAATATAGCCTTCCAAGCTTGGTGGTTAACTGGTGACAAAGAAAAGTGCATGGACTTGTTAATCAAGACAGAAAGATATAGTGAGGCTGCTCTTTTGGGTAAGACCTATGGTGCTTCAGCCGGTAAGCTCGAATCAGTGTTTGAACTGTGGAAGCAACAGTTGCGTAATAAGGGAAAGGGCAAAATTGCAGATCGTTTGATTGGTGATTTTGCTGACTTGAAATTGAGTAATGGTGATACTCTCGTTGACATTGAAGAGAAGCAAGTTGCACATGAGCCTGAGATAGAAGAAGTCGCGCATCAGGAGCCGATGGCCCAATATTTACAAGAGGAAGTCCGCCCCGTACAAGAGGCTGCTCAACCTTTAGAGGAGGATTTGTTGGATCTTGAGGCTGACACCACTGAGGACGACTTATTAGACCTTGAAGACGCTGTCGAGGAGGCACATGTTCCAGACATGTTATAACTTTAGGCGAAGCATAGACAAGCGTCGCACAAGAAAAGAAAAACTAGCTAAAAATGCAAAACAATTATTACGTGTACGATTCGGTCAACGAGATGTAAGTTTGTACGTTCAGAGCAGTAGCCATCGTAGTATATGATTATTAGTAGAAGAGGCGATAATACGACAAGATCGTCGCAAGTCAAGGAAGCAAAGAGCATGACTGTGGAGCAGTGCGAAGGAAAGATGCTGTTCATAATTCCAAGCCCGGATTAGCCAAAAACATGCAGCTGTTAGCGTAAGCATATGTTTTCACGAAGATCCGATGGGTATCGCCTTTACGAGTCTTTCGTTGGTTTGGTCTTTATGTCAAAGACATGGTATTTGTCCGCCACGTGGTGGTGCTTTGCCTGGCACACAAAGTAAATGTCTTGGTCGGGGGCGGTTGAGTCGCGCGGTGTAGGCGTCCAGCGATCCACACGAGCAAACACGCGCGCGAGGCGCTGCTCGAAGAGGGCGAGCTCAGGGTGTGCGCCGTTGACGCGCGCGAGCCGCACCACAAACGTTCCACCGCGCACAAGCGCCTCGCAACAGAAAAGGAGCGCCGCCTCGGCCAAGTCAATCGCAGCGGTGTGAGGAGAGTCCACTGGCTGGCGGAGCATCGGGTTACGTCCACTGCGGATGTAAGGCTTACTGTGAGTGTTGTTGAAAAACCCTTCCATCTGGAGAAACGGCGGACCCAAGTCTGCCAACACAACGTCGGCCTGCGCGCCCGATGCCACAAGGTCGGGCGCGTGCGACAGTACTGACATGCGGTCTATTTCGCGCGACAACCAGTCCACGCTATCAACAGAATCTGGGCCAGGTGATGCTGAGCCAGACGTGCTTGGCTTCTGATCCAGAAGAAATGATTGCAAGTTGTTTGAGATTTCTGCCCTGTGTGTGCCAATGAGTTCATCTAGAGGATTTCCTGTGCCTGTTCTCTGCTTTTGTCCGTTCTGGAGCAAATCACGCACAGCTCGATGTCCCGCCTCAGAGTAAATATTCCCTTGGGCCGAGACCGTGCCGCTCGGAGCGCGCGCACAAAGAAGGTCGAACCCAATTAATGTGCACTGGCGATGTAATTGCAGCGGACGAACACCGTGTGTCTGGGCCAACACGTCGCGCGCGTACCGAAGCCAATTTCCTGGAGCAAATCCGAAATCCACTACCTTGGTCACCGAAGGATTGAAAAGATTATACTGCCTGTGGAGGGACGCAAGAGCGAACCGTGCTGCGCCACCAGCCTCTGTGAGTCTCTCTTGCCGTGTAGGCTTTGCTGATTTGGAAACCGCCCGGATGAACTCTCGTAGCATGGGTAGGTGGTTCATGAGGTGGAAAGAGCGCGCGCTTCTTCGTATTTTGTGCGCGTACTTAGTGCGGTAATGGGCGCCTACACATGCTCTGGGTTATTGGATTTCTAAGATAAAAGCCACTTTCTGACGATTCGCCGTTTATTTCTTCTTGGAAATTATTTGCCTGGCTGCTTATTTGCCTGTCCCACAGTGTAGTTGGCCGTTCATTAGTATCTCGGTGTGCTTCATTTAAAATCTTCTTATCTAAGTCGATCTTACTCCTCTTGTCTAAGTACGCTTCTATCCGCCCAACGTCTTTCTGTTTTGGGATTAGGCACTTCTCTTTTCTTTGTTTGTATCTGGACTAGATCCACTTTACTAATGAGTAACTACATGATGCTCAATTCTATCGTGACATCGATTTTAAACTGTCTACCACTTAATTGCCTGGAAAGATGCAGTTACAATCATGAGACTAGTGATTTCATCTTTGTTGATAATATGTGGTGGACTGTAAACAAAATCTAATAAGGATGGAGAAAAAATGAAGCGATTCCGGTGGCTGGTGCGATACAGAATCTGGGCTACGACTCACCGTACTCTTCCAATGAGAAACCCATGAACAAGGTAAGGAATGCTCTAGGAAATAAACGAAAATGCAAAAATTCAAAAAGAAATTCATAATCATCTTCACTACGAATCATCTTTGCTACTAACATCTTCACTACTAATCATCTTCACTACTTATCATCTTCTCAACTAACATCTTCACAACTAACATCTTCACAACTAACATCTTCACAACTAACATCTTCACTGCTTATCGTTCCACACTTAATCATCTTCACAATTCATGTTCAATCATCTTCAACAATACCTGATCAATAATCCAAACAGTCCCGACCTTTACCTTCCAATCAATCTTTCTGTAGGGAAAAACTCAATATTTCGTTCCCAGTTGTTCAAATATCTTCCTTTAACATTTTAGACATTTTACAATTACCCTACCGATTTATCATTTCATAGGCTGTTTCTTGACATTCTGGCCATATAGTGTAAATTCGCACCCATTCTGGTAGACAGTACAAAGACCTAATGTAAACGGGAAAAATCTCATAAATCTTGCTCCGGAAAATCATTCAGCAAAGTCCTCCAATACTTGAAACCATGTCACACCCAATTAAACAAAGCAACAAATTAACAACTATGAACCCCCATAACTTACAAATACCACTGACATGACACACGTGACTTATACAGGGCTGGTGCCCTATGCGCGCGCCCATCGCACACTACCCTCCGCCCATTTTTCACGCAAAAATTTCTTCCCTTATATCTTCTCTTTATCCTCGTCGAATCACTTCACTTTACCAAATACTTTGGGAGACGCAAATATGTCCAAGATCACTAACGCTCACGTCCGTGAAAACGTCCAAAAGTTGTTGGCTTACTCCAACGACACCAAGAAGAGAAACTTCTTGGAAACCGTCGAATTGCAAGTCGGTTTGAAGAACTACGACCCTCAAAGAGACAAGCGTTTCTCTGGTACTTTGAAGTTGCCTCAAGTCCCAAGACCAAACATGACCATCTGTATCTTTGGTGATGCCTTCGATGTCGACAGAGCTAAGTCTGTTGGTGTTGACGCCATGTCTGTTGACGACTTGAAGAAGTTGAACAAGAACAAGAAGTTGATCAAGAAGTTGGCTAAGAAGTACAACGCCTTCATTGCTTCTGAAGTTTTGATCAAGCAAGTCCCAAGATTGTTGGGTCCTCAATTGTCCAAGGCTGGTAAGTTCCCAACCCCAGTTTCCCACAACGACGACTTGTACCAAAAGGTTCAAGATGTTAAGTCTACCATCAAGTTCCAATTGAAGAAGGTCTTGTGTTTGGCTGTTGCTGTCGGTAACGTCGAGATGGAGGAAGATATTTTGGTTAACCAAATCATGATGGCTTCCAACTTCTTGGTTTCCTTGTTGAAGAAGAACTGGCAAAACGTTGGTTCTTTGGTTATCAAGTCTACCATGGGTCCATCTTTCAGAATCTACTAAGCTGCTTGTATAGTAATTTAGAACGATCTCCGGTATTTGTAAATTATTTTATCCCAATTACGTACATTAATGAGCGGTGATAATTATACACATTTCTACTCAAACTTTGGCGACCCGATATCTGCCGATGTGAGAATCTCTTTCTTTACTCTTAAAACCTCATCCGCCTCTTTGTCATCTTCGTCATCATCGTCGTCATCATCATCGTCATCATCATCGTCATCGTCGTCATCGTCGTCGTCATCGTCGTCGTCATTGTTATCATCATCGTCATCAATAATGGCATTCTCGTTGTCGTTGTTCTTAGACTCATCTTCGTCTTCGTCATCTTCATTAGGGTACCCACCCATTTTCATGACTATCTTATTGACAATCTCATTCCAATCCATCATACCTCCCATACCGATATCACCATAGGAACCTACCACTTTCTCAACAGGTTTCAACACCTCAATCCATGGCATTTCTTCTGCCAAGAGTCGTAATTGACGCTTGGTTGTAATAGCATTGTAGGCATTGCTCACCATAGCAGGAGCAACTAAAATGGGGTATGATGTATTCCATGCACGAATAACATTCGTTAATAGATTGTCACAAAGACCCAACGCAATCTTCGCAAGTGTATTAGCTGTCAATGGGCATACAACAAGTATGTCTGCCCACCGACGTAATTCAATGTGTAAAACCGGATCCAGACGAGCGTTCCAAGTTGCCCATTCATCTTGATCACGCCAGATACGCACCTTCTTATTCACCTCTAAATGATGTAATGCTTCGTGTGAAATGAAGTTCTCCAGCGCCTTTGTAAGAATAAGCTGTATAGCGATCTTATCCTGGGTGTAAATCTCAAACAACTTATTAATGATTAGTTTGATCTTCAGAGTGGAGATGGCTCCACAGACACCAAAGAGAACATGTATTTTGCCGTCGTTTTGCGGCAACCGTGGGTCGATATTAGTATTCTGTTCGCCAGTGTTAATCGGCAGTGCAATCCGTTCCTCATGTCTTACACCAGCAGGTGCCAGGTATTCCGAGCCTGACGCCAGCGTTGACCCACTGCGCGACCGGTTTACCACTTTCCCTGGTTTCTGGGCTTCATCAACGTAAAAATGTGCATGTACTGAAGGAGCCTTGTGGTGCAGACTTTGCATCGGAGGAGTCATTGTATAATTAAGAGAATTGGACAGAGTAGTAGGTGGACGGTCGGCAGGTTCACTAATACTCAAAGATGGCGACCGGATTCCCTCACTCCCTACACTTTCTGGAGATTTTCCCTTCGCTAACTCCTGCAACAATGCACCGCCCGCAGGTACAGTTTCACGAACACGATCAACAGGCAGAGGTTTCAGAGGTAACGTTACAGGCAACCCAGCAGATGATGAGAAATTAGACGATCCCAACCCCCCGCTGGAGGTGTTGAGTTTAGGAACAGGCGAGTGGAGACGGGAGTTGGCCAATATAGGAGGTGGCGAAGGACACCGCAAATTGGAAATCGCCTGGACAGACGGAGGGATGTCATCCAATGCTGGTGAAATCACCGGCAGAGGAGAAGGCGAAGGACTAAGCTTTCTTGAAGGAACTGGAGGTTCAGCCATTAAAGCGTCACCAAAGGATAATAATGAGTATGGGAAACTTTAGGTTTGGAAATCGACAGTGCGGCTAGAGCCTGAATAAATTGAACTGGTTCAAAAATCTGTTGTGGAGAGACTTGGTGTCCGTTTTATGTAGAAGCGGGTAAACAGAGTTATGCTTAATGTTGGTTTCGAGGAAAGGAAGGGATCACCGCGCGAACTAGATTACCGAAATGGGAAAGTTGCTAGAGAGTTCGCGAGGTTTGTGTGACAAAGTGTGCTAGAAGCGCTTGTGTGGAAACCGATAGAAGGAAAACGAACTGAGCACAAGATATTTGGGCAAGGGTCGTAAAAATAGATGTGGTCTGCTACCCCGTCCCAAAAAGATGATTGTAGGGGTTTGTTAATTGCCGTACACTCCGGAGGATTTCGTGCGATACTCTAGAACCTAACCATATTGTGCTGGTAATTCTCATACTTACCCAGAAGAACAGATACTCCGTGAAACTTACACCAAAAAGGATGATACAAAAATAATTTAATTACACCATCATCCTGCCATTCAAATGAAGCTTACGTAACTGACCCTATCATTGCAATGACCCTAAGCCTGAATCAGATAAAACGTTTCCTTGAGGCGAGAGCACGTGACCAAAGTCATCCGCACCTATGCTCATTTCACCGATATTGGAGAACAAGAACAAGTCGTCAAGGAAGTCGAGAGATTTCTGTGGGGAGGATGCGTTGACTGTACTGAATATTTTGGAGTTCGAATCGTACAAGATCGGGAAATCGGGGCCTTTGTCTGCCGCATTGTTCTGTGGTACGATGAGTCTGTCCAGCACCGGCGGAAGCGGGCGGTTCTTTAAGTACCAGAAACTATTCACAAACGCCTCCATATACTTCCAGACCTTCAGGTTGGTGCCGATCAAGTTTTCTTCGTGTGTCAGCACTATAAGCAGGAATCGATGGATGCAATCTTCTATTGCCAGCAATGATAGTTCAGATTGCAATTCTCCGTCACGTAAAGCAAAGTAGAACGTGATCAAGAACGACGTCGATTGGTACAGGATGAAGATTTCGTTAAAGAGTGCTGCGTTCATGAGTCCCCGTCTCGTACATGTCTCAGCCAATTCTCCCACGTGGAGGCAGAGCCGTGCCACAGTGTCAAGCAATGGGAACACTGATGCGGACACATCTTTCTTGACTCGAGAGATATTGAGGAGAAGCGGATACGTGACAGAGATCACCACATACGGATAATACCAGTGTAGATCGAGGGTCGTAAGCGAAACATGCGAAAGCTGGTGGTGCACCGGGTCTAGAGCCATGAAAACCTTGGACAGTCTGGTGACAAACTCGACAATAGCAGTCACATGCGCTTGTGACGTGACGGCCTCAAGAGTTCGGAGCTTCCGGCGAACGCATATGATATTATTGAATAGACAAGAAATGTTGATTTTTGCCTCAAGCACTCTTTGAGTGGCTGAGTCTGTAAAATCATCACATAGAGGTGTCCCCACGGTCACCTCGTCGAGCGGCACGCAGGGCGTACGGCCCATATGTTCAGAAATCAATGCGTCGTTGATAAAGACGGTCCACCATAATCTTTTCATTTCTTCCACACGATCAGGATTCTGAATACAGAGGCCGAGCGACCGGCGATGTAGCCCCAATGTGATGCACTGGCGCACGGCCGATTGTAGTACAACGTACGACGTCTCTCGCCGCATGGAACAATCCATGAAGATCGCCAAAAGAAGCAAACAGCGTATACCATCTAACGTAGGCATCAACAACAAATCAGAGAGACACAACTTGACAATGCGGAGATATTTTCTGACAATAGACTCCGCCATGCGCGGAGGGTCCTCACCAGAACAACAGCAGATGTTTCCCAAGATCCACACCAAGTATATGGAGCAAACTTGGCTATTAGACAATTTTTCATCCACGTCTTTTCCATTCAACTTGTTCCAAAAAGAAACGTGTGTTTGGCGGAAGTTTGCTTCTTTAAAGCATATGCACTTGGGATGAACTTTTTCAAAGAAAATATTCACGTATAGATCTGCGGCTCGCTCGTCAATAAACGCATAGTATGGGAAGCTTTCTCTGTGCAAAAATTTTAAATCTTTCGAGCTTATTTCTTCACTTTTCGACGAGTTGATCAGCTCGGTTTCGGCCACCCGCCTGAAAGACGCCCACTTCAGAAAATCCTGGTCAGATTTCAGCATCAAGTATCTTGTCTTCGCATCCAACATCCAAGGTGTACTCATTGGACCCATTAGGTGAGAATTGTTCTCCAGATCGAAAATGAAAAAATCTCTGGCAACACTGTCCATCACGCCAGATGCAGAAGGCTCGGATAAGTGGAGGAGGTAAGAGTCACCGACACGAAAAGATTCAAAGCCACTGAGCTTCAGCGCGGGTGATTTGGGAGAACTGGTTTCACATTTGACAATTTCCCCTTTTTCCAATGCCGAATCAGTGGCTGTTGACAGTTTCCGCGGGCCTGATTTCCCAGAAGTGATTTTGAGAGACAAATCTTTGAGTTCCTGTTCTTCAGATGGAGAGGCTGTGCCGAAGCGAGAGGGCATGGAAAACCCATGCTGTTCTCCAAAATCAATCAAGGCGTCTATACTGTTGGGATCCACATCGGGACATAAATTCCGGACAAGAGTTAGGAGACATTTGTAATGGAGACCAATGTTTTCAATGGGCCCTCTAATTCTTCGTTTCCGTTGAATTGTTATTTCACATTTGGAGGCCAGCTTGATGCAACCGGCGCATGGATCTGACGTCGTCACGCGGAGACATGCAATTTTACGGCGCTTGCACCGGTCGCATGAAAACGATGCCTGCTTCCGTTTGTCAGGCAGAACCAAACGACGTTTGCGTGTCCGGATAGTAGGTAGAACTGTTTCATCCATAATGAATGACCAAATCAGGTTCCACTAACATATGTGTCAGTTGTGTATACGAGCAAAGATAGAGACCTGGGGCATCCAAAAGAGGCAGGACACACACATCTATGACAAAATGCGGAAGCGATTCCGAAAAAGCTAGATTGCATAAATAATGTACAGGATATCAAATTCCAAGGGGCGAGTTTTTGTGTTGTGCTGCAAGATTTCCGCGAGATGCGTACGTTTGACTGCAGGGTAAGCACAGACGTTGACACACTCAGGACAACTGGCACTACAACCTACAAGGTACTGTGCTAACTCATTAATGGTGCCAAAAAGCTTTTAAAAGAGAATCAGATTCCATATTTGAGGGGAACCATCTCGTAGGCTTGAATATGCAGCAAATTGTTAAGATGTCTTTCCTATACGTCGAACTCAAGTCTAATGCATGCGACAGTACCTCGGTACAGGTGCACAATCGTGCAGAGCCGATTCACCGTCTGGAGCAGGCGAAACAAGACGACAGGACCCCATTAATTCAAAAACCGTACTATACAGAAAAAGCTGGAATTAAACAAGAAGAAATCACCTGCGGATCTATTTAGATAGGTGAAGTAATGGACACTGCGCATTTTTGTAGCAGCTATCACGCGATTGGTAACAACAATTATGATGTTTCCCCCATCCGTACCTGAGAAACAACTTGTGCCTGGGATCATGCAATCATGGCAAACCGGGACTGAAAAGACCAGCATGCAGCTGGTAAAAGCCTAACATGCAGCATCTCAAACTTTTTTTTTGCCGCACGACAGTCAGTTGCATGGTGAGGAATCTCGCAGAGTATCTGTGCTACGTGAAGCGATTTTTTAGTACGATTAAGTTGCTATGGCTCTCATGGAGACAGTAATTAATGTAAGAAACTGATGATGCAGCATTCTTGGTATTAGTGTAATTCGAGTTGGATGCAGGCAAGTTCGCGGAGATACAGCGACAAGCCAAGCCACTCATATGACGGATTTCAAATGTGTCCCTCCATGTCAAATACCACTGCATAAAACACAGCCATGGCTGTCTCAATCTGCTCAGACACCTATATTGTAATGCGATATGCACTGGAACTGATGCCAGCAGCACAGAAGTGGATGCCCGTGTACACTTCGCGCGACCCATGACTTTGCCTCATTCCGAGTGTCAGCCAGTCATTCGTTTCTGGCAACTCAGAGAAAATGGGCCATGCGATATCTTGCCTCATTGTGTGTTAATTTTGAATTAAACATAACGGAATTTGCATCTTGCGCGGTGGGAGTGGACCTGTGGGGCAACCAGTACATTCACATTTCATGCGACAAGCACCGGTAGACGCTGTGCTTGATGCAGTTGTGAAAATGGCGAGTTATGCAGTAGAGAAATCGAAGACAAAGAAATCATGGAGAGCATCAGGAAACGCTATGATTCAAATGTGCCAAGGCGACTAAAGACTGGTGAGAGCCACAGTGAAGTCCGCTGGATAATGATCGTGTGTTCGGTACAATACTGGCGAATCACAGCAAAATTGCAAGATTCGACATTTTTGTGGATGGCTGCAAAAAATGAATGATACAGGTAGGCATGGTATTTCTGTGATGGAGGGTGAAGGAGGGTATAGAAGATTATGTCATGGGCAGGGAGAAAGAAAAGAAGAAAAGAAAATAAAAATAGGAAGAGTGAAAAGAAAGAGAATGAAAAGAAAAAAAGTGAATGAGAAAACAGAATCGGAGAGCAGAGAAAGAGTGAAAGGAAGAGTAACAAGAAAGAGCGCAAGAAAGAAAGAAGAAAGTAATCAATAATTAAGTGAAAAGCTCTGACAAAATGAGGTTTTCACAGAACTGTCACGTTAAAATGGATTGTCGTTAGAACAGATTTGTTCATACTCATCAGAGACCGTGGTACAAACTTCAGGCCGAGAACGGAGAAATCTTTGATTTGGAAAACAAAGTCTACAGCAGGTGATGTCGGATTAAGAGACTGTGAAGACGTCTAGCTTCACTTATAATACGTACCATTTGATCTGAAAACACTGCAACAACTCTAAAACAATCTGAACCTGAGAAATCGAAACAGAGGGAATCGAAACAAAACAAATGAGCGAAAAAAAAAAAAAAAAAAAAAAAAAAAAAAAAAAAAAAAAAAAAAAAAAAAAAAAAAAAAAAAAAAAAGAGGAAAAAAATTACACGGAATTCCTTGTTTGCAAGACGCAAATGCACTTTTGTTGATGCTAACCTGCTAATGCTATTATGGTCGGTTCGGGGCGCGGTTACGCACCTTTCGAATTCACCTCAAACCTGTGGTACTACGCTATCAGCTCTGCTCCTTTGATAGTCTAAAGATCGTGGAGAACTGTCATGCTTTCCGACTTGACACATTCGGTTCGGTTTATAGCAAACTAGCTGCATAGTTCCTCGCTCAAATCACTCGAACCCGCAGGCGACTTATGCACCCAGTAACGCCCTGCTCAGCCGCCTAACCTTGCACTACAGCACGTTTGCACATAAGCGGCCACATGCGGGCCATGGGTCTCACATGCCATACCCAACATCGCCTTTGTTACTTAGGCTTTTACGCTGATTATATCCACGCACGCAGGAATATGCCATTTGTTAATACTATACCAACTGGTGGCATGTCTAGAGAAATTGACATTGCTGAATATCCGACAGCTCCCAATTTGCGTTTGAGGCCGCCTCCTCCGCCGATAAATCCCATGACGTGGGATTTCCACGAATGCATAGGAGTCCCCAACACAGCGTCAGATTGCACATAGGACACCACTTCAGCTATCCCAGTTGCATCCTCTTAAGCATGAAGGTTGTAACGGGTAGAAGAGATGGATCAGCTTTTGATCTTGCCAATAGGGCAAGTAGGTTTTTCTTTTTTCTTTTATTGTCCTGGAAGTTCCATAAACATCTTCTCGCTGGAGATTGGTCCAGAGCGACAGAACGGAGACTAAAATCTTGAAGAGGCTCTCATATATTGTCCGTTATCATTGCCTTTTTCACCAATATGACTTGAATCATCTTCTGTTACAATCACTTTCTTTTTATTTAATTTCTATTTTCTTTTCTTTTTTTTTTCTCTTTGGCCCGGATGTTGAAGTGTCCAGGACTTTCAAACGTTGCAATATGAACTAGATCGATCCGGTTGCCACAGTCCCACAAACCAGTTCTATTCTGAAATGTCGGCTTATGTCAGAAAGACAGGATAAGGATCCAATGAATAGAAAATTGGAAAGTATCTGATGTTCATGTTATTCCATGCCCATTTGATCTTCTTCTGCCCAGTTCTTTAGTTGCCAGGTGGGTCAAAAAGCTCTCCGTAGAATTATTCAGTTTAAGAAGATCTGCTGGATTTATGGTGACCGCTATTGCCATTAGCCCATCATTGGAATTGATACTCCCCTTAAAATCCCAAGCATCTAAGACAAGGTATACCCCAACTCAGGAGCAAAGCATTGGGTCACATTGCATTCTAGAGACAATCCGAGTTTCATTCCATAGAAACTTACATCTCCTAGGACAAGAATTTTTATTTGGTTTTTTTCTTCGTTTGTTTTTCATTTTTCTTCGTCTCTCTTCTATGATGCTAAAAGTAATCTCAACTGGAGAATTCCGTCAAGAAACAAGAAACTAACTGATAATCGGGTCTAAGCCGATAAACGGATTTCCATTCCGATTTGTTCTTCTCTCTGGGAAGTCTTGTCTAAGTCGTCCATTTCAAAACTTTGAAATGCCGTTCCTATTTTTCTAGGAACACAATTTTATTAACCGATCAGATCATTTTAAATCCGCAGGAAGCAAACATGTCCAGAAAATAACCAACAATGGAAAACGTACTTTTGAGCATGAATTGGTGGGCTCGAAGGATTATTAAATAACCAACCTGGAAGAATTATTAAACGAGCTATGGTTATACCCATGATGGACTTTAAGGACGGCGTTATACTCCTGCTAGAAACTAAATCCCACCCTTAGGGGGTTTAGCATTCGGGCTCGGCAAATCGACAATGCATTTGCTACCACGGTAAACTCTTTCTGATATTACTTTTCTTCATTCTGGTTCCTAGAGAGATATCTGATGACTCAATTACTTATTCCATGATGCTTAGCGCAACGGATGCAGTTGGATTTGAAGCAATCAGGTCATTTCTTTTCGGCGTTTCTTTTTTTTCTTTTTCTTCAGTTTCTTACATCAACATTGATCTGCTACCCCTGCGGACGGAGACACAAGAAGAGGCAGTTGGGATGGTCCTTTGTAACTGAAAGCATTAAAAGAATGGAAAGAATGGGTCAAAGATATCGTGCTTGAATTAATTTGACATTTTCATTCTCTGGATCGTTTTTCGTGTTGAAACATGTCATTGAAAAGAGTGAGGCTTACTAAGCACTACCAAAGGACCAAATGAAATGGAATTCCAGAATGATCAAAAGAAACGAAATTACTATGACAATGTGGCTGATACAATTGCAACTGACCAAACTGGGGCGAGAGGAGTTAAGCTATTTACGAACAAAAAAAAAGATGCAAAGATTCATAAAGAGGGGGCATATCAGACACCTTTGATGCATGCATGTATATTCATGGGTTGCATGAATAGACTGTGACGACGTGGTTTGAAGCAGTCTACCAGTTCCTCAGAAGGCAAGGTAGACGTTTTAGGCTTGTGTGCGGGAGTGTTGACAAAACGTACATACAATTCGACATATTATTTTATGCCGGAAACTTGGCGCCGGGACAAGCAATCTGCAACACGCATGCGCGCAGATACCGACACATGCCATTTGGTGACATTTGTTCAGTAGAGTGTAATCTAAATTGAGTCTTTGAGGGGTTCTGTCACCAGGGGTAAGTTAAGTTAATCCGATAGAAGAAAACAGCCAAGGAACACATACCTAATACCCCTTGTCAAATTGTGAAAAGCTGCACGTCACAAATTGAATTCCTGGGCGTCCGGCGCCACACATTGAAGGGAAAATTTTTCCATAGCGGATTTACTGGAGAAAGATATTGATTTGGTAATAATAAGCACAGCTCTGGAAAACTACAGCACACAGCGAATCAACGAGGAAGTACATGCTTCTCTCGGTTATAGTAGAGAATTCAGTAATATAGACGAAAAAGTCCCCAACAGTTTGTGTGTATCGTTGAGGATTTTGAGCAAGAAGAAGCACTTTGTTGCAACATTGGGCTCCTAAAATTAGATGGCGCATGAACAGCACTGCAATAAAACTTTGGCTAAAAGCACTAAAAAAGTAGTGTACCTCGAAGATATAACAGAGAGAAAATTACAAGGGAAGATACAGTAAACGAAAAGATATGAATACAGTTTGTGGCAGAGAAGGAGGTTTATCAAAGACACAAACGACGGATACTCGCGGACGGAAGCAATACTAGCAAGACGTTTGTTTTTGTTCACCTGCTGAAGGTATAATAATACGGCGAAGTGGCTGACCTATATGGTGCCAGAGTGCGTATAGACCCGGGCAGGTCAGTAGAAAAGCGCTTGAGCAGTAAGCGGATCCCAATCGAGATATGATTTGGTGCACCTACAAGCACAGAAGACAGGAAAATAACGGCTCACTTCACAGCGCATAAAGAATGCATGAAACCATCCCTTTGTTGCATACCGATTTGCGGGTCCAGTGTTCCTACAGTACCAATTAGAAGGGAGAAATGTGCCACTGATGACGACAGATTTGGTTGCGGTAAATCAATCCCATTCACAATATGTAATTCAATATTGGTAAACCAACATAGAAATACCAGACAAATACAGACTGTAGGGCGGCTATGTAGCTTTTTTAGGGATTGCCGGTATGCAGAGGCAAAGACTGCATATACCGTTGCTGTTGTCAGCGCAGGAAACCTGACTTCTCATCCTTAAGCATGTCCTGGATATACCCACGTTCGTTGCGGCTCTTTGATCCACCCCATCAGAACAACTGCCCTATGTCCTACTACACTTCACTTTCTTTTGCACGTTTATATCTTGGGCATTCCCTCATATCCACTCTCGTTCCCCACAGTCCCTTAACCCCTTGCCCAGCTGACTACTGTGTCTGGATACTATTTCCGACGTCGTTTTTGAATCTTCCCTCGCTCAAACTAAATACAAAGCCAGCTCTCCCGGCGGCTCCAATGCTGCTCCGTTTGATCCTGCTCTGCTCCCTCTCCCTTTAATCCACATCATGCTCAAGCGGAAGGCCTCATCCACGCTACCGCGTGAGAAGAAGTCTCGTACTCGCCTGGGCTGCTTCACCTGTCGGGATCGCCATATGAAATGCGACGAACAGTTGCCTGTTTGCCAAAATTGCATCAACGGTAAGCGTAAGTGTTACCGTGGAATCCGTCTTAACTTCACCCTGTATACCCTTTATGACCCAAAGGAAGATGGGGCAGCTGAAGAGCAACCAACTGGACCATGGCGTGTGATTGACCAGTCACTCGCTGTTGCGGCACTCTACGAACAAGGAGCCGCTCGTTACTCTCGCTATGTCCTGCTACATACTGCCCAAGATATCAGAGAAGCGGAATTACATTTCCGTCAAGATTTGAACGCGCACAAGACGTCGGTGCCGCCCGCATCATTGTCTGTCGCCGGCCCTGCGCCAGCATCTGTCACCGCAGCTCCTCTTGCGCCCGGTCCGTCGCTATCATTTGACCCAGCCCTACCTCTCACGGACTCTCCATTTGATTGGTCTTCAGACCCTACACTTTTCCTGCTTGCAGACAATGTTATTCTTGAGAACTTTGATATCAAGAACCTTTTGATGAACCCACCCCGGCCCACGGTGACTGCTCCTGCTAGCCTGATGCTCCTGCCTCCTCGCCCGCAGCGTGAGACAGTGCCGGTGGCCGAAATCCTGCCCTCGCTAGCGATTGACGCGCCAGCAGTGGTGACTTTACTTCAACAAGAGAACTACGCGTGGTTCTTGGACCTTTTCAATGATTTGGATATATGGCACGTGGTGGTTCCTAACTACTGTCTTCGTGCTATGCCGGTCGTTGCTGACGGTCTGCCTGGGTTTCTTCTTGATTGCTTGCTTGCCTGCAAAGTTGGAACTCCCGACCTGAGAATCCTATACGCTGCAGAACAGCAGCTCTCGCGATGGGAGCAATTCAACTCTAATGATCCCTCACCGGCGACATACCCCGCATTCGAACGCTTACTTATCAGCGTTGTACTAATCACTTACAGCATTCTTCTACTGACCGCACCTGGACACTTTATGCTTTCAGATTCCCTGTCTATGGTGCTTGCTAACCAGGGGAAGCTTTGGCACAAATTGGCTGCCCAATTCTCACGGGTCCAATCAGGCCGAGCCCGGCACAAATCTCCAAGTGTTCTCTCTGTGGCGTGTTTCCATGCCATGGTTATTCTTCGGTTATTCTTGAAAATGCATCTCCGTACGCAGCTGCCACATTACGTGTTTCCTGCAGTGGATCCGGATTACGATCCTGCCCACGATACTATTTCACTGGACCCGGCTGTTGTGCATGACTTGGGCGCATTTTTTTCGCCAACACCGTTCGAGGCTATGCTTTTGAACCAAAATTTCCTGCTGTTAGATCTCCCTCAATTGGATCCACGCACCCGTTCCGACTCTTCGAAACTTCGCCGTATTAGCTGGCGCCTTGCACGCTATGACTTGGCTTCTGCTGGTTTCGCCCTGGTGGCCTACTCTGCGGAAGATGACGTTGCTGCCTATCTTCCTAATGATAACCTACTTCACGCAGCACTAATTTGTGACGACAAATGGATGGCTTCCCTACTCCTTTCTGCATGTCTTCAACGGTTACAAGAGGGCCCGCAGCTCTATGCATCTGCACCTGGCTCCAAATTCATATTGCATCAGATCTTCGAAAGAATCTCTTCTTCTACCATGTCTTCAGACTTGAAAACCAAATGGCAGGCCCATTTCGGATGGGCTGTTGATCCTAATCTTCTGTTCACCTAAGAACCTTTTCCAAAGCTCCAAAACATCATTTGTATACTGCTGCCGTGTGTACTTGTTGGCTTTTGGCTTAGGGGTGTTTTTTTTTTTTTACTTTTTTTTCCACCTCAAAAGAATGGCACTTGATTGTGGCCCGTTTTTTTTTTCCCCAAAACTCCCCTTACTAAAGTTTCCCGCGGTATCTTTTAAGTAGTATAATAATATTCATACTTCAAACTTTAAAAGAATTTTCATATATGTATTTTTTGCATTAACGTTCAATGTCTTGTATTTAGTGGACGTTATTCCAAACACATTTTCCTCACTAATTGTCTTCCAAACTCGGTCGCGACAACTCTAGGTAAACATTATGAATGCAGTGGTCAGTAGGTGTATATGCATGAACATAGCTGCACTACAGGAACGCCTACTGCGCGTGCTGCTGTACACTCTGCATACCACCCAGCAATGCTGCATCAACTGAAATATGCAAACCGGCTTCAATTGCAATTGGTCACCTCTTGTTTACTAATGACTTTCACTACGAATGCCGAACTAGCTATGGGCATCATTCCAGAGAATTTAGCCGTTTTAAGAATTCTATCGGAATAAATTTCCGAATGGAATTTCCGTTTCAAGCCAAATGAGGCATTTACGAACCCATTCCATAATTCAATTTCAACTGTTCTACCTCCGAATCGTCCCGGGTCAAATGGCTCCTTACGCAATCTTTTTGAATTTCTTTTACGATTGTTCTTTTCTATTTCTTAAAAAATATTTTTTCATACTGATGTCTCCAGATGAATGCCGCACCTCTTTTACCAGAATGTCCATCAGCATTTTTTGGTCAGACTGTAGAATGTCTTATTCCAAAATTGTACTCCGTAGAACAAGAACTATCTTGCAATTGAAGCTGTTCCATTCTTCAGTTTTTGATGTTTGCTGATTTCTACTAGGAAGAAGTGCCAACAAAAAAGTCGCACAAGACTAATGTCGTGGACGAAATAGTTTGACATTTGGGCTCACTTTCTATGGACAAAATGCTTGATAATAAACTGCAGTAGGCCGACCAAATCGGGCACCAAATAAATGAATTGTAAGTCTCTTATGACTTAATTTATAGAGCGATCTAGTTGTACAAATTATACATGTATGTTTACGGTTCGCGGACATACTACAAACGATCAAAAAAAAAAAAAATAAAAATAAAAATAAATAAAAAACAAATAAAAATAAAGTCTCGAATTGCTAATAAATAGTTCAGCAATGGCATAAGAGAAGAAAAATGTTCAATATAAGTCAGCCAAATCAATCAGATCGTTGCTACTATCCATGCGACATTTCTTTAAGGGAGGTGACAATTCTTAAAGCCGACTATACTTTTCTCCGTCATCTCCAATTACGGTATGATGCATGGTTGAATACCAATAGGCATTGTTGTTCCTTAAATATCGTAAACTCTCTTCCTCTGCACCACGCTTATGCATAGAGAGAAGAGTTTCTGATTTGGGCAACCTTTTGTCATCCCCTCACTTCCTTAGTCGACAAAGCCACCGGTTTACAGCGCATTAGATTTTTTTTCCTTTGTTTACTATTTGGCCAGATGTGTGCTTAAAACAGAAGCTCTGTAACATATGCTGTCTGAAAGGCATTATTGCAGATGTACTCCTGAATTAAGTCCTATTAATCTGCACCTCTAAGCTGCAATGTTATGTCGGTTTTCTTTCTTTTTTTTTCGGTTTTTTTTTTTTTTTTTTTTTTTTTGTTTCCCATAAATATTCTCCTTTATAACCAAACCGGACAGACAAGTAACATATTGCATCCGACTTGGGGGCAGATAGACATTGAAGTTGAACACTGTCATTCCTGTTTCTATCTGCCGACGGTTGCGGTTCTAAAATTGAAATATTGTCGCTTCACAACTTTTCGACGCAACACTAAATTATTAGTCTCGTACAATGCCGTATGTCTATTCCATTCATTGATAAGCCCCATACGTTACAACATTTTTAAACACAGGCAGTGTCTTCTTCATAGTACGACGATGAATTAATTTCTTTATCATCGGCACCTGAACCTGAGGACAGAATCGCTTTACGTCTTTTTTTTGTCTTTTTTTTCTTTGGCCTTAAAACTCTCTATTAAATCGGTTCTGCATCCTGCTGTTCTGCATTGCTTGTTGTGCGCCCTGGTTTGCTACATCCAGTCTTTTCTGCCCTTTGCACCATCTTTGCTTTTGAGGTTACCCGACCACGAGCCACACCAACTTTTGGGAGAAAAGCCTAGTGAAGAGTATGCACGCGTCACGTGGCTGATTTCGAATGCTCTCCCGAGTGATAATAAATATTGGCCCTGCGAAAAAACTTTTTCGGTAGCTTTTGACTCTTTCTGAAAAAGCACAAAATGTCTCAAGGTACTCTTTACGCTAACCACAGAATCAGAGCCGTCTTCGCCGAGGCTCTTGTCAAGCACTACAACTTGGATGTCAAGATTGTTGACCCAGCTTCTGACAAGACCTTCGCTAAGGCTTTCCCTCTTGGTAAGGTTCCAACCCTTATTACTCCAAAGGGCGTCAAGTTGTCTGAAGTTATCGCCATCACTCTTTACTGTATGTATACTTTTACAACCTGGTTAAAATGATGAGAAAATTTTTTTATTATACAGTTATCCCTGTCTTAACATATCATGTCGAGGATTTTTAGTCTGAAATACCATAACCAACAATTCTTGAAGGAATTGAAAATTCCTAAAGACTTTTTTGCAGCAAACTAACATGTCTAGTGTCTAGCCTCGCTGATGAGAAGAAGTTGTGGGGTAAGAACGCCACTGAGTACGCTGAGATCTTCAAGTGGATGTCTCTTGTCAACAGTGAGATCTTGCCTACTTGCGCCAAGGCTTTCCTCCCATTGACTGGTGCTGCTCCTTACAACAAGAAGCAAGTTGACGATGCTTTGGCTTACCTTGTCAAGCTCGACTCTGTTCTTGAGGACAGATTGGCCAACTACACCTACTTGGTTGGTGAGAGATTGACCATGGCTGACTACTTCACTGCTACTTTGTACACCAAGAACTTTGAGTTCTTCAACGGTGCTGCTTGGAGAAAGGCTCACCCTAACACCACCAGATGGTTCAAGACCGTTGTTGCTCAACCATTCTTGAAGAACGTTTTGGGTGAAATCAAGTACATTGAGAAGCCATACGAATACGTTGCTCCAAAGAAGGAGAAGAAGGAGAAGGCCCCAGCTGCTAAGAAGGAGGCCGCTCCAAAGAAGGAGGCTGCTCCTAAGACCGAGGCTGCTCCACCTGCTGAAGCTCCAAAGCCAAAGCACCCATTGGAATTGTTGGGTAAGCCATCTCAACCTATTGACGAATGGAAGAGAGTTTACTCTAACGAAGAGACCAGAGAGACCGCTATTCCATGGTTCTGGAAGAACATGTACAACCCAGAGGAATGGTCCTTGTGGAAGGTTGACTACAAGTACAACGACGAATTGACCATGACCTTCATGTCTAACAACTTGGTTGGTGGTTTCTTCAACAGATTGTCTGCTTCTACTAAGTACATGTTCGGTACTATGGTTGTCTACGGTGAGAACAACAACAACGGTATCACCGGTTTCTTCTTGGTCAGAGGTCAAGACTACGTTCCAGCCTTCGATGTTGCTCCAGACTGGGAGTCTTATTCTTTCACCAAGTTGGACGGTTCTGATGAGTCTGTTAAGAAGTTCATCAACAACATGTTGGCTTGGGATGAGCCAGTTGAGGTTAACGGTGAGCAAAGAGAAATTGCTGACGGTAAGGTTTTCAAGTAAAGTATTTTCTAGCAAAGTATTTTTTTAGTAAACTATTTAGTTCAACGATTCTGGAATCATTAGCGAATGTAGGGCTTGTAAGGCTTTCATATAAATTTCTTTTGAAGTGACGATAATTTGGCAAACTTCACAAGGCTTGATTACCATCGTAGGGTTTAGTACGAATCGTGTCAAAATCAATTTCACAGTGTTGAGTGGCAGATATCTCGGAGTAGTGTATGGACACCACACCTACTAATTTTTCTGACCTGCAGGACAAGGATGGACTAAGTAACAACAGATGAAGAAAAACAAGATAAAAAGAGTAACAAAATAGAAAAAAAGTAATCAAATCTGAATCTCAAAGAATATTGAACCACCCCAGTCTCTTCGTTTTTCAATTGATCCCAAAGCTAATCAGCGGGGAATTCTACCCTGAAAACCTTCCCGTAGTCTGCGTCTTTTCTCACTTGGTGTTCCTGAATGCTAAGGCGCGAAAACGTCCACGCAAATCAAAATAATCCTAACCTTATTCTGTTCTCATCCAATGGTGTCCCAACAGCAGGTGATCCGTAACATACGAAGAAGACCGCTTACTGTGGTGGCTTTGGTATCGTTCGTGGTGGCCCTCTACTACTTTTTTTTCCTGGGCTACCTGTCCGGCGCCGTGTTACAGACGTCGTCCAAGCCAAAGTATTCGTACAAAAAAAAGAGCCAGGGATGGTTTGGTGGCAATAAAGATAGTCAAATATTGCGCAGCTTGCCGAAGAATCACATCAGCCACTATAACTTGAACAATTTGGATGCTGCAAAGGCAAAGGGCAGCGAAGGAGAGGTTTTGATCTTGACTCCAATGAGTAAGTTTTTACCAGAATATTGGGACAACTTGAACAAGTTGACATATGATCATAATCTCATTTCCTTGGGATTCATTTTCCCAAGAACAGCCGAGGGTGACAAGGCGTTGAAACAATTGGAAAAGGCACTCAAGGTGACTCAAACCAGTAAGGGTAAGTTCAAGAAGGTGACGCTTTTGAGACAAGACACTGCATCTTTGGAATCACAAGAAGAGAAGGATAGACATGCTTTGAAAGTACAAAAAGAAAGAAGGTCCATGATGGCGTTGGCACGGAACTCGCTTTTGTTTTCCACCATTTCTCCTTCTACTCGGTGGGTTCTTTGGTTGGATGCAGACATTGTGGAAACGCCTTCCACCATCATAGAAGACATGGTTGCTCACCACAAGCCTGTTCTTTCTGCCAACGTGTTCCAAAGATATATTGAAAACGGAAAACCAAGCATCCGTGGCTACGATTTCAATAACTGGATCGAATCGGAAGAAGGGTTGAAGTTGGCGGCATCATTACGCGAGGACGAAATTATTGTGGAAGGTTACAGCGAAATCGCTACCTATAGACCGTTGATGGCCAAATTCTACGATGAAAATGGATCTCCTGCCGTGGAGATGGCGTTGGATGGTGTTGGTGGTGGTGCGGTGTTGGTTAATGCGGACGTTCACAGAGACGGCGCCATGTTCCCATCCTTCCCATTCTACCACTTGATTGAGACCGAGGGTTTCGCTAAGATGGCTAAGAGATTAGGCTACGAAGTTTTTGGCTTACCCAACTACTTGGTTTACCACTACAATGAGTAAGAATGCTTCCTATTACATGAGTACTGCATAATAGACAGGTGTAGAAGTACACTTTTTTAAGATATGAAGAGATAACAAAACGTAGTGGTAAGAAGAATATGATTCCTTCTCTGAAGGTGACATGCGAACTTAAGAGAGAGAGAAAATCAAGGTCTATACCGTTTCAGTAGTTTCTCTGTCACGTTTTGTTAAGGTTCCTGATTACATTTTGGTTTCTTCTTCTTATCCAGCTCAATCCGGAAACTATTGTGAGCCGCACGAGAAAAAAATGAGATGGCCTTTTTCTCATCGCATCAAAATCCCTTCTAGCTAGTAACCTCCTCGCTTTTCTTCGTCACAATGCAGCTCACGTGGAAAGATATTCCGACCGTGCCAACGGCCAACGATATGTTGGACATTGTGCTCAACAGAACTCAGAGAAAGACTCCTACGGTGATCAGACCAGGGTTCAAGATCACCAGAATTAGAGCGTTTTATATGAGGAAGGTTAAGTTCACTGCCGAAGGATTTGCAGAGAAATTTACTGATATGTTAGCAGGATTCCCAAACATTAATGACGTGCATCCATTTCACAGAGATTTGATGGACACTTTGTATGAAAAAAATCACTATAAAGTTTCTTTGGCTGCTGTTTCCAAGGCAAAGACATTGATCGAACAGGTTGCTCGTGATTACATCCGGTTGTTGAAGTTTGGTCAATCCTTATACCAATGTAAGCAGTTGAAGCGTGCTGCTTTGGGTAGAATGGCTACCATCACTAAAAAGTTGAAGGATCCTTTGGTGTATTTGGAGCAAGTCAGACAGCATTTGGGCCGTTTGCCTTCTATTGACCCTAACACCAGAACCTTGCTTATTTGCGGTTACCCTAACGTTGGTAAGTCCTCGTTCTTAAGATGCATCACCAAGGCTGATGTTGAGGTGCAACCATATGCTTTCACTACAAAGTCCTTATATGTTGGTCATTTTGACTACAAGTACTTGCGTTTCCAGGCCATTGATACCCCAGGTATTTTGGACCGTCCTACCGAAGAAATGAACAATATTGAAATGCAATCGATTTACGCCATTGCTCACTTGCGGTCATGTGTGTTGTACTTCATGGATTTGTCGGAACAGTGTGGTTTCTCCATTGAAGCACAAGTCAAGTTATTCCACCTGATCAAGCCATTGTTCGCCAACAAATCGGTGATGGTTGTCATGAACAAGAGTGATATCATTAAGGTCGAAGACTTGGACGAAGAAAGACAAGCACTTTTGAAGAGCATCTCTGATTCTGCTGGTGTCGATGTCATGCACACCTCGTGTTACGAGGAAGAGAACGTCATGCAAGTGAGAAACCAAGCTTGTGAGAAGTTGTTGACTGCTAGAATCGAACAAAAATTGAAGGGATCTGCCCGTGTGTCGAACGTTTTGAACAAGATTCACGTTTCTAGACCTCAACTGCGTGATGACATTGAAAGACCTTCCTACATTCCAGAAGGAGCTAAGAATCTCACCAAATACGATCCTGAAGATCCCAACAGAAGATTGTTGTCCAAAGACATTGAACTGGCCAACGGTGGTGCTGGTGTTTTCAACATCAACCTCAAAGAGTTCTACATGTTGGAAGACGACGAGTGGAAGAACGATGTTATGCCAGAAGTTTTGGATGGTAAGAATGTTTACGATTTCTTGGATGCTGATATTGCTGCCAAGTTGCAAGCATTAGAAGATGAGGAAGAACGTTTGGAGGCTGAGGGTTTCTACAACTCGGACTCTGAGATCGAAGACGAGGAAGCTGATGAAATCAGAGAAAAGGCTGAGTGGATCCGTAACAAGCACAAGGTGATGATTAAGGACGCCCGTAACAGAAAATCATTGAAGAATAAGGCCTTGATGCCACGTGAACATATCAAGAAGACATTTGGTGAAATGGAAGATCACATGTCTTCCTTGGGTCATGACACTAGTGCATTGAAATCCCGTGTCAAGAAGGACTCCAAGCAATTGAGTGGTGTGGATATCTTGAGAAAGAACCAAGGTCTTGGAAAGAAGGTGCAAAAGAAGAAGGCGCCAATCAGCCAAACAGATCGTTTCAACGATGGTGTGGCCGATGGTGCAGTCCGGTCTCAAGCTGAGAGATTGGCCAAGTTACAAAGAAGAGAGAGAAACAGAATGGCCAGACAAGGTGAGGGTGACCGTCACGTCACTGCATCCATGCCTAAGCATTTGTTTTCGGGTAAAAGAAGTTTCGGAGCCGACCGCCGTTAGGATATATTGGTTATGTACATTATCGAATATTTTTGTGAGACACGATGTAGAGGGACATACAACTAAACTTTGCTAAAGAGGTGAATTATTGGTGCATGAAGAGCATGTTTGAAGAATGATCTAAATAATATGGCCGGTACGAAATACCCTAACGTCTGTCTAAAAGTGGTCTTAGCAAGCTCTACCAGTGCTTACGTAAGCGCGGGTCAAGATTGATGAGAACCTTTTTAGCAAAGGAAGAAATTGTGTGTTAGTAAACGTGATTGTTATTGCTATTTGTTTGTAACCTATTTTTCGGGCCATATTTCTTTTTTACTTTTTCCGTATTAAGTTTTCTATGCTAACCTTTCCTTATGCGCTAGTTTATAGCGCGATTTGAAAACGAAGGGCAAATTTGTAGAGAAACCAAAAAAATCCTTCAAGGTACAAAAAGGCACATGACAAAAAATCCACCAACGAAAAATCCGCCAACGAAAATCCACCAACAAAAGTCCTGCCAACTCAAACAATGGGTACTAATCAGAGAGCACGATTGTTCCTAGTGACGGATTACGTACTTGCACTCACACGCCTTGAATTTGAGATCACCGTCCACAATCATCTGGTCCTGCACCTGTTATCGGCAGACGCACTGTGGCGGACAATCCAGTCCTCCAGTACTTTAGTTTCGGAGAAAGACTCCAGTAAAAATGAAAGCTAAAAAGAGTCCCATCCACAGGCACATATCACAAAGTAAAAAGGATACTAGCCGTATAAGCATGTAAACTATAACTTCTATAGACCGATAGCCATTGTGGCTATAACTTGACAGGGTTTACTCAATGGGGAACAACCTGCAGGAACAGAATCCAGAAAATAGGAACCCTTATCTAATCGCACTTTGTCCTCCACAATTTGCACTCCCAAATCTGATCCTCCTCTACGTTATTGCAACACCAAACAGTACTCCCAACAACAAGAGAAAGCGCGTTATTTTCCTTTGATTTCCCCCAAACAACTGTTCGCATTTCTGCCTCAAAATTCTGTCTTTTGAAAGTTTTTAGTTTTTGTTTTTCCTCTGTTCTTCCCTACTGAGATGTCCAATATGAACGACCGACAGGACGTTCAGTTCCTCAGTGTAAACTACAACAAGTACGTCCCATTTGACCAAAAGCAAATGCCAAAACCCGAGACCCCCAAAGCTGCCCTCTCTACTTCCCGTCCCAGAAGCTCTGGGAGCCTGACCATGTTTGATCTTTCTTCTATTTCTGACCAACTCCCTCCAAACACGGGACCTCCGGGTCTGGTCCCTGTGAACGGGCCCGGTAATACTTCTACAGCAAACAAAAACTTAAGCCACGTGCCCTGCAAGTTCTACCGCCAGGGCATCTGCCAGGCCGGTAACTCTTGCCCCTTCAGCCACAACTTGGATGGCACTTTGGCGGCTGACAAATTGCCTTGCAAATACTTCCAAAAGGGAAACTGCAAGTTTGGCTTGAAATGTGCCTTAGCACATTTTTTGCCTGATGGCACCCGCATCAATTCTAAGAACTTGTATCGTCGTGGCAACAGAGATCGGTCGAGCTATTACCAACAACCGGCTGCTTCTGAGACCTCTAACACGGGCGGCTCCAATATGAATTATGCGTCTATGTATTCATCTAACGATTCTCCACCAAAGCTGCTAATTCTGAATCGTTCGATGTCTGTCTCTGGTAGCCTGACAGGTGTGTCAAGTTCCTTTAACGGATCGCTCGTGAGCTCCCAGTTAGGACTGAATTATCAGCAGTCGTCATTAGGAAACCAGTTTTCACACAATGGCTTGTTTGGTCAAACAGATTTGTCCAGTTTTACTTATTCTGATTCAACAAATGCTCTCGATGTTGGCTATTCATCGTACCCTCAATCAGTACACGGAAACCTGAACTCACAGATGACATCTAATGGTGCATCTACCTCGCCAACAACCTTACGTTTCAGTAGTCTAGCTTTGAACTCCTACACTGACTGGACTCCAGGCTTGACTAGCCCATTTGGTAACAAGGCCCCACAGACGTCAATGATTTCAACGTCACCTCCAACAGGTGCATCATCGTCTCCTGGTTCAGGTGACCCTCCTCAAAAATATTCGTTTCTGTCACCACAGACTCCTTTCAGTAAACCGTTTGGTGGAGCTTTTACGCAGCAAACGTCTGGATTTCCTTCCACATCGCCATTTTACAATTACAATAGAAGTGCGGAAGATTCAGCAATTGTTGACGATGAAAGTGAACAAAACGACTCAGATGAAAACGCATTCTTTGAAGACTACGTGCCAGCTTCACTTGGAAATTTAATATTGACTCCACAGGAAAGACAACGGCGGAGCTCAAGGTCTCAATCAGGAACACTTTTGGTTCGACCAAAAATCGGAATGGCCAAAATAGAAAAAATGAAAGTGAACTCGAACGACGATGTTTTCTTAATGGATTGAAAAGAAGCTGTTCATTTTTATTTTATAAGTAAGGTTTGGTTTGGGTCGGTTTGGTCAGTTTTCTGGATACAAAATGTTTTTCTATTATCACATGGGTGACTGAAGAAACAGTCATAAGGAAAGAGAATAAGGAAACTACACATCTATAAAGAAACGAAAAAAGAAAAAAGATAAAAAAAGGACGATGAAACTTAACAGAATTAAGGAAAAAATACAAAAAAAAAAAAAATAAAGAAAAAAAGGACAAGACATTAATGGATCAAATCGGGTGAGTTACCTTTATGGCCCACACTCTTAATCGCCCATGATTCAAATCTTGCTCCTTTGATATATCGAATACTATCAATGTTTTTATGTTTATGTACAAAATGGTAACATCCTATTTACATCACTGCTTCGATTCAGCAATTGCCTTGGGTGGTGCTCTGTAAATATCAGCACAAACCTTTTGGAAATTCTCCAATGCTCTCACGTTCTCCATCTCCAACTCTGGCTTAACACCTCTGATGTGGTCACTCTCGAATAAGGTGCCCACCAACACCATCTCATCAGAGTATGGGTTAAGAGTGTATACTGGATAGTCAGTCACCAGTCTTTCAGATTTAGTTGGCTCACCATCCCCGGTGACAACCATCTCCTGTCTGGTTTGAACTTTGACAACAAACTGAATTACAGCAGAAACATCGTTGCTATCAGGTATAGGAGTGAAACTAACCAATTTTGGGTTACTTTCAATCTTCTTCAAGTTCCATTCCAATTTGGATCCAGCAGGGAAAGTCATTGCACGTGAAGACAATGACTTGACCACTTCAATACCGGCAATACCATCCAACTGTGATTGCAAATAAGATTGTCTTTGGCCCCGAGGAAGGGAGCAGGCGGCAGCAAAGATCTTGTTGCTCTTGACATATTTGTCCACTGCCAATTCTTTCCAATCATTGAATCTGAGTTTCAATTTGGTGTCAGATTTGAATTTGGACACGGAGAATGTGTTGAGACCAAACGCTCCAATCCTTCTAAGGAGTAACTTAGGCCATGATGTGACGGGACAGTTGAAAAACTTTGGAGGAACATAGAAATCTGCCAACACTCCAACCGCCTTAATTGGCACCATGGTGATATCTGGGGCCTTTGCCTTCTTCTTTTTTGGGGTAGCTGCATAGCCTCTTGCCGTTAGATGAAGGATGGAAGACGCTTGAGGCACCAAGGGCCGTGCAGATACTATGCTTCGAGAGACAAACATTGGGATGTAACGGTTTATATTCTGAAGACTGGAAATTTTCTACCATGATAAAAACGACACCCGTACACCACGCATATTGAACAAAAAGTGTATTGATTAATTACCTACCAAAATCTGCTAGAAGGGTGGTAATTGAGGTAATTAGTAGGTGTTTATTGAAAGAAATAAATCCTGGTTAAGAAGGGAGCTTTCTACTTAGTTTAGATAGATTTGAGACAAGCATGAAGCCCTACATATGGGTGCGAAAGCAGACTTAGTATGAAGCAAGATGACGATGAACCGGGACAGAAATGAAGCGATTGTAGCAATGATAACAGAGCAGCAGTCCATCATAGCGAATGCTAATAAGTATCTCTTTGTGGAAAAACATTATCTTCTAAACAATCAAGATAAGCATCCTGCACACAGCACACAACACGGAACGTACAAAGGCACAAGAAACTTAACAAACAAAATATTGTGGAGAATTTATTACCGTCTTGGGACAGTAGCTGAAGTACATAAAACATTTCATAAGTGTAAAATGCACTTTTCTCTAAACTGTCCTGGCCCCAAACGAACCAACCACAAGCTGAATGATTTAGCTTAGTGAGACAAGGCCACACACCCGTACACCAGAGCGATGACTTTTGAAAACCCCATCTTCCTTGTGTGTAAGTCATCGTCATGCCATCAGCTCAGCAAAAAAAGCTTGCGCCTGAAAAGGAGCGGTTTCTTCAATGTCTAGGAGATATCTCACAGGAGCTTGTGGCGCTGTTGAAGTCCGCACGTGATATCAACTTGAATGGAGTTGTCACTCGGTATGCTAAAAAGTACAAGCTTAAGCATCAGCCTCGGTTAACGGACATCATTCTGGCGATCCCTGATCAGCACAAAAAGTACCTTATTCCCAAGCTCAAGGCCAAGCCTGTGCGGACAGCTTCAGGTATTGCTGTGGTTGCTGTCATGTGCAAGCCTCACCGTTGTCCTCATATTGCTTATACTGGAAATATTTGTGTCTACTGTCCCGGAGGACCTGACTCGGACTTTGAGTACTCTACCCAATCGTACACCGGCTATGAACCGACATCCATGAGAGCAATCCGTGCTCGGTACGACCCGTACGAACAGGCCAGAGGCCGTGTAGATCAGCTTCGGCTGTTGGGGCACCTGATTGATAAAGTCGAGTACATTGTCATGGGAGGCACGTTCATGCTGTTGCCACAAGACTATCGTGAGGGCTTTATTGCCCAGCTACATAACGCGTTGTCAGGATACAGCGGGACAGACTTGGATAGGGCGATTGCGCACTCTCAGCAGTCCGTCACTAAATGTGTGGGTATCACCATTGAGACTCGTCCTGATTACTGTACTGAGACTCATTTGAGTGATATGTTGCGTTATGGATGTACTCGTTTGGAGGTGGGTGTTCAGTCTGTATATGAGGACGTTGCTCGTGACACAAACCGTGGTCATACTGTCAAGTCAGTGTGTCATACGTTTGCCGTTGCTAAAGACTGTGGCTATAAAGTGGTGAGTCATATGATGCCTGACTTGCCCAATGTGGGAATGGAGAGGGATTTACAACAGTTTGTGGAGTACTTTGAAAATCCAGATTTTCGTACTGACGGACTCAAGATTTACCCAACGTTGGTGATCCGTGGAACAGGATTATATGAGTTGTGGAAAAAAGGATTGTACCGACTGTACAATGCCAATGCACTCGTGGACTTGGTGGCACGGATAATGGCGCTTGTTCCTCCATGGACTCGTATTTACAGAGTTCAAAGAGATATTCCTATGCCATTAGTTTCGCTGGGTGTGGAGAACGGTAATTTGAGAGAATTGGCATTGGCCCGGATGAAGGATTTTGGTACTACGTGTCGTGATGTGCGTACTCGTGAAGTGGGAATCCAAGAAGTTCACCATAAAGTGGCACCTGATCAGGTGGAGCTCATTCGTCGTGATTACTACGCCAATGGTGGCTGGGAGACCTTCTTGTCATACGAAGACCCGAAACAAGATATTTTGATTGGTTTGCTCCGCTTACGGAAAGCTCTGAAGAAGTACACTTTCCGTAAAGAGTTCTTGGACCAGCCCACTTCCATCGTGCGTGAGTTGCACGTCTATGGATCTGTCGTTCCTTTGCATCTGCGTGATCCTCGTAAGTTCCAGCATCAAGGGTTTGGAACTCTTTTGATGGAAGAAGCTGCACGGATTGCTCGTGAGGAACATGGCTCCGAGAAAATCTCTGTCATTTCCGGGGTGGGTGTACGTAATTACTATGCCAAATTGGGTTACGAATTGGATGGTCCATACATGTCGAAGATGCTTGTCTAAGCTTGTCTAAGCTTGTCTTTATTTAAGTTGTCGGGCAGATAACTATGGATTGCATAATGGAAAATAGGTCTGTTTTGTTGGGGTTTGATACAGCTGGTGTTTTTTGTTACAGATGCAACCTTGCCAACGTGCAATATTTTCAGGACCTGCGACGAAAGTTACGTTTCTCCCAACGCCACTCGGATTCCCAGTAACTATTGTCATGTACAATTGGAATCACGTCACTATCATAAGTTGGCTGCAACAGGCTTGACTCATACCACCGCCGCCATTTTCGACAGATAACCAGGCTACATCAAAACATTTGACGTCAGAATCCCGCAAAGTCTAGGCACCATCAAGGAACAACACAGGTATCATATCGAGGGTCACTACCGCATCGACTAAGGTAGTCATAGGTTTGAAATACTTTTATAGGCTAATAGTATATTTCTAAACTGTGTCTCCAGAGAACCATACACAAAAACAAACGTGTGGCTCAGAACCAGAGTTATCCATTTACGTGTTTCGTTACGTATGTATAGATTTCCATTCCTATTCCTAATATACTACAAATAAATACAGATGCTATGCTACAGAGGCTCAAGGAGAGAGAAATGAAGACGAGCCAAAGAAGGCTCATGACAATGAAGGAGAGAAAAAAAAAAAAAAAAGAAAATGCAAGTTAGGTGTGGTGACGGAAGTAGAACTTGGAGTTCTGTGGCTGGTCTGTCACCTCGCGTGACCAGCCTGGAATGTCTTCACCTGAGCCTCCGACTGGCCGCTCAAGCACCACATTCTCTAAGCTAAGTGCATCACTTAACCACGGATGATTGATCATTCCGCCAGCATCGGCACGGTTTTCTGGTTGCAAGGTTAGCATGGGCAACAAGAAGTCGGCAATCTCAATGGCGTCGCTGACAGAGAATTTGTATTTCTCCACCAACACGTCTTTCAACCCCCAGGGCTTGAGTTTGGCGATCCGATGAAGCTCTCCTTTGGCATTGAAAAAGTCCCGAGCGTAGTAACTCTCCTTCAACATGGAGCGTGGGAAGGGTCCAATCAACTCGATGATTTGGGCAATATGGTCATCGTCCTTAGTGTAAGATTTTCCACTGCGAGGATCGAACAAATAATCTCCTGTCAACAATTCAAAAATTAAACAAGCAAATGACCACAAATCTGCTGATGCACCCCAATGAAACCCAAGAAGAACTTCTGGTGCCCGGTACTGGCGGGTCTGGATCTCATCAGTGAAGTGATGATGAACCCAGCAGGCATTACCCAAGTCGGCGATTTTTACTGAAATGAGCTCGTCCTCGTTGATGATCATAGAAGTGTCATGGTCGTGTTTATCCTCAGGCATGAACAGAGTGTTATAGGGATGTGAGATTGACATTGAGTTGAGCGAGTTTGTAAGCGACTCTTCCATAGGAGAATCATTATCAGAATTATTAACAAACGAATCTGATTTCGAAAGATCAGTTTTGGAGAACTCAGATTTGAGGTCAGCTTTGGATGTTTCTTTAGAGTCTTTTGTAAAGCTAGCCATCTCTGTCAGACTGAGAGTATGCTTGACTGGAGTATTAGCGGTGGTCTGGGCTAGACCAGGCACGCTTGTGAAACTTTTGTTGAATGAACGGAGAGGCGATGGTAACGGTTGCAGGCCCGTGATTAACGTATGACGGCGGGAACGGCGACCGTTACGGCCAACCAGTGGTGATGCTACAGAATCCAGAGCACGCACCTTCTGGGCCACTTGCGGCGAAGAAGTAGCATGCATATGAGTCTTTGACCTCAGCAACTTGCGCTGAAGCTTTGCATGCTGTTCTTCTTGTTCAACTAAGCGAACAATTTGCTCGACGTCGCCAAGCTCAATCAAAACGTTTTCCGGTTTCAAGTCGGTGTGGATCACACCACATGTGCGATGCAAGAAGTCTAATGCAGACAAGAGCTGTTTGGCAATTTGCTTGACGAATACAACTGGAATCCCCCGGTGCTTGTAGCGACGAATGAGCGATAATAAGTTCTCACCCAACACTTCAAAAACCATGCAAACATGTACACCGTTGGGGCCATTATGCGTGAATGTGTCTAGTAACTGGATCACATGCTCATGTCCGGGATGGTAAGCGTCAGCTTGAGTGACTTTATCTAAGAGTTTGATTTCGTCCACCGCCGTGTCAGTGTAATGCTTGGCCAGACGGACAATCTTCATAGCAACGTGACATTGTTTGTCGTTGTCACGAGCAAGCCACACCGTTGAGAAATGGCCCCAGCCAAGTTTCCGCACCAACGTGTATTTGTTGTTACGGTAAGTCTCGCCAATGTAACATGTATGATACCCACCAGGGACGTAGTCCTTCAAGTCTTCCTCGTTGTCCACATCAACGAAATCGTCATCGGATTCAGAGTCGGCAACTTCCTCGGACCTATTATGGTGTTTTCCCTCGTTATCTCCTAATTTGACTTCGGAATCATCTAGTTGAGTATTCACTGCAAGATCCGGCCGATACGACTTTACTGGCACGGAATTCATGGCCAGTGTGGCCAGTCCTGTGCCTGCAAGGAACCGGAGCGGTACTCCGTTTGTGTCTGGAAGCCCCTGATCTGGGACATTGTGGTGTGTGTGCCGTTGACTTTCATTATTTGCGTCCGCTTTCTGGATGGCGAGGGACAAGTTCGACTTGTGGTTCGGCATTGGGAACACTTCAAGGAAACGGGAGTCGTGGGGGCTTAAGCGGTGATGGAATAATTATGATTCTGAGGAATACAGACGAGACGGCAGAAATAATGTATGTACGGCGCAGAGTGCTTTTTTTTTTTCTTTGTGTAGGCAGAGGTAAAAGTTAGACTACTCCTATATAAAATGTTTTTATGTATAATTTTCCTATTTTTTTCACTGGCCGCGACCATGCACGTGGAGTATGCCATGTGACATATCCCCAAGAGACATGGGTTTAAGTCATTTGTTTCAATCCTCTTTATGTAGTGGCAGAGAAGTGGATCGTATTCTTTGAGAGCGGTTTTTCGGGGGTGACAATCGGCAATTGATTGTTTCATTTGTGGTCAGTTTTGTGCCTTCATTGTCTCTCCAAGTAGTGCGCCGCGCTTCGATCGAAGCCGATCGGTTTTCTGCCGTACGGTCCGATTTACGTCGGCACATTCTGTTGACATTTCAGAAAGATAGAGAAGGAAACCTAACAAAAAAAAAAAATAATTAGAAATATGCAAATCTAAAGGTTGTTCTCAGTCAATATGACCCAGTTTGGAAGGCTCTCAGGATGTTGTATGCACTATTATCGAACAACACAATACGTCCTACGAGACATGGAAAGAACGTTGAACTCATGGACCGAATTCCTCTCCCATGATAGAAAAAAAAAGAACTGAATCGGGTTCTCCTCAAGTCCAAGTCTATTATTACTTACTATATAATTAATAGTTATGGATGCTACATGCGTCACTGTCAAGTACTCAAGTTTGTGTTACTACGTACCTTCTATTGCCGGAATCCATAATCATCTGTTAATAAACATAACTTCGTCACGACTAGTCGACCTCCATATCCTCAGGCTTCTCATTGCCCTTAGAAGCTTCTCTGGCAGCAGCCATCTTCTCAGCCATAGCGGCCATTTGAGCAGCCTCTTGCTTTTGTCTCATAGCTTGCTTCTTCTCCTCTTGGTCAGCTCTATAACGACCCTTGATGAGGTTACCGATGGAGGCCAATTCCTCGTACTTGGCAATGTACTTGGCCTTGGTCGAGTCATAACCATCATCGTACAACCAGTCCTCGGTCTTTCTCAACAATTCGTTCAACTTCTCCTTCTCAGCATCAGAGGCAAAGTTCTTGTATTCTTCCTCCAACTTACCTCTCAATTCATAAATGTATTCCTCCAAAGCATTCTTTCTGTCCTCAGTGTCTGCAACCAACTTGTCGGCAACAACCAAAGAAGATTCCTTCTCGAACAAGCTTTGTCTTTCCTCTTCAGGCAAAGCGGCGGAGGAAACCTCAATAACCAAGTCGTCCTTCTTAACAAGCTTCTTAACTTCCTTGTATTCTGGCTCGGCGTCTTCCTCGGCTTCCTCACCTTCAGTTGGCTCCTTCTCAACCAATTCCTTGACAATCTTCTCCTCTACAGTGTAGGCAGATTCAATGGTGTAGAAACCAGATGGGTCGTTTCTCAACTTCAACTTAGTAGCAATGGAAGTCTCGCCTTCAGATGGGACGACACCCTTGATCTCCCACTTGGCGATGACTGGGTCAACACCGGCTGGGATTTCGTCTTTGTTGGTGTATCTAGCCTCAACCTTGAAGTCATCGGTTCTGAAAAGAGTAATGATCTTGGTGGATGGGAAAGTACCACCTCTTGGGAATACCTCCATGTGGTCCTCGTCTTCACCCTGCTTGTCCCAGAAGTAAGAGACTGAGTAAGGGTTGAAGTCCTCAAACTTGAAAGGTCTAACTCTCAAGGTTGGAGAGTGCATGGCACAGATGAAAGCATTACCTCTGGCAATAGCTTCATCTTGGTTCAAAGTGGTGGACAATGGCTTTCCGAAAATCTCAGACAACTTAGCCTTCAAAGATGGAACTCTGGTACAACCACCAATAACCTCAATAGAGTCAATTTGTTCGGTAGTGAGACCAGCATCCTTCAAAGCAACCTCAATTGGAACGTGAACTCTATCCAACAATGGCTTGACGTATTCTTCCAATTCTTCTCTGGTCAAAGAAGAAGACACATCGACATCGTTCATAAGAGATTCAATGTTGATAGGAGCAGAAGTGTTAGCAGACAAAACCTTCTTGACCTTCTCAGAAGCAACGAGAACTCTGTAGTAAGCCTTAGCGTTTTCTCTGACATCAATCTTGTACTTGCTCTTGAACTCATCAGCAAAATGTTCAGCAATGGCACGATCAAAGTCTCTTCCACCGAAGTGCTTGTCGTAAGCAGAACCCAAGATCTTCAATTCACCCTTCTTAACAGCAGCAATAGAAACTTGCAAAGAAGAGTGGCCAATGTCGACAAACGCAACAATCTTTGGCTCATCTTCAGGCAAGTCATTTTGCTTGAAAACACCGTACCCGACGGCAGCAGCAGTAACCTCGTTAACAATTCTGACTGGGTTCAAGCCGGCAATCTTACAAGCATCATAAGCAGCACGTCTTTGCTTCTCGGTGTACCAAACTGGAACGGAAACACAAATGTCAACAATGTTTCCCTTCGTCTCCTTAGCGGTGATGTCCTTGATCTTGTTCAAGTACATAGCAGTCAATTGAGTGGAAGTGAATTCATGTTGTTCACCGGCAAATCTAACTTTAGCGCTAATTTGACCCTTGTCGTTTTCAGTCAAGGTGGTGGTGAAAAACTTCTTCTCGGTTTCGAAATCTGGGTCCTTGTAGCTTAAACCCAAAATTCTCTTCAAGTTGTCAACGGTGTTCTTAAGGTTAGAAGTTTGTTGATTCTTTCCGGATTCACCAATAAATCTGTTTTTCACACCAAATCCAACCAAGGATGGGGTAGAACGGTTAGACACTTCATTGACAATGATGTCAATACCTCTATTTCTAGCACAAGCAACGACAGTGTTGTCATTACCTAAATCGACACCAAATGGAACGGACATATTGCGTGTTTGTGGTAAAGAAAAAAATCTGAAAATGGCTTGCGAGTCTCACTCAAGTAATATAGAAATTGGACATCGGATCGCGCACGACTCATCTAGAAAGTTCGAGAAGTTCTGCATATTCCAGTAGTTGCTAGATCAGGCTACAGACATCTTACTGGCTTGTTATAACGTTTGCATTCTGGATTTGTACATTGTGGAACGAACAACCGAGTAATGAGAACTAGTAGCTCGTGTTTCGCGGCTCGTGTCTTCAATTCCTCGGTTGCTTGCTTCCACTTGCCGTTCATGAGTTGGGTTGGTACATTGGGCCACAGGGGCGACCACTACTATATGCAAGACTCACACAGTTAAGTTGGCCTAGTCTGATGGTCGTTGCCGTTTCTCTTAAAACAGCAAAGAACGGCCAGAAGAGAGCGTAGACACAAAAAGTGGAATTAGGCAAAGAAAAAAATTGAGTAATATGAGAGAATTGCTGATGGTGGTCTAACACGATAGGAGACAACCAGTGAAAAGTCTTTGATACATCACGTGCACATCGGCCAGTAGATAACAATACACCAATGGTAGCATAACTGGTATGACCGTTATTACATGCTTTGATCTAAAATCGCCATGAGGGTCATCCAACCGTTGGACTGAACCAATTGCACATAATCGTCATGGTTCTTTTCCTTAACGAACTTGCAAAGCAAACCAAATTCTTCCTTAGAAAGAACACCCATACGGTGCAAGTAGACCAAAAAGTGAAAATCTGCAAGTGCATTGCCATCCGAAGCAGAAGAATTAAGCTGAGAATGGACTTTAGCAGCCAGTTGTAACTCGCCCAAAAAGTCTCTGTTCTCCACCGGGAATTGCCTTGTGAACATTGGTTCAGGGTTCTTAGGAAACGAGTCCAGCAACGTCACTAAGAGATAATCCACAGGAAATGCGGGTTTTGCGTTTGTCTTCACCTGCAAGTTGTACTCATTGATCTTGTTATAAAATATATCTGGAACGTAGCGCGTTCCAGCTGTCGGATTGATCCATAACATTGAAGGTTGAGTAGATGGAGAAACCAAATCCGCAGTGACCAACGCCTCTGCACTAGCAGATACTTGGTAGGCACGTGGTTCAATCTCCCCTTGGGGATTTCCCGTAATGACACAAGTGACAAACTTAGACGAAAAGCGTCCTGAATCTGAGCAGGTGGTGGCATTGGCATGACGTTTCTGCTGGCGTGCAGCGATCACAACCTCCACACATGATAAGAAAAACAGCTCTTTATGACGTTTGCATAATACTGATCCATTACCAGCACCGGCATCAGTCAAATCAGTAAAAACCATACCCACAGGAGCAAGACCAAGCTCATGAGCCACGGCGTCAACATCCTTCATTTCTGACTCGATAATAGTAATTCCATCTGCCTCTCCACGTTGGGGAGGTTCGTAAATGGCCTCTACCACAGCCTTTATTCCTAGTGGAACCTGATCAAACGGCTCGTATCTGCCATAAAGTATACCTAACCGTTGCAAACCAGACTGACGCCATGAATCAATGAACCGATTCAAAAGACCGTGGTCTGCAAACTCAACATGGTCAACCATTCTAAATGGTTGTTGCTGAAGCGTAATTGGCGCAGGTTGACATTTGGAGCAAATTCCACGCGGGTATGGCAAATGACCACTAACGCAAGGAGAACGTACCCGATAATCAGGCTCTGATAGTGGGGCAACTGGTGAAGATGCCAGCAGAGATTTCTGCTCCTCAAGCAGCTTGACATGCGCCCAAAATGATTGGTGCTTAATGCCATGTTCTTCAAGATATTCTTTGTCCCAAGGAGGTAAAGGCGAACAGTACTCACACATGCCTTTCTCACCATGGCGACAAAACTGAGACCGTTTCCGTTTGATCATACCATCTTGTTTCTGCAATACGGCATCCACTGGCCAAGTAATCGCGGTGGTGGTGGACGAATCAGACTGTTCCTGATTAGCAATCCCAGCCGTTGCAGCTTTATCGCTAATTTCAACTTTGGCTTCTGGCTTTGACTCTGAAGTCTCTTCGGCTGTTAAAAATAGCATGTCACCGTTCTTCAATCCTAGTTCTTGTACTGTTTGCCCAACAAGATCGGCGGCAAATGTGCCTGGGGTTGAAGCCGAATTGCTAACGCGAAGGTTATTCGGAGAAAAGTTAAAATGAGTAATTGCTTTCTCTAGCGCTGTCGTAATCTGGTCCTGAGATTCACACGGAACTCGGACCATGCCATTTTTAGATCTGAACCGAAGAATCATGGTGGTTGCGCCTGCACTGTAACTGATACAACAGAGGCGAACTTCACTCAATTCTATGGGTCACGTGCGACAAAGCTGTGGAAACAAATTACCTCGACAAAAGATATTCAAACTTTCTTCTCGTAAGAGAGTATTGTATACATATGAAAGTCATTTGCATACATGAAACTCTTCTTAAGATGCATATGCTGTGGATAATAGTGGGAGGCTTCCATTGTGAACGTAGGTCACGTGGACAATTAATACCAACCAATATAAGTAATGAGAGTCGATCAAGTCATATAGCTAGTTTTCAGTACCGTCTTTAGAAGCTGTAGACTATGGGTATTTTGTGACTTGGGCTAAAGCTTGTGCAAATGCAATTGTAGGTGATAAACCTAAATATCCGAACTTTCCACTTAGTCATCGAACTCTCCTCCATAATTATTGCAGCGATATAAGCAATCACCTGTGTCCCAAAACACACATTAATGCTCAATTTGAGCCGTTCTTCTCATTCATTGGTACAGTTACAATCTACACCATATTCATCTGATAGTAACGTCCTGCACATATTACCGAGCGGCTTGGTTTCTAGCAACTACAACCCAATGGCAGAGGATTCTGACCACGACAATAAGGCGTTTCTATTTGGGAATCCTCTGCAGAGCTCCAGCGAAAGTCTTCCGTTTGTACTGAGCAACATCTCGGGCCAAAACGGGCCGTCATCTGTCGGCGACAATGTGTATGAGCTATCCGACAGGCAGATTGCGAAACTCGTCCAGCTTAAGTTCCACAACGACCCGTATCTACTTATAAGGCAGCTTTCTCGAGACTTAGCTACTAAAGAAGCGGAGTTAGTTTTACTTCGGAACGAAAAATTCCAGCGTGAACAAGCTTTGGTCCATTTGTGTTCCCAATACGGGAACCTTACTGCGATTGAGATTGACCAACATCTTAATAAGTTACATGTGGAGGATGATATCCTGAAAGTTGTCAGTCAAATGATGCATATGGCAATGGAAACAGACGGCCGTCAAAACCTTCAGTCGAGGGAAAATCGTTCCAGACGGAGACATACTGAAGGCAGCCCATATATGCGGTTAGACAGCTCGATAGAGAAACGGATGACTAATCATTATCACAGCCATAATGCTTCGCATGACTCTACCACAGATATAGTAGGGAAGATGGAGTCCAATGGAAGGATTCGGAATACGTCACAAGAGGCGATGCACACGAAAAGCAAAGAGCTGGTATCTGTCTTAGACGACGAGAACACGGCCGCCAAATTTAAAGCACAGGAGAGCAAATCCAGCTGGCGCAATTGGTTAAATCACTCTGAAGAGAGATTGAGATCATCTGCTAGCTTAAGTAAGCTCGATTCTGAAGAACGGCGAGCGCCTGTGGAATTGGAAACTATGGACGATTCGCCCAAAGATATATTGGATGGAACTACAGATAAGTATGGCTTTTACAGAGGCAAAGTTTCTCGGGAACCCGGAGGTTCGATTCCCAACAAGAATCGCAGCCAGAGCCCTATTATGAAGCCGTGCCAGGACATGTCCCGAGGTCAAGAGAAACATACGGACCAAAATCACATAGAACCCGAAATTCAGAACGGAATTGTGGAAGAAATACAAGGAAGTCATACAGGAAAGTCTTTGCCACACGTGGAAGCTGCAGAATTGAAAGCCTTAGTTCCAGCACCTCTGTCTCAGAAATCTTCAGAAATGGAAATTCATATGGCCAGGCTCAGGCGTTTAGGCGAATTACATGATGCACGTACCAACGTGTTCTTCAAACAGTGGGACACTTTCATGAGGGAAGTAGTGCTAGAGCACCAGGGGCCAGAACCGTTTGGGGCTAAGGCTACCAAGTTACAGCGCTCTGGGATTTGGAGTGGTCGATTCTTCGCAGGCGAAAATGACCGTGCTCGTGAACTCACGCGCTTGGTAAGCGCCGGTGGTATTCCCCCCAAGTATCGGGGACAATTATGGTTCGAGCTTTCTGGTGCCAAGAATCGAGAAGTTCATGGGGAGTACCAAACTCTAATTGAGGCAAGTAAGAATCTGCAAGACAAACAAGTCATTTCCCAGTTACATCAAGTGAATCTTGATTTACATCGCACGCTCCCTTCTAATAAGTACTTCCTTGATGCAGCAACGTCTCAGCCTGGTCCACATTTTTATAAACTCCAGAACATTTTACACGCATTCGTGGCGTATAAGCCGCATGTTGGATATTCACAAGGAATGAATAAAGTCGTTGGAAACATTCTTTTGGGGGCTCGAGAAGCTAATAGATATGGGTCACATAAGCTCTCGGAAGAAGATATCTTCTGGGTTTTCGTTAGTCTTACGGAAGAGTTTTTGCCTTCTTGGGGCAAGTTTGAGTTCTTCCATCCCCAGGCGCTCCCATTTATTCAAAAGGACATTTCGCTTTTAGAAGCAGAGTACTTTCCACGAATTTTGCCTGAGCTTCATTCTCATTTGAAAAAGTTGGGCGTTGAAGTTCTGGTAATTTTAGTTCGCTGGTGGCTTGGGGTTTTCACTGAAAGTGTGCTTTCTTTAGATCTCTGGCTAAAGTGGTTTGACAGTTTACTTCTTTGTGACCGTGCTGACAAACGATTTTTTGCTTTCAGTCTAGCACTTTTCGAAATGTATCGCCGCCCTTTACTCGATACGGATAATAAGGATGACGTTTATGGACTCATGAGCAACTTGAACGTGCACACAGTAAGTCAATTGAATGTCCGGTTTTCCGATTTGATTGCCGTGGTAAATGAAATGGAGACCATGATTGAATCAGAGCTTTTGAGTCAGCAAAGACAGGGCGGAACTCTAAAAATGTGATTTTTTTTTCCCCTTTTTTTTTGAAAACTATGCCGATTGCACCTACCTTATTGTCTACGTTGGCTTCTCAACTTTTTGTCCTTTTTCCACGAATCAAAGTACGAACGGAGCAAAATCCAGAAACTACAGACGATTAAGCTATAGACTTGAATCGAACCTTAATCCTTCAAAGCGTCTTGACGATGCATGTGTGTTCCAAAATATTATGGTGGCCAGTTTCAAGCAATGCTGCCTGGCTAAACATGCAAAGAGCTACAGCACAATGCCGCGGTCAATAAAATATTGAACAAGTACTTTCTTGCGTTTCTGACGAATAATAATTCTTATTTCTCATAAGGCTACAGCTTCGTGACGATAGCGTATAATATGATTTGGGCACCAAGCCTTGATTTTACATGAAATATACATTCAAAACCTTATTTGAACTTGAAGAATTCTCGTTGACCCTTCTTTGATTCGGTCCAAAATTGCTAATATGGATCTTGAGACATGAGAACGGATCTTTAAAATGTTACATTGCGTTAGTTTCATGTTAACACACATTATCACTTCGGAAGGTGCTAATTTCAGCAATTAATTTTGGGATGCTAGCAGTCTTCCCGACAATCAAGAGACAAGAGCAGGAATTTAGGGGAACATAGAAGACTTTAAAAATGCCCCTGTTGTATTCTTCGTTCCCCATTTTTTGGCTCGTTCAGCAGTGGAGGAAAACGATTGACTAATCTGTTTAGTGGTAATATTACCGATTGACTAAAATTTCTAGATGATAATATTTCCAATTGGTAATCTTTCTTGAGGGGACTTCTACGAGCGATAGCTGATATGTCTAAAGCTTATGCAAGCAATTCACATTGGCAAAACAATACGCATAAACTCAAAAAAAAAAAAGAATAGTAATAAAGGAATAGACCCGACGGCATAAGCCTAATAAAATATTCCAGGCACTGACACAAAAATAATTCAAGCACTAGATACAAACCGCAATCTGCCCAGGAACAAGTTATGGAGCTGCAGCACCTGCCATTAGTGCAGGAAGATTGTGACGTATTGTTCTCAGAAATGAATTCCACGGCGTATATGCAGGTGCGTTAAAAGCCAATACAAGACTAGAAAAGTTAATAATTGCGTCACATGACTCGGCTGTTATGACATGCTATTACATTCAAGGGCACAGCTAAAGAGTATCCATAACAGTGATCTACTACGCACACTCTGCTGGTACGGTGGAGATGCGCTCACGGAACAATAGTCTGGGACAAAGGCAAACTAAAGGAACGGGCGCGCATTTCAGGTTCGGGCCTCATTGCGACCGGAGGGATTACCTGCAGGAGAATACTTTACCCTACAAGATGTCCAGTTCGGTTGGTTTCTACTATTGACATTTGATTACACAAGTACCGGAATGATTCAAAACAGGAGAATCCTTTACGGCTTAGCTGTACTGTTGGTCCTATGGATGCTTTATATTTTTTCATTACGTTTCCCAGGGAAGCCGCAGGCAGTAGTTTATGTTGATCTGTCTACTGGTCACGTTCTCGAAAACTACGTTCCCGGTGATCACAAAAAGATCCCCCTGGAGCAAAAAGGGAAACCAGAAAGTCCATTGGCGGATGCTCCTTTGAATGGAGAGCAAAAGGCGCCTTCTTCTGGCTCATTGCCATCTGCTCCTGAGGGCAAAAACAATGTGGCTGCAGACAATAAAGTTGAAGTTCCAGAACCACAAGTGCCGCTTCAAAAGCCAGACAGTTCAACTCGTGAGGGCGACAAACCAATTCCAGGTCCACGTATGAAAGCAGCTTTTGTCAGTTTGGCCAGAAACAAAGAGCTTTACGATTTAGTTAAAGCGATCCGCAATGTTGAAGATAGATTCAATCGGAAATTCAACTATGATTGGGTGTTCCTAAATGACGAGCCATTTACTGAGGAGTTCAAACGTGTAACCACGTCTATCATTTCTGGAAAAACGAAATACGGAGTGGTACCAAAAGAACATTGGTCGTATCCTGAATGGATTAACCAAACTAGAGCGGCCGAGGTTCGTAAGGAGCTAAAGGAAGCTAACATTATCTATGGGGACTTGGAATCTTACCACCACATGTGCAGATTTGAGTCTGGATTCTTCTGGCGCCATCCTTTGATGGAAGAGTATGACTGGTATTGGAGAGTAGAGCCAGGTATCCAGATTCATTGTGATTTGGATTACGATTTGTTCCGCTATATGGAAGAGAACAACAAGGTTTACGGATTCACGATCTCAATCCACGAGTTTCATGCCACGATTCCAACGTTATGGGACCGCACTAAGGAGTTCATAAAAGCCCACCCAGAACATATCGCAGAGAACAACTTCATGGATTTTATTAGTAATGATAATGGAGAGACATACAACTTATGCCATTTCTGGTCCAATTTCGAAGTTGCTTCTTTGAAGTTTTGGCGTTCCAAAGCCTACAGAGACTACTTCGAGTACCTTGACCAAGTTGGTGGATTTTTCTATGAAAGATGGGGAGATGCACCAATTCATTCGATTGCAGCATCATTGTTCTTGCCAAAGGACAAGATTCACTTCTTTGAGGATGTTGGATACAACCACGGTGTCTACACACAGTGTCCAATTAATGAGGAATTCCGTACTAAGCATGGCTGCTCCTGTGACCCAAACTCAGACTTCACCTTCCGGCCTTATAGTTGTGGCAGACAGTATTACAAGGCCATGGGATTGAAGAAGCCGGCCAATTGGGTCCAGTATCTGACTTAGAATGGATCCACATTACAGCATTAAGGTACATGCGGATCGGTCCTGTGTCTTAGAACTTGTATGCAAGGTTATTATAGTTAAAAGTGGGTGAATTATTTTATGCTTAACGATGCTAGGATGTTTTTGAACAGTTATTTTTTTCATATCTCTATCTCTCGAGATATCTGCCTGCCTAAGTGTCATGGATTTCTCAACTTGATTCGGAAGGTTATAGACTGGAATAAAAGTGAAATTATGTTACACAAGAAAAAACCTGCTCCCGTAATTTGGTGCACCTGCATAAGAGTATCTCAACGGAAATGTCATTTACGAGAGAAGAAAAAGCATACGCAAACGCTACTAACCTCCAAACGGGGATTTTCAGAACTCGACGTTCATTTCTCCTCGACTGGAAAACTTGACATTTCCTGGCAACCTAAGGCAACTCGTTATAGTCAGTACAAATTATGCACACGTCTTGACTTCCTGCAGATAATCGAGCTTGTTTACGCCACGCTGTTCTCTGCATGGTCCCCATACCCGTATGTACTACGACGACACACAAAAGCCAAGAAAGTACATGAAAAGGACAGATTAAACATGAAGACTGAGGAAATATATCCTCTTCCAATGTAAACCAATTGGTCCAAACTCATACACTGGAGCTCTTGTTGTTCCTCCTAATTGTCTTGTGCCTGGAAAAACCCGACAGAAAAAAACGACTTTCCATTATTATTAAACACGAAATCCATTTCCACACCTGTACACCAGGATAGTTCCTACGCGTGCACCCACGGGACCCACGCCGGACCCGCGTTTTTCGGCGCCTTTTTCGACCACTTGTCTCATTCCTTCAACGTCAAACTTCTTTTCTTCTTCAATTCTCTGCCCACAATGGCGTCTTCAAGATCAAATGCCCGCCTTGTCCGGTTCGGCATTTTCGCTCTTGTTTTGATCTTCTGTGGTTATGTCCTTACAAAAGGATCGACTTATGCTCCCGTGGCTCCACCAGTTGGTGATGCAGTCAAGCCTGCTGCTGGTGCCCCTGCTGCTGGTGCTCCTGCTGCTGGTGCTCCCGCTGCTGGTGCTCCCGCTGCTGGTGCTCCCGCTGCTGGTGCTCCCGCTGCTGGTGCTTCAGTGTCCAAAGAAGCTTCGAAAGATGCCCCTAAGGATTCTTCTAAGGAGGCTGCTAACCCAGGCTCATCTGAAAAGGTCAAGGCAACGTTTGTCACTTTGGCAAGAAACTCGGATTTGAAATCCATTATCGATTCTATCAGACACATAGAGGACCGTTTCAACCGTAATTTCCATTACGACTGGGTATTTTTGAATGACAAACCTTTCAGTGAAGAGTTCAAGAGAACTACCTCTGGTCTTATTTCTGGTACTACCAAGTACGGCATTATTCCGGAAGAGCACTGGTCTTACCCTGCATGGATTGATAAGGAGAAGGCTGCTTTGGTGCGTGAGGAAATGCGTGCTAAGAAAATCATTTACGGCGACTCTGAATCCTACCGTCACATGTGTCGTTTCGAGTCCGGATTTTTCTGGAGACATCCATTGTTGGATGAGTACGAGTACTACTGGCGTGTCGAACCAGACGTCAAGATTTACTGTGACATTGACTACGACATCTTTAAGTTCATGAAGGACAACGACAAGATGTACGGTTTCACGATTAGTTTGCCTGAATATAAGGAAACCATTCCAACCTTGTGGGAAACAACCAGAAAATTCATGGAGGAAAATCCTAAATACGTTGCTGAAAACAACAACATGGAATGGATTTCTGATGATAAAGGTGCTACTTACAACGGTTGTCACTTCTGGTCCAATTTCGAGGTTGCTTCTTTGAAATTGTGGAGACTGGAAGCCTACCGCGCTTACTTTGACTATCTTGACAAGGCAGGTGGATTCTTTTACGAAAGATGGGGAGATGCTCCTGTTCACTCCATTGCCGCTTCTCTTTTCATTCCAAAGGACAAGATCCACTTTTTCGGTGAGGTTGGCTACTTTCATGTTCCTTTCCACAACTGTCCAGTGGATCCAGAGGTACGTAGAGCTAAGCATTGTGCATGTGTGCCTCAGGATGATTTCACTTGGAAAGGATATTCATGCACACCTAAGTTCTTTAACGTCCACGGATTAACCCGTCCAAAGGGTTGGGAGAACTTCTCGGGCTAGGAGGAGTACCAGACCTGGTGTATTATATGCAGGAGTGCACTAGAGCAAAGACTATTCAATCAAATGAATTATTGCATGAATTTTCTTTTAATACTGGCGGCGAAATTTGATTTTACTAAGATTGATTTTTACTGTACCAGCGCATGACTTTGACAGTCCTAGTATTAATTTGTGCTGTGGGTAGCTGTCACTGTACATCAGAATAACTCTTCGCAATCAACACACGTGATTTGATCTGTTCGTCAGATCTGGAATGCTCCTACATGTACCATAGTGTCTTCATTTCTCCCATCACCAAACACTAAAGCGGGCATCGTATTCTATAGCTCAAGTTTGTTTTCTTTGTATTCAATGAAGGCATTTCTGCTGTTACTACCCCTACGCACCATGCATGCAGTTGACTCGAACTGGCCTCCGTACCTGCAGCTTGAGAGCGTCTAATTTCTCACAGTGAAATTGTACACTTGTAACTGTAACAGATATCGTAAATCCACTTACGCCTTAAAGACACAAAACTACTATTGTCACTGAAACCTCCATAGAAAAGTGTGTAGCTTTTTCGCCCGTTTGTACTCCAGGGGCCTGCGCACGTGCAATCGTCTGTCTTCTTATCGGTGTACTCTGACGAGATGTGTGGGGCACAAATTCCGTCCTGGCGCAGAATGCATGGAGCAGCATTCTGAAACAAGAGTTTCATCGCCAGCTCACCCACTTGTGTTCCCTCCTAATTCACTCACATACGGCGCTAGCTCGCTGTTGTAACGTCTGTCATCTCCAATTAACCTCGTGGACTAAGACATTGGGTGTCCCAAAAATCTGCTACTTTTCAACCGCCAGTTTTACTACGAATTCCCGTTTCTGTTGCGCCTGATTTCCTACTGCCTTCTCGCAGGTTTCGGTCGCCCCCTTCAGCACATTGCATACTAGCGTTGCAGTCGTATCAATAATCCCATTTAGGAACCGGTCCAACCAACTCTCTAATATTACAAGTGGATATCTTTTTTTTTTTTTTTTTCCCGGCCCTCAACTTCTATTGAATTAGCCAGTTTTCACAATTAGCCGGCACCTTGTTGACGCCACTATGGAGAAAAAACACCGCCCACCGCTGCTAGCTCTCTCGAACGACCAGACAAAAAATGACATTCTCTTGCGCATTGTCAGCCCTATCGTACCCCAGGCCATGACCGGCGAAATGCGCAACACTTTTCTCTTGAGCCAGAGTATCCGGGAGCAGCAAAACCAACTTATTGCTCAGAATTCTGCCGGCGCGGAAAATGCCTCCGACCCGGACGACGACGATAATGAACCTGAGGCCCTGACTGAAATTCTGGCCGCCTCCACATTTCGTGGTAATACTAAGGACACTACAGAGGCTGATGATATCTCGAGTAACACTAGATCTATAACTGATAAAGTCGCTGAGAGCGATAGTGATATTAAGGACACTAACACTAAGGAAGTCAATTCGGAGGCCAATGGCTCTGGCACGGTGATAGCCGAATCTGCGTCCCCGTCGGCGCCCCACAAATCTGCGGACGCTGAATTATCGGGGGAAGGCGCACCGCAGGCAGTCACCGTTAGCATCACCGTGAGCCAACTGGACTCAGACCAACAGCCAGTTGGATCAGCAGGCTCGTCGGTGAGCGACCGGTCGTCTGCAGAAAAGTCGCCGCTTGATGCGCCGCAGTCGCAGTCGCGGTCTCCGCCGTCGCCTGCACTGCCTGACGATGATTTCGCGCGCGCATCGGCTTTTGCCCGCAAAAGGCTCCGCCGTGACAAAGCGCCACACCCGCTTCGCCTTGTACCCGCGTCCGCGCCCCCTGCCATTATGTCGGCGCCCATGCGCCTGTTTGCTGGCATGCGCCGCGTTCGTCCTATTTACGCCGCACCAGTCACCACCGCCCATATGGTTGCTCCGCCTCCTCCACAACCAGTAAGGGTAGTACGGCCTCCACGCTGTAATACCGTACAAGACGTTTTTGTAGGTGACGTCACAATGGCGGCACCGCTCAAATCACAGCCTCTTCTGGCGCAGCGTGAGCGTTTTGACGTTTGGGACAGGTCGCCCGACGAAGACGACAACTCACGCCGCCGCATTCGCGTGCCCTGGACAGCGGCCCCGCGCGCGCCCGCAGTGCGCGGTTGCATTTCGTTTGACACTGCTGCCTTCAATTTTGAAATCTTCAAGGGCGAGGACGCAAAGCGTATCTTTTTGGAGGTGTGTGAGAAGTCTTGGGATCAACATGTGGGAACTCGTCGTTAACTGTATAGAATGGATATAATGGACTTTTAAGTGAATATTTAATGTATGGCACCCTAAGAATTACCTGTACCGAAGCATGAATCATGCGCGTACAGCGTTCACTATGCTAGGGTCCGAAACAGGCACCACCTCTGCTCCAAAAACTCTGGATATCAACAAAATTTTAGCATCCTTACGTAATTGAGCCTTTAACTACAAGCAAAGTTGTCGTGTTTTCTTAGTTCATAATTCTCCTTTCTTTTTCCTGTATAATTCTCTTCTCCTCGTCCTCATTGCTTCTCACAAGCTACTACCCCATGTTCGTTATGTTGCTCACATTGCAAGAACTTGGTCACTTAAGTAAGCCTTATGAACTTCAACACCCTCCAGTCATCTACAATCGCTAAATACCACTCCATCCAACATTCACCAAACCCTCGGGTACATATTGGTTATCAGTCACGTGATTATCATTTCCACCGCGAAGGCGAATTCGAATCCCAAAACCCTTATACTGCAACTAACGTTACAATGCTAATGAGACGGCTGTTAGTGGTGTTGGGCCTGGCCCGGCCAGCAGCTTCTATTTTGCGTTCTGTCTGTTTGCGCAGGCTGATATCCTCAGTTCAGCCGCTTCGATTCAGCGCTCCCGCCGCCCTTGGCTTCTACCACCTGAGATTGACATTAAACAAGTCCGCCCCTCCAACTGGCGGGAAGGATTCTAAAAAAGATCACGAGGAGGATTTACATCGTACCTCGGACTCAGAGGCCTCAGAATCTAAAGAAAAAAGTTCCGAAAACAAGTCTGGCAGCTCAGCATCTAAGCAATCCAAAAAAGTGGACGACGAAGAAGAGAAGCTTCGGGAGGAAGTACGTGAACGGTTGAAGAAGAAAAACCCAAATGCCAACTTGCAAAACTTTAAACTCATTCAAATAGATGCCGCTCAGTTACTGAAGGGCATAACTCTCTTTGCGTTGTTCACATTCTTGGCTATAACTCTTCTTTTCTCTTCTTCTAAACGTGACGAATTGTCATTCCAGGACTTCAAGACAAGGTACCTTGAAAAAGGATTGGTCACCCGTCTCACAGTTATTAACAAATTTGCTGTAGAGGCTGATCTTATTCCAGGTGCGTTTTCTGATGAGACCTTACAGGGACCTCGTGGAAATCCGATAGTTATCTTTACAATTGGGTCAGTTGACGTTTTTGAGGAGGAGATGAACGAGATTCAAGACAAATTAGGCATTCCTGTCGAAGAAAGATTGCCTATCCTGTATGTTGAACGTGGGTCTTGGATGAACATGATTTTACCTATTTTGCCTACTGTTTTGTTGATTGGAGGTTTGTGGTACATCACTGTTAAGAGAGCTTCGCCCCAAGGAGGTGCTGGTGGACCTGGTGGAATTTTCAAGATTGGTAAATCTAAGGCTAAGTTATTCAATCAAGAGACAGATGTCAAAATTAAGTTCAAGGATGTTGCTGGCTGTGAAGAATCTAAGGAAGAAATTATGGAATTCGTCAAGTTCTTGCAGGATCCTCAGAAGTACGAAAAACTTGGTGCAAAGATTCCTCGTGGTGCCATTTTGTCTGGTCCTCCAGGTACCGGTAAAACTCTTTTGGCGAAGGCCACTGCTGGTGAGGCTGGTGTGCCATTCTTGTCTGTATCTGGTTCCGAGTTTGTTGAAATGTTTGTTGGTGTGGGTGCTTCGCGTGTGAGAGACTTGTTTAAGACTGCAAGAGATATGGCTCCAGCCATCATTTTCGTTGATGAGATTGATGCAATCGGAAAAGAAAGAGGTAACGGGCGTATGGGTGGTAATGATGAAAGAGAAAATACATTAAATCAATTGCTTGTGGAAATGGATGGCTTTGAAGCTTCCGACCATGTGGTTGTTTTGGCCGGTACTAATCGTGTTGATATTCTTGATAAGGCTTTGTTAAGACCTGGAAGATTTGATAGACACATTTCTATTGATATCCCTGACATCGAAGGTAGAAAGGCTATTTTTAAAGTTCACTTATCCAAGTTGACGTTGAAATGTGTTGAAGACATTAAAGCTACTCATAAGGATGTGGATTTCAGCAAATACCAACAACTTATTGACGAGGCTATTGAGAACTTGGCTGGTAGATTGAGTGCATTAACTCCTGGATTTGCCGGTGCTGACATTGCAAACTGCTGCAACGAAGGAGCTTTGATTGCTGCTAGAGAAGACTGTACCTCAGTCGACAATTATCACTTTGAACAAGCTATTGAGAGAGTCATTGCCGGATTGGAAAAGAAATCAAGGGTATTGAGTCCCGAAGAGAAAAAGACTGTGGCATACCACGAGGCTGGACATGCTATCTGTGGTTGGTTTTTGGAATTCGCAGATCCTTTAGTTAAAGTTTCTATCATTCCTAGAGGTCAAGGAGCTTTGGGATATGCGCAGTACTTACCTAAAGACCAATACTTGGTCTCTACAGAGCAGTTTAGACACAGAATGATCATGTCCTTAGGTGGTCGTGTCAGTGAGGAGCTTCACTTTGAGTCTGTATCCAGTGGTGCTTCAGATGACTTCAAGAAGATTACCCAAATGGCACAATCTATGGTTTTAAAGTTGGGTATGTCCAAAAAGCTAGGAAGTGTTTACTTTGATACTTCTGATGACGGTGGAAATTTGAGGGTACACAATACTTACTCTGAAGGAACTGCACGTACTATCGATGAAGAAGTCAAGCGACTCATTGATGAAGCTTATGTTGCATGTAAGCAACTCTTAACAGAAAAAATCGAATTGGTGGACAAAGTCGCCGAAGAAGTTTTCAAAAAAGAAGTTCTCACAAGAGAAGATATGATCAGATTAGTCGGCCCTCGCCCATTCCCTGAAAGAAATGATGCTTTCGATAAGTATCTTCAAGGAGGTGACGCATTCAAGGGCAAGCCTACTCGTATTGTTAAGGATGAAACTGAAAATAACGACCAATCTGGAGATAAGGGAAAAAACAATACTGATAATGAGAAGCCTGAGAATAAGGAGTAACTGTTACTTGCATAGTTCAAGTATTACCGTATATTATCCCAGAATAATTGTACATAGCATATAAAGCGATCTTTGAAGTTAATCCTTACCGAAGTCAATCCCTTCGAAATAATTCATCAATAGAGTCATAAGCGTCATCGTCTTCTTCTGCCTTTACTGAGCTACTTTCGCTTGCATCAGAGCAGATTTCAAATGCATCTGGTGGAGGAGTGCTAAACAAATCCAACTGATTTTGTTGTGATGTTGAGCTCTTTATGAAGGGTGCCTTAAAGAATATTTTGGACAACGGAGACTCCATATCGTTCTTTTGTATTCCTTGCGGTAAACTTTTCCTTGAGACTTCTGATTCATTTTCCGTATTGAATGATACCGTATCAATTAATTTTGACCTCAGGGTGGCATTTGATAATGTAGATGTCTCCATATTGACGGGACCGTCGAATAATGCGTCTATACTTTTATCAGGAGAACATAAATTACTCTTCCGTTTTTCCCCCTTTTCTTTTAAATCTTGTGCATCTTGATGTTTTCTCATATGAGCCTTGAACTCACGAAATCCCTCGTCACTCATGTACCCACAACCCAAGATGGGACACAGTATTAATTGTCTTTTCGTGGAACAATTCTGAGGAACCATCTGCCGATGAGACTCCGCCGCAGACTTGGATAGAAAATACCGAGTACAATTCTTGACCTCTCCATTCACAACTATCTTGTGGTCACAAGTAAATGGTTGTTCTGGTATTTCCACCAGAAGAGGAAAATATAAGGAAAGTTTGAGAATAGCAAGTTCGGTGATGTTTGCAGATGCATTTTTGTTGGCTGGTGCATGAATAGGATACCCTATTCTCTGTAGCTCGTATGCATGTTCGGTGAGGAGATGAGACTTGTATGAGGATTGAGATTCAGTACCAAAAGGACATGCAAAGGCACATTGAAAGTAGGCAATGTTAGGTTTATCATCCACCCAAGAAACAAACAGAAACAGGTTCTCTTCATCAGATTCTGCGTCAAGAGATGGCTCGTCTGCATGGAAGGATGTACTGAAAGTTGTGCCATCAGACTGCTGTGCAGCAGTCGGAGATTGTGACAAGCGTAGCAGCGTAGACGGTTCGAATGATGGAGATGTGGTCTTCATGGTTACCCGATCAAATGACGGAGATGTGGTCTTCGTGACGACCCGATCGAATGACGGAGATGACGTCTTCTTGGTGATCTTTTCTGGAGATTTGAGTGAAAGCCCTGCAAGAACCAGATCATCTACCAGTCGCAGAAAACTAAGACTGTTAGATGAGTAAGAACGGTAGCGGATCGGACTCTTTGAGAAAGCCAGCAGCTGGGTGTTTGATAGCTCGATGTTCAGAGTCTCAAAAGAAGTTTTGCCCTGCTTATTGTTGAATCTTCTTTGTTTGGTAGGACTTCCAGAGACCCCGTTGTACTTCTCTCTATACCCCAAGTCTTCCAAAGAATGGTACATTCCAGATTCATTTGGACTTGATTGAGAAAACTTCATCGCTTTTATTGGACTCGATTGAGACAAATCCATTGCTTTTGTTGGACTCGATTGGCTCAACTTCACCGCCTTCGTTGGACTCGAATCATAGTCTGTCAGATTTCGTTGCCTTTTTGTTGGTGACGAACTGAGAATCAGAAGATTGTCCTGCAATGGCTCTGACTGTGCTCTATCATACAAATTAGTTGCAAACTTCTTCTCTTGCTTTAATTGCTCTCTCAATCTTCGCTTCACTTTCTTCCGTTGAGCTATGACTCTATTTAGATCACGGGCGGATCTGTCAAACTCCGAATCACTCGCCCAAATGTCTGGTTGTAGTAACGCCTGGCTGGTTGAACTGTCGGTCTCTAACGACCGTAAATGGCCATTATCTTTTATTATCTGACCTGTTCGAAGGTCAATTTCATCACTCTCGGTATTATCATCAATTGCTGAGTATTTGGAGATGATCTCTTCCCACCGTTTGGCGAATTTGATGGATGAATCTTTTTTCAACCTTCGGAGTTGTGCTTCCAAATGGGATTGGTCCTGCCGGAGACTTTCATCGATTTCTGCAGAAAATGAACTTGGATCAGGTATCCTTTCTAGAGAAATCAGCTTTGCAAAGTTCACCATACTCTCCCCTTCCAGTGCCGGTGATCTGATGTTTTGTACCGCATAAGATTCAGTCACGTGCTGTCTATCCATCATCCCCGGTTCTTCAAAGAGACCAGGAACGGATGTTGATACTTTGATTTTATTCTACTGAACAAGTAATTGCAGCCTCTGGTTCTGTAAATACATTTCAGGGTCTTACAAGCTTCTCTTGCTGATTTAATAACATTTTTCATCCGGATGTATCACTATTTATGTACAAGTTAGGTCGTTCGTACATCGTCACAATTGCGTATCTTCATTCTCCACTGTAGCCGTTCTTTCGTTGTTTTTGTTTTTATCCCAGCACTCTTTAAATGCCTTCATTTCTCCCAAACACAGTCGCCAGTCGCCCTTATCAGCATGACAAAGTTGTAGCGCGAGATTCTCCTCGTAGCAGCCGGTATCCAATATCCGTTGGTCCCATTCATCTGGTTCGTCCGCGTCGGGAGTGTTATAGTGCAGCATTTCTGTAAATGGTAGGGGTGTGGTTGTGGTGGAAGTTGACAATTGAATAAATTGATTATGTAATTGCGCTATAGATTTTTGCGTTCGCACTTTCTTTAATGGGCCTAATGTACTACACTAGACAGCTACTAGGTCGACGGAAAAGCAAACAAATATAGTGCTAGTGTCTGGAAAAGGGCGAGAAAGTTCAAAAATGAACAGACTTTTATTTTTCGGTAATAATACAAGTTCGCTGAGCCGTGAGGCGTATTTTAATGCTAGTAATGCAAATCAAAACCCGAACCCACTCTTGGAGTATGCCATAGGTTTCAAATCCGGATGAGGCACAGCGGCAAACGTCTCAGTTGTAAGTTTCCATGGGCAGTTATCCTCATGGCTCTTTCTGTAACCTTCACCATCGTCTAAGTCCTTGTTGTAGTTTGGGTTCTCTTCAATGTGGACAACACCACCCAAATTTCCTGTGGAATCACAATAGTTTGGGGCACTGAACACCGTAATAAGTCTACCATTGTGTTCTTCCTCAACACCCTCCATCCTCACTTCATGAGACCGTAAAACCTTACGAATCTTGTTAGCCAAACAGAACCTTTCAGTGATGTCTGGGCCGAATTGGATACCCAATCCTCTTTTGGACGGAGAACGCCCGTTTTCTGGCTGAGGATCCGTCCACAAAAGCTCCATAGCAAGCCCTTCACGAGGTGGTTGCAGTGAACCAGAAGATGGGAACCTGTTGATCTTCTTTATGTCTTCTAACGTGACCTGGTCGTTCGAGAAAAGACCACCGTGCATCACCAAGTAGGATCTGTTGATCAATGTTGCCAATGGAAGAGCCCCAAAAGATTCGGCAAATACTTCGAAAACTTTCTTTGAGTATTTGGCTTCACATTCGTCGGTGAAACCGTATGTTTTGTTCATATCGTTGGTCTCATGATTACCACGGTTCATGTACACACTGCGTGGATACAAGATCTTGAGGACATAGAGATAAAGGGCAACTTCACAAGACCAAGAGCCACGGTCAACAAAGTCTCCGTTGAATAAGTAAATGTGGTCTTCAGAAACCTTTCCGAATTTGGCGAAGAGGTTCATTAAATCGAAAAACTGTCCGTGAGTATCACCTACCACAGTGATCTTCTTGCCTGGCAAAATAATCTCATCTCCTGACAAGTTTTGGGCGTCAAGCTTAGAGTGCTTTATGCTCATTTCTACCATAGTGTTCTCTTGTCTGAACAACTCATAAACTTTGGCGACAATAGCAAAAACGTGCTTCTTAGGTAATTTGCCACCATCCTTAAACAATTGGATCATGTACCTTAAGTAGTTTTCGTCCAAACCTTGAATATCAATGTGGAAATCCTTGTCCTTCTTGACTGTCATTTCCAACGATGGCCCTTGCCAATTTTTGTCTAATAACATGCCATTATAGTCGATTTCTTCAATAATAGAAACCTTTTCATCACTTTCAATCGCCCGCTCGAACGCTTCCTTCTTCAAGTAGTTAACACACTGCTTGTGGTTCTCAAGAGTCAACTTATCATGGGGTAATTTTTTTAAGATGATCTTGAAATTAGTCTGCGCTTCTCTGTAGTTTAACAAGGCCATTAATGAAACTCCCTTCCGGTAGTAAGCCTTGATGTAATTAGGATCCACTTCTAACGCTTTGTTGCAGTCGGCTATAGCCAGACCATATTCTTCCAAGGCAATGTGGACCTGGGCTCTATTGCAGTAGAAAATGGGGTTCTGATCGTCTAATTCGATAGCTTTCGTATACTTCTCTATGGCATCAGCATACTTGTGTTGTTTGAGAAGGGCATTGCCTTCGTCTTTGATCTTAATCGCCTCTTCTTTTGACATTAGGGCTCGATCGAAGACTGCGGAAGATGAAATTTGTTATACAATCAGACCTGCAGGCAACGCAAATTCCAACTATTCCTCATAGAGGGCGGCAATTAGTATAACTTTAATCTTGGGTAGTTTTTTATACAACTATGAAAATCGTTTATAAATCTTTTTGGTGTTGGCAAGATGTCCCCATATGTCTTAACCGCGAATACGTAAACCAGATGCGGGAGCACCGATGCTTGTAACCTCAGTGATACGGCAGATCTGGCCCTTGTACTCAGTTTTGTATTTGGCGCCCACCAACGCTTCAGTGACAAACTGAGTTCCCTTGTAGATTGGAGTGAAGGAAGCACAACAAATGTCAAATTCTGCATATGGATCAAAGTCAATTTGGATCAGATCGCTGGCAATAGTGTCAGCCCGGGCTTTGATTTTCTGCGCTTGTTCAGCCTTGGCTCCGGTGGAAATGATGCTCAAAAGTTCACCAGCAAAGTAAGAAGCACTTGAGTAGTTCTTGTTCTTGAAGGACTGCAGCATGGCCACTTGCAAAGCATTCACACGGTGTGCATTCTGAAGTTTTGATCTCGTAAAGTAAGCAGCCAACTCTAAGTTTCTTTGCACTTCTGATGGGTCGAGTGCACGACGCTCCAATTCGATCGACAATCCCAAAATGTATTCGCGACACAAAGTCAAGATATCATCACACTTAGCTTCCTGATCTTCATCTTCTACTGACAATACGGCAATGGTGTAAATGATTTCTCTGAAACTTCGAATAGCTTCTGGCAAGTTGTTGGCTCTGAAGTACTTGAACGCTATGTTCAACCGCTCTTCCAAGCTGTCAAAACCTGGAATATACGGTCTGAAGCGGCTGGGATCGTCTTCGTCGTTATCTTCTCTGATGTAGTCCTTCATAGCAGGCAAGTCGTCTAATCCAGGGAGGAATAACTTGTTACACGAGTAAACTTCCATGAACCTCTTTCTTAAAGGCTCGAAATTAACTACTCCAAGTTGCTTATTCAACAAAGATGCGGCCTGGTCGAACGCACCAGCAGCAATACATCCAGCAGCCGTTTTGTTATTACGGAGCCAGTATGCAATTTCATTGTTCACAACTTCGATTCCCTTGTGATCATCGGATACAAAGTCTGGCATTTCTTCGAAGTCGTCGTCAATGTCAAGGTCATCATCGTCCAAATCCCATCCTCCTTCTTCCTCTTTATCGTCTTCAAACAAGTCCTCCTCAAGATCCAAGTTTGAAGCAGCGGTCTCAGTAGGTTGTTGGCTTTCTTCATCAAGATTTAAGTCCTCAACTTTACCGGTGATCATAGCAGTTTCAAAGAATGACATGGAGTTTTCCTTAAGTGGCCAGTTCGAAGCGGTTGTGATCGGAGCAGGTAACTTCTTTGGTGCCTCCAAATCACCCAACAGAACATCTTGAGCGGTGATTCCTGCTGCGGCCAAGATCTCATTAGCACGATCATTCATACCGTTAGAAGCAGCCAAGGTGTATGCCAATGGATACATTCCACTTCTAAGGTATGCGTCAATTCTTGTTTCGACATCATTGTTGTAGATCGTGTTTTGCACAAGAGAAGACACGTTGCCTCTTGCATTAGCAATCAATGACATCTTGTTCAATCTCTCTTGATCACCTTTGTATAAGTAGAGGAATGACAACTTGTCGAATTGTTCTAACTGTTGGTAAACTCTCTCCACCACATCAATGTTGCCCTGGCTCAAGGCTTCTTGACCCAATTTCTCCCAGATAGTCGAGTCCTTCAATTTATTTGCCTCAGTTTCAGCAGTGACTAAATCTCCACATTCCAACGCCAAGTCAAATCTGGTTTCTGGGTCTTGAACAAATTGCAAAGCAATCTCAGGGTAACCCTTTTTCTGCAAATAGGCAATAATATTTTGACCCACCAAGTTGGACTTCTTGATAATTCTCAACACCTCATTAAAGTTCTTATTGACCAAAGATCTCTTGAATCTGTATTCAGTTGGATCAATATGGACAATTTCAACTTGTCCAGCACGGTTCAAGCAGTACACCTTAGTTTGAGAAACCTTAGCAATG